>CM033473.1:285887866-286090082 GCA_019447015.1 Hymenochirus boettgeri
TAGTCCTATTTAAAGTGTCTTCTAACAAGACTTTACTTGGGAAAGTATAGTATGTGGATACTCTTTTTTATTGCATACTATACTTTCTCATCTTTTTGTATGCTGCAAGTGTACTGTACTAGAGATGTCCGAACTTCGCAAAATCCGGTCCGCTCGTGGATCTGCAAATTTTCGTGAAAATTAGAAAATCCGCGAGCGGACCCATTAAAATGAAAAAAATCCTTGAAAATACGAGAAATCCTCGCAATTTAGAAAATTTTCAAAAACGCGGTTCGGAAAAGTTCGGAAGGCGGAAAAACGGAAAATCCGCGATATCCGCCGTTCACGAACGAGGTAAATCCGTCGCGGATTCGGGTTCGGATCCGCAAACTGGGCCATCACGATACTGTACGGCTACGATCAATTTAACCACTTCATTTGGTGGATCATTCCATATGTAACTGTTCTATATCAATCAGCAGGCAAGTGTTTAGCCATTTCTATGAACTGTTTTGTGGTGCTAAATGGGCTGCCATTGCTGCGCCCTGAATTTTTTTTTTGTTTGTTTTGACAGTATTTACAAAACAATCGCTCTAGTTTCCAACAAAGGACTGTGCATTTCTCTACCGCTGGGTTTATTTATAGCCAAGATTCCGACGTATCTCAGATATTTTTTGCTTTAGGCTCTTGGACTGTGTGGATGGTTTTACACCAGGGCATAAAACAGAGAGGTGAAGAAACAGCTGATAGGCGATGGGAGCCGGGGAAGGGGTGAAAAGGCATTTGCCTGACCTCACGCTCGCTTCCTGAGAGTGACAATCGCACAGATGGAGAAGTGCTGATTTTTCCATGGTGAACAACTGTCCTGCAAGCTGGACTCTGGATACCATTACAAAATCTCATATTCCGCTGTACTGTAGTGAACGAGAAGAGAAAGGTCGCGGCACATGCCCTGCGTTTATCTTGTCATGTCATGTGGAGGGGATTATACCGGACATTATATATAGTACTGACTCAGTGTAACGTGGGAAGAACAAAAAATGGTAATGCCAAATGCTATAGAAATACTTCATTGAGAAATAATATTTGCCCTTTAGAATGTCCCTATTTCCTCATTAATGTCTTCTGGGTTCTGTTTTTATCAGTTAGATCAATAATTACACCCACTACAATAACAGGCCTACCACCATTACAACCAGGGAGGCACATTACACTCCCACCCAGGGAAAACATAACCCAGGATGCCCCCTCCAAGGGTCCATGGTCCTGCAGGTGCGCCTGAGACCACCCCAGAAGCCAGGAGACTCCTTGAGCTGCCGGGAAAAGTGGGATGCCTGGAGGAGAGACATTGTTGGAATTATCCATGTCCAGAATGCCAAAGTCCTTATACAAAACGTGTTTGTCCAGGATAGTGGAACAGGCCTTTAGATTGGACTGTCCAACTAAAAATGGAATCTTCAGGGGGCATGAACTATACAAAACCAATGCAGGCTATTGGTTTTATTTGCTTATATCCATTACCTGAATCCAGATGTTGGTAGATCATCAAACATTGTTTTAGTACTATAAATGAATACGGCATGTGAGCTAAATTGTAATCTTTGATCAAAGTTCCAAACACCTCTCAAAACATCAAAGGTGGAATCGGGATCCAACTCTGCCCCAGGTCCACCCAGCCAGCCCCCAGACTACCCCAATTCCAATCTGAACAGCCCCAACCACACCTCTTGTCCACTCAAACCCGCTCATTCCGAGACAAAGAATGACAAGTCTGGAACAGCCAGTCTGTCCTGCTGAGATCAGGATGGTTCGGTGGTATGCGCACATTGTTATCTGCAATAATGTCTTTTAGATTTCATTTATTGGCACTATTGGAAAGATTTCTTATATCTCTGCAGATAACTTTGAAGGAACCTTAGTGCTGTACTGAGTAGATGGCACATACACGTTGAAAAAGTGGGACGTAAGATCAGGGATGTTTGGGGAGAGGAAGGCCCAAGATGATTTTCTAAAAAATGGTTCACGGTGTAAATTTCTGTGGAATACTCATTATTTCTGTTCGTTTTTTGATCTCGCCCAACTGCAAAATTCCAAACACCCCGAAAGGAATCAGTGCTCTGCTGTACGGCTATCAAGTTAAGATGTTTGTTCAGAAATGAGAGCTTGACAGAAAATGTTTGTCACCATTCAGTAAACCTAAACCAAGGAATTCAAGCAGAACTTTTATTGCAGCTAGAAAGGTCAATTAACCGGACATGCAGGATGCAATGGAAAGAAAACCCCATGTGGCACCTACTCAGTTTTTATTTATTTATTTTTAGTATAAGGCCAAATAGGAATTTGCATTGGGAATTCCAGCTTCCGGCGAGGTGATTGCTAGATGATGTGAGGGCGAGATTAGAAAGACATAGAAACACTAATTCATTTGGCTTGAAAGAGACACATTTCTGTTCTTCCGTTTTATTCTTCCGCCTTTTTGGACTGTATCTCCTCCCACAGTTTTTGAGCTAGAGACACAAAACCACACAGACCTACCCTTCAATTCCCATGGCATCCAAACTTAAATGGAAACTAAGGGCATCTTATTTTTAATGACATGTTATCCACATGGGAGGACAGTATACACTGCGCATGTGACTAGAATTTACCTTTTAAGCACCTTGGGTCATTTTTAAATTTACCAGGAGTGGGATTCGAACCCTCGCAGACAAACATCCATTGAATCTGAAGTCCAACGTCTTAACCACAACGCCCATCCTGGTGCTGCCTGCTTGTTTTGTACAGTCTAGTCCAGATCTGGATCGAGTACTACTCAAGTGTTTACAAAGTGTCGAAAAAATACAAGATTATGGGTACAATCTTGGTCTAAAGTGGGTGCTAAACTTCCTAAAAAACTCCTTTACCTTTTAACACGCAGTGACTAAGATTTCATAACATCTAAAAAATAAACTGTGTAAGGGCTAATCAGGGTTTTTTGTACTACAATATAAGTTACTTGGTTGTGCAAGAATTCTGACTTTATGGAAAACAACACATTCCACATGGGATGGCTATATATGCTGCACATGTGACTAAAATTTACTTTGTAATGCACCTTTGGTCATTTTAAAACTTGACTGGAGCAGGTTTCGAACTCACGCAGGCATGTGTCCATTGAATCTCAAGTGCAAAGCCTTAACCACTCAGCCATGCAGGAGCTGCCTGCTTCTTGTGCACAGTCTAGTCCAGATTTGGATTGAGTTCTACAGACATCCATGGTTTATGAAGTGTACAAGACCACTGGTGCAATCTTGGTCTAAAGTGGGTGCTAAACTTCCTGAAAAACTCCTTTACCTTTTCACACATACAGGGCGATACACCGCGAGCCGGTGCAATGTTATATGGTGATAGTAGCGTTTGGAACATCGCTACCAGGCTGGCATTTAAAGTGCCACCATAGAATGCCGGTTTCAGCCTATAATATCACTTGCAGCGACTGCGCGGTTAATTTCCACGTTAGCCACGCAGCTGCCGCAAGGAAGGAGTTTAAGTCACGCTAACCGATAAAACATCAGTCAGCCGCGATCGGACATTTCCACAGAATGTTCGGACATAGAATACCATACCGAATAAAATTATTGATCCCTTTAGCGATTGTTAAACCGATCATTAAAGGTGCGGTATTGCTAAAAAGCTATAACGTGTCTTTGTAAATATGGCCCCTTGATTTATTTTAAAAATTACCAGGAGTGGGGCTCGAACCCACGCGGACACATGTCCATTGGATCTTAAGTCCAACGCCTTAACCACTCGGCCATCCTGGTGCTAGCAAGGTGCTTGTGTACTGTACTGTACTGTACTGTACTGAAATGTTCGTTCCTACACATCATGCGTCGGGACCTGCGATCACACGTGTGTACGAACATTAAGATTTCATTCCATCTGAAAAAATAACTGAATAAAGGCTAATTGGGTTTTTTGTACTACAAAATATAAGAAATAAAGTACATACATAAATACAATGCAAGGATCTTAGCCATGCAAGTATTCCGACTTCATGGAAAGGCACCTAGGCAATGAAACGTTATGATTCAATGACATATTATCCACATGGGATGACTATATATGTTGCATATGTGAATACAATTTATATGAAAAGCACCTTGATCCATTTTAAAATTTACCAGGAGTGGGGCTCGAACCCACACGGACACATGTCCATTGGATCTTAAGTCCAACGCCTTAACCACTCGGCCATCCTGGTGCTTAGATAACACACACCTTGTATGGGTTGACATTTTCTAAGGATCTACAGCTTTCCTGGTTGGATTTTTGTAAATAACATTTGTAATATCTGTCTGTAGCACGCAGAGCTGCAATGCGGTAAGAAAGGGTTAAAGTTGTGCAAACCTATTCAATAATGTGCGACTTTAACCTGTTACTTACACGTGTATAGTGACACCTGTGCAGCCATCACAAGCTATTCAATACAGGCTTTGTGGCTCTTGCTGCGGAACTGGAGACAATCAGGAAGATTTCTTATAGTGAATGATGGTGCTAATTTTGTCCCAACCAATCAGATGTTAGCTTTCACATGTTAAATAAGATCTAATTGATTGGGGCAAAATTAGCACCATTTTAAACAATAAGAACTTTTATTGAATCTCCCTGTATATGGAGAAAATACCCAACAAAACAAACTATTCCGGATCAATAAACCATGGATACATTTCTATTCAGGTGCAAAAACCACATGTAACTATACTGCAAGGAACTACTCCAGTACCAGAGTAAAACATTAGCACCAATTAAACATTAGCAAATCATTGGCTATGACAGGCTACCACTGTTAATGAAATACACATACAATATGACAGGCTACCACTGTTAATGTAATACAGATACAATGTGACAGTCTACCACTGTTAATGTAATACAAATACAATGTGACAGGCTACCACTGTTAATGTAATACAGATACAATGTGCAAGGCTACCACTGTTAATGTAATACAGATACAATGTGACAGTCTACCACTTTTAATGAAATATACATACAATGTGACAGTCTACCACTGTTAATGTAATACAGATACAATGTGACAGGCTTCCACTGTTAATGAAATACAGATACAATGTGACAGTCTACCACTGTTAATGAAATACAGATACAATGTGACAGGCTACCACTGTTAATGAAATACAGATACAATGTGTCAGTCTACCACTGTTAATGAAATACAGATACAATGTGACAGGCTACCACTGTTAATGTAATACAGATACAATGTGACAGTCTACCACTGTTAATGTAATACAAATACAATGTGACAGGCTACCACTGTTAATGTAATACAGATACAATGTGCAAGGCTACCACTGTTAATGTACTACAGATACAATGTGACAGTCTACCACTGTTAATGAAATACACATACAATGTGACAGTCTACCACTGTTAATGTAATACAGATACAATGCGACAGTCTACCACTGTTAATGTAATACAGATACAATGCGACAGGCTATCACTGTTAATGAAATGCAGATACAATGTGACAGTCTACCACTGTTAATGAAATACACATACAATGTGGCAGTCTACCACTGTTAATGAAATACAGATACAATGTAACAGGCTGACACTGTTAATGAAATACAGATACAATGTGACAGTCTACCACTGTTAATGAAATACAGATACAATGTGACAGGCTACCACTGTTAATGAAATGCAGATACAATGTGACAGTCTACCACTGTTAATGTAATACAGGTACAATGTGACAGTCTACCACTGTTAATGTAATACAGATACAATGTGACAGGCTACCACTGTTAATGAAATACAGATACAATGTGACAGTCTACCACTGTTAATGAAATACAGATACAATGTGGCAGGCTACCACTGTTAATGAAATACAGATACAATGTGACAGTCTACCACTGTTAATGAAATACAGATACAATGTGACAGGCTACCACTCTTAATGTAATACAGATACAATGTGACAGTCTACCACTGTTAATGTAATACAGATACAATGTGACAGGCTACCACTGTTAATGTAATACAGATACAATGTGACAGTCTACCACTGTTAATGAAATACACATACAATGTGACAGTCTACCACTGTTAATGTAATACAGATACAATGCGACAGTCTACCACTGTTAATGTAATACAGATACAATGTGACAGTCTACCACTGTAAATGAAATACAGATACAATGTGACAGTCTACCACTGTTAATGTACTACAGATACAATGTGACAGGCTACCACTGTTAATGAAATACAGATACAATGTGACAGGCTACCACTGTTAATGTAATACAGATACAATGTGACAGTCTACCACTGTTAATGTAATACAAATACAATGTGACAGGCTACCACTGTTAATGTAATACAGATACAATGCGACAGTCTACCACTGTAAATGAAATACAGATACAATGTGACAGGCTACCACTGTTAATGAAATACAGATACAATGTGACAGGCTACCACTGTTAATGAACTACAGATACAATGTGACAGTCTACCACTATAAATGAAATACAGATACAATGTGACAGGCTACCACTGTTAATGTAATACAGATACAATGTGACAGGCTACCACTGTTAATGAAATACAGATACAATATGATGTGGTACTAATTGGCAGTATTGCCCTTAGAATTCATTTAATTAAAGAAGAATGAGTGCGCAAACTGTCGGTACTTTACCCGACGGTCGTTACTGTACACCACAGTTGCAAAATACAGATGTGTTCATAAAATACTGGGGCATATCGGTATTTTACGATTGTGTTAAAGGCGCAGTGTCATGAAATAGCAAATTTACAGACAGTCGACCTTGGAGCCATGGAAAGAACAATCCAATCTCAGTGATTGTGTCCAGAACGGTGGCCCTTGGCGTGAGGCATTAGGGAGAACATTCAGGGAATTAAATCCAAGACACACTCTGGTAACCAAATCACTCTGAAACCTGTTGAAAGCAGCTGTGATCTGCAATAAATGTGACAATTAAGGAAATCTATCTACTGTTTGAAACAGGACATGTGTAGCCATGGTTCTCGTTTTGTTTGGATTTTTCTCTCGTACAGGAGGTTTGATTAAAAAAAATCCATTGTGCTGCTGTAGGATATATAGATATATGTGCCTGTTTGTGTTCTTAACATCGAAATCTTAAAGGGTAGTTCCACCCCCAACACAAACTTTTAGTTTTAGGCTAGTTGCCCCCCAAAACCTTGACCTCGCGAGGTTCTTAGTGTTCAAAAGTGCTGCTAACCCTACTTACCAGCCCTCGTTACCCTGGCGTTCTTTTGCTTAGCTCCCATGCCTTTTCCATGCATGGAAGGAGCTGCAAAAGGAGCTGGACCGTCAGCAGCACCTGTGATTGGCCGGTTTACCAGCAGCTTTGGAAACTAAGAACTTCACATGTTCAAGGTTTTTTGGGGATATTAGTCTAATATTAAAAGTTTGTGTGGGGAGTGGACATACATAAAAACAACATACTGTGCGGTATATGGTATTAATGTATCTGATATATTATTGTTTATGATGTAGTGCATACTGAATGCCATAAACAGGGGTGTAATGACCAGGGGAGCAGCCCCCATAACCCCCGGGGGTGTATGTGTCAAGAACCAGGTTCCAGTCAGGTAAAAAGATGTTTTATTTTACTGAACTTCCTCTTAAAGGGGACAGAACTGTGCATTCTTAATTTGTCTATTTGTTAATTTTACTCAATTCTACTTCTCGGTTAAATCAACATAAAAACATCTTGCTTTAAATTTCTACCAAGTCATTTGGGCTCCTTAAAATAAATTGTGTAGCTGTTGAATATGATAGCGCTTTCACATATAAATACATTAAATTCTATAATATAATTATTATACATAATATATAAATTATATTATATTATATTTGTATTTTCTCTGACAAAGTGAAGAATTTTGCACCTGACACTAAGAATAAAGACTATTCTTTATCACATAATATAGAGACATACTGGGCCATTGAGTGTCTGTTCGGGGATATTGAAACAGTTGTTACACTTTGAAACAAACTCTACTGTTTTTGCCCCAGGCTATTGACCATTTGTTACAATCAAGGCAAAGTTATGGTTAAATTCCAGCTGCCTACTATCAGCTCCACCCACACACACACACACACACACATAGAACAGGTGGGGCTACTGAATTCTTTGAATGAACAGAACATTAGTGGCTTCTAATTGTTTATTCTTTGTTCTAAAACGTGATGGGGGGGCACGTGTGACTTGGAACCTGTCATAGCTAACCACGCGCTGATATCTGTTCAAAGAGGAAAATGGTATGGGTTCGATAAAGAAAGTGACGTGTCATGTTACAGTTCTACTACATCTTTTAACAAGCTAGATATGAATAACATGGTTCAGGTGTAGAATATAGACTTTTACAAAGAGAAGCCGGTAACTATTTTACTGGGTTGTAATACATTAACCCACTGGGATCTCTGTACTGTTATATTTCTAGAACTCACTAAACATGTAAATATTTAAAGGGAAACAAAGCTCAAATATTTTACGGTTAAGCAACCCCCTTGGAGAGCTGTACCCAGGCAGACAACCTGAAATACTTTCAGGGCGAAAGTGGGAAAATAAACATCCTTCTCGTTACAAAGAAAACTGCATAGAACAGAATAGCATTGAGTGAAAACGAGACAAAGCTTTAAAGTCACACTAATATTTATTTTACCAGCGTGAATTTAAGTTACCCATGATTCTCATACATCCCCCTGTTTTGGAAATCTAAAGTCATTAGTATTAGAAGTTCCTGCTTCAGTGCCATATCCTTACTTTGGTTTGAACCAGTGAAAATGCACGCTCTGCAGGAAAATGCACGCTCTGCAGGAAAATGCATGCTCTGCAGGAAAATGCACGCTCTGCAGGAAGTGCTCTGATTAGTTGAACCTCAGGCCATGGAACCCGTTGGTTATGGTGATACATAGATTTTTTTATTAGTGCATATTTTTTAGTAGTAATTCTGCAGTTTGATTGTATTAGGAAGAAATAAGCCCTTTTGTCTCAATCAGCACCTGTTTGTTTCTTATCCTCCAATTTTTCACCTCTGACCCCTCTCCCAGAATCCACTGGGATTGAATGCTTAGGATGTGGCGTGCCTTCATTCCGCCCCATCCCCCCCACTATCTTGACTAACCAGCAGCTGTCTAAACCCCAAACACAGCAACTGGTGGTCTCTGAACTATCTTAAAAGCTTCATAGAACAGATTCTATTCTAAAATATATTAATTCCATCCTTAAATAGGGGTACGCAGAAAAAAAAACCGAAACACCCGGATCTGCGTGCTTTGATTGCTATATTTAGGTGGGGACTTCGTAGTCTACGTAACTCTACGAGCATCTGGTACAAAATGGTTACAGGAAGTGGTTTTGGAATTCCGAGATCGCCTAAAAATGTCATTGACTAATGAACCGGCTCACAGGGAAACTTCGGATTATACCAGCCCACATTCTGTCCATCAAGATTATACTAGCCAACATTCTGTCCATCAGGATTATACCAGCCAACATTCTGTCCATCAAGATTAGAGATGGGCGGACTTTCGAAAAGTTCGGTCTGTTTTCAAACTTTCGACCCATATGGAAAGTTCGAAAGTTCCAAAACGGACCCATTAAAGTCAATGGGAGTCAAATAGTTTGAAAAGTTCGAATGAAATACAACTAAAATATCAATGGTAACTTAATGTAAATGGCTGTAGGACTTGGGAAATGGTCTGGGGAACACATTCGAATATCCAGGACTTTCAAAAAAGTAAAAAAAATGTACTCTCATGTGCGCTACTTTCAAGCTCAACGAACATTTGATAAAATGACTCGCATATTCGTTAACTTGATATTTACTTGCGTATTGGTATAATAGACATTTTACTCGCATATTCGTTAATTCGATATTTACTCGCGTATTGGTATAATAGACATTTTACTCGCATATTCATTTATTCGATATTTACTCGCGTATTGGTATAATAGACATTTTACTCGCATATTCGTTAATTCGATATTTACTCGCGTATTGGTATAATAGACATTTTACTAAACATATTCGATAATTCGAGATTCTTACTCGCGTATTGTATCATAGACATTTTTTTTATTCTAATTCGAAATCGATATTCGTTACTTCGATATTTACTCGTGTATTCGTATATATGACATTTTACTCGCATATTCGTTAATTCGATATTATCGCGTATGGTATAATAGACATTTTACTCTGCAGATTCGTTTATTCATGATTTACTGCGCTATGGTATAATAGACATTTACTCACAATTTGTATCATTATTACTTGGTATTGGATAATAGACATTTACTGCAGATTCGTTATTCGAATTACTCGCGTATTGGTATAATAGACATTTTACTTGCAGAGTTAGATTCGTTAATCGAATTTACTCGCGTATTGGTATAATAGACATTTTAATCAATATTCATTAATTCGATATTTACTCGCGTATTGGTATAATAGAACATTTTTACTTGCAGAATTGTTTTAATTCGGATATTACTCGCGTATTGGTATAATAGACATTTTACTGCAATTCGTTAATTCGATATTTTACTTGCGTATTGTAATAATAGACATTGTACTCGCAATTCGTTCTAATTCGATTATTTACTCGCGTATGGTATAATAGACATTTTACTTGCCATTCGTTATTCGATATTTACTCGATATTGGTATAATAGACATTTTAATCGCATATTCGTTACTTCGAATTTACTCGCGTATTGCGTATTAATAGACATTTAACTTGCAGATGTTGTAATTCATATATTACCCTGAGATTGGTAAATAGGAACATTTTACTCGCATAGTCGATAATTGAATTACTGCGTACTTGGATATATAGACATTTTACTGGCAGATCTGTTATGTCCATATTCCTCGAACGTATTGGTAAATAGACATTTTACTACATGAATTTGTATTCGATATTTACTAGCGTATTGGCTAATAGACATTTTATTGCACGATATTCGATAATTATCGATAGTTACTCGCGTTGGTTATAATAGAATTTTATCCATATCGTTAAGTTCGATATTTACTGCGTATCGTGGGATAATAGAATTTATCGCAATATCTGTTAATGATATTACTCGCGGATATTGGTATAATGAGACATTTTACATGGCAGATGATTGTTTTATTCCAGATTTACTCGCTATATTGGTATAATAGGACATTTTACTCGGCAATTCGTTTATTCGATATTTACTAGCGATTGGTTTTATTTTAATTTAGACATTTTACTTGCAGATTTCGTTGTATTCGAATTTACTCGCGTATTGGTAAATAGACATTTACTCGCATATTCGTTAATTCGATATTTACTCGCCGTATTGGTATAAGAGACATTTACTTGCAGATTCGTTTATTCCATATTTACTGCGTATTGGCTATAATAGACATTTACTCACAATCTAGTTACGCGTATGGTATATATCATTTTACAGTGATAATTCGATATTTACTGGTTATTGGTTAAGAATTTTACCGCTATTCGTGAACGATAATTTACGTGTTCTATAGATTACGCAAATCTTAATTCGATTTACTTCGCGTATTTGTATAATAGAAGTTTGACTTGCAGATTTGTTTATCTCATATTTACTGCGTATGGTAAATAGAATTTACTCGCATATTCGTTATTCGATATTATACTCGGTATGTGTATAATAGACATTTTACTTGCAGATTCTTATTCGATATTACTCGCGTTATTGTTATAATAGAAATTTTACTCGCATATTGTTAATTCGAATTTACTCGCGTTATTGGTATTAATGACATTTTTATTGCAGATTCAGTTATTAAATATGTTATCGCTCCGTATTGGTTTCTTGCCTATTTTAATAATAGAACTAAGGGGACCACTAATATTGGTTTTTAATTCATCCGGATATCTTACCCCCCCCCCCCCCCACCCCCCTCCCTCCCCCGTCATACCCGTCTCGGTGGCGTACGACGGCCCGCGGCACCTCCAGCTTATACGACAGTGAATAAAGATCAGAGCGCCTGGTCGTCCCTCCCTGAGCGCCCCCCCGACTCCTGTTCTTATAAAAACTGAATACCAAATTTTTTTTTTAGCAGTGGAAATACCCTTTAATATTACTGGTTTAAAAAAAACAGGTCGGTATATATACTGTAACACGAATATATTAGGGGAAGATCCTTTGTTGTTTTTATTGATGTGATGAAAAAGTGTACATTAGAGCTAAATTATAAATCAAAGCAATAGTATAGACTTAGTTAGAATTAATATTTGGATTTGCTAAAAGAGAATAGGGACAGTAGAGTATCTCAACTTTCACATCGAAATGTAATTCGCTGATTGTAAGCTTTGCAAAATATATTGAGGCTATGTAAAGAAGAATATGACACATTTAAAGTGCATGTCCAGATGCCAAAATTTGCAGAGTGCTATCCGTGTACTTTTGCCATATACTTTCATTAATTTGTTTGGAACAGTCATTAGATATTTAAATTTTTTGTGTTTTTCTGGGTGCATCCAATGAGTCCTATATCATTCAGCGGGCAGTGTGCTTGTAGTCTATGGAAGAGATGTCCACCAATCAGAAGAGGGTTTGCACTAATGGTTAAAATAGCCCTTTTTCTCATTTATTATTAAACATGTAGACAAAAGATTTGCACAAGTCCCATCTGGGATTCTGGGTTTTACATTTACACTTTATTCTATATTCATCAGAGTAACATGATCTTGATATTGTTGTGTTGCAATTTAATAAGTTGATGTTGATTGATCTGTGTATGTATGTAGTATGGATGTGTATATATATATATATATATATATATATATATTATATATATAATATCTAACTTATAATTAAAGATATAAAAGCAGCAAGCACAGCATCTACAATCATGTATGTTCCTTTCAAATGGCACAGGGGCGACCTTTAAGGGGGCCCAAGTCCTAAATCATTGTCAGAAACGGTTCGAGAATAGTATTCTCTTATCAAAGACTGTTTGTAATGCTCCACTGGTGTTCGGCTCAAATATGTCTTACTATCAGGGCCACTTTACATTAGGCGAGTGAGGCAGTTGTCCGGGGTCTTCCCCTGCATCGTTAAAAACTTGAGCCGGGACCCCCCCCCGGCCCTTTCTCAGGGCCTTGAGGCACTATAAGTGCCCTTGCGGCTCTTGTAAGGGCCTTTTTTTGGGGTTAAGGTATCCCGTAGCTCGAACGGGACCCCCTCCTGGCCTTATAAGGGGCCTTGCGGCACTCAAGTGCTTTGGCGGGGTCCGTGAAGCTTGAACCGGGACCCCCAGTGAGCAGCTAAAAGAGCTTGGGGCCGGGCGTCGTTCTTTATTAAAGGCCTGTGACACCAGCCTCTGCTGGGCTGCGCCAACCCCTGAGAGGTACCCCTGCAGCTGTAGGGGTACCCCCCAGTGCGCCGCTGGCAGCCTCAACGAGGCAGATGTTGCCGGTTTTTGTCTTATTCCGTTGCAACGTCTTCGGGATGGCGCACCAACCACATATGAGGGTTCGCCGATGAAGGCAGGCTCACGGCGGCCGCCAGTGAGCCCTCTGGCGTATCGCCGGCCTCATCAGAGCCGATGTTGCAGCAGATTTCGTTCTTCAGTCCTCTCTGCGATGGGCATGATGTCCGCTGCAGAGTGCACCTCGTTTATATAGGTTTGCCAGACAAAGCCCTATCAGTTATGATTGGTTAAATTTTTTAATGCTTGGTTTAAATGATCGCATCTGACGCAGGGGTGCGAGGGCAGGGTGGGGCGTACCACCCCACCTCGTCATGGGGGGGGGGCGAGAATGCGGGGTGGATCCTTTCCCGCCATCACCTCCCAGCCCCTGCTCGGGATTATATTCGTTAATTCGATATTTACTCGCGTATTGGTATAATAGACATTTTACTTGCAGATTCGTTTATTCGATATTTACTAGCCTATAGGTATAATAGACATTTTACTCACAGATTTGTGTGTTCGATATTTACTTGCGTATTGGTATAATAGACATTTTACTTGCAGATTCGTGTATTTGATATTTACTCGCGTATTGGTATAATAGACATTTTACTTGCAGATTCGTTAATTCGATATTTACTCGCGTATTGTATAATAGACATTTTACTCACATATTCGTTAATTCCGATATTTACTCGCGTATTGGTATAATAGACATTTTACTTGCAGATTTGTTTATTCCATATTTACTCGCGTATTGGTATAATAGACATTTTACTCGCATATTCGTTTATTCGATATTTACTCGCGTATTGGTATAATAGACATTTTACTTGCAGATTCGTTTATTCGATATTTACTCGCGTATTGGTATAATAGACATTTTACTCGCATATTCGTTAATTCGATATTTACTCGCGTATTGGTATAATAGACATTTTACTTGCAGATTCGTTTATTCCATATTTACTCGCGTATTGGTATAATAGACATTTTACTCACATATTCGTTAATTCGATATTTACTCGCGTATTGGTATAATAGACATTTTACTCACATATTCGATAATTCGATATTTACTCGCGTATTGGGTTCACACCCCCCCACCACCTTATATAAGGATTACAAACCCCCCCCCGCGCCACCCCGTCAGCACAGCCCCTCCCCTCTACCACTGTGATTGTAATCAAATACAATGTGACAGTGCTACCACTGTTAATGTGAAAACAGATACAAATGTGCAAGGCTACCCACTGTTAATTGGTAATACAGATACAATGTGACAGGTCTACCCTGTTAAGTAATGACAGATCAATTGTGCGACAGTCTACACTGGTAATGAAATGCAGATACAATGTGGACAGGCTACCACTGTTAATGTAATACAGATACAATGTGACAGTTTCTACCATGTTAATGTATACAAAAACAATGTGACAGGCTACCATGTTAATGAAAAACAAAACAGATACAGTGGACGGGGGTACCATGTTAATGTAACTACAGGATAAATGTGACAGTTACCATGTTAATGTAATACAAATACATGTGAAAGGTACAACTGTTAATGTAAACAGATTACAATGTGCAAGGTACATGTTAATGTATCAGATACAATGGACAGTCTACCACTGTTATGTGAATACAGATACAATGTGACAGTACTCACTGGTAATGAAATACAGATACAATGTGACAGGCTTACCACTGTTAATGTAATACAGATTACAATGTGTACAGTCTACCATAGTAATGTAATACATACAATGGTGACAGGCGTACCACTGTTAATGTAATACAGGATTACAATGTGCAAGGCATACCACGTTAAGTAATACAGATACAATGTGACAGTCTACCACGTTAATGAAAATTATACATCAATGTGACAGTCTACATGTTACCTGTAATACGATCCCCCTACACCAGACTACAGTGACAGGCTTCAATGGTTAATGAAAATACAGATCACAACCTGTGACAGTATACCATGTTAATGAAAATGACGAGATACAATGTGAACAGGTACACTGTTAATGAAATACGATTACAATGTGTCAGTCTACCACTGTAATGAATACAGATACAATATGTGAACAGGCACCTGTTAATGTAAACAGATACATGTGACAGTTTACCACTGGTAATGTAATCAAAACAAGGTGACAGGCTACCACATGTTAATGTAATAACAGATACACTGTGCAAGGCTACCACTGTTAATGTACTACAGAGACAATGTGAAAGTCTACCACTGTTAATGAAGAAAATTTACACATAACAATGTGACAGTCTACCACTGTTAATTGTAATACAGAACATGCGACACCTGTCTACCACAGGTTAATGTAATACAGACTACAATGCGACAGCTATCAACTGTAAGTGAAATGCAGATACAATGTGACAGTCTACCCACGTTAATGAAATACACATTAACAAGTGTGGCGCAGTCTACCACTGTTCAATGAAATAGATACATTGAAGCGGATTTGACACTTCATGAATGTAAATGAACAGGCTGACACTGTAATGAAAATACAGATACAATGTGACAGTCTACCACTGTAATGAAATACAGAACAATGTGACAGGCTAACCCTGTTAATGAATGCAGATGTACAATGTGCAGTCTACCACTGTAATGTAATACAGGTACATGTGACAGGTTACCACTGTTAATGTAATACGGATACAATGTGAAAGGATACCACTGTTATGAAATACAGATAAATGTGACAGGTCCCATGTTAATGAATACTACAGATACAATTGGCAGGCTACCACGTTGAATGAAATACAGAACAATTGTGACAGTCACCACTGTAGAAAATACAGATACAATGTGGACAGGCTACCACTCTTAATGTAATACAGATACAATGTGACATTACCACTGTTAATGTTAAACAGATACAATGTTGACAGGGCTACCACTGTTAATTAATACAGATACAATGTTGACAGTCTACCACGTTAATGAAATTACACATACAATGTGACAGTCTACCACTGTATGTAATACAGATACATGCGACAGTCTACCTGTTATGAATGACAGATACCAATTGGACAGTCTAACCACTGTGAAATGAAAATACAGATAACAATGTGACAGTCTCACTCATAATACTACATTGAAGGTTTCATACTGTATGAATACAGATACAATTGTGGACAGGCTACACGGTGTTAACGAATACAGATTACAATTGTGGAAGGCTATCACTGTTAATGAAATAACAAGATACAATGTGCAGGCTACCACAGTTAATGTTAATACGAATAATGCGACAGTCTACCACTGTAATGAAATTACAGATCAATGTGACAGGCTACCACTGTTACTGAAAATACAGATATCAATGTGAAGGGCTACCACTGTTAATGAACTACAGATACAATTGACGGTCTACCACTTATAAAGAAAATACAGATACAATGTGACGGCTACCACTGTTAATGTAATACAGATACAATGTGAAAGGCTACCACTGTAATGAAATTACAGATACAATATGATGTGGTCTAATTGGCAAGTATGCCCCTAGAATTCATTTAATTAAAGAAGAATGAGAGTGGCGCAACACTTCTGGTAACTTTACCCGGACGCGTACTTTGTACACCACCGTTGCAAAATACAGATTTGTGTTCATAAAATACTGAGGGCATATCGGTTATATTGTACGATGTGGTGTTAAAGGCGCCAGTGCATGAAATAGCAATTTACAGACAGTGGACCTTGGAGCCATGGAAAGAACAATCCAATCTCAGTGATTGTGTCCAGAACGGTGGCCACTTGGTTAGGCATTAGGGCAACTTCAAGGGAATTAATCCAAGACACACCTCTGGTAACAATCACATCTGAAAACCTGTGGAAAGCAGCTGTGATCTGCAATAAATGTGACCATTAAGGAAGGAACATCATCTACTGTTGATTGAAACAGGAATGTGTAGCCATGGTTCTCGTTTGTTGGATGTTTTCTCTCGTACAGGAGGTTGATTTAAAAAAAGGTCCATTGTACTGATGAGATTATTATAGAATATGTGCCTGTTGTGTTTTAACATCGCAATCTTAAGGGTAGTTCCACCCCAACAACAAACTTTTAGTTGTAGGCTGTTGCCCCCCAAAACCTTGAACTCGCGAGGGTTAGGGTGTTAAAAGTGCTGCTTACCACTACTACAGACCCCAGTTCCCTGGGTTCTGTTGCCTTAGCTCCTGCTTTTCCATGCATGGAAGGGGCCAAAAAGGAGCTGGACCGTTCGCAGAACCGTGTTGCTGGCGGTATTACCATGCAGCTTTGGAAACTAAGAACTTCCATGTTCAAGTTTTTGGGGATATTAGTCTAATATTAAAAGTTGTGTGGGGAGTGGACATTAGCATAAAAAAACACTTATGTGCGGGTATATGGTATTAAGGATCTGATATATTTGTTTAGATGTGTGCATACGAATGCCATAAACAGGGGTTGTTAATGACAGGGGAGAAGCCACCCAATAAACCCCGGGGTGTCTGTTAGGGCAAGAACCAGGTTCCAGTCAGGTAAAAGAGTGTTTTATTTTACTGAATTACTACTTAAAGGGGACAGGAATGTGCATTCTAATTTGTCTATTTGTTAATTTACTCATTCTATTTCTCGGTTTAAATCAAATAAAAACATCTGTGCTTAAATTATACCAAGTCATTTGGGGCTGCCTTAAAAAAATTGTGTAGCGTGATCTTGAATATGATAGCGCTTCAACCAATTAAATGACATAAAGATTCTATTATCTAATTATTACATAATATATAAAAATTATTATATTATATTTGTATTTTCTCTGACAAAGTGAAGATTTTGCACCGATCACTAAGAATAAGGACTATCTATCACATAATCTAGAGAATACTGGCCAATTGGTGGTTTGTTCGGGGATATTGAAACAGTTGGTACACTGTGAAACAAACTACTGTTTTTTGCCCCAGGTCTATGACATTGTTACAACAAGGCAAGTTATGGTAAAATTCCGCTGCCTACTATCAGTCTCACCACACACACACACACACACACACATAGAAAGGTGGGGCTACCTGAATTCTTTGAGCAATGAACAGAACATTAGTGGCTGCTAATTGTTGATTTCTTTGTTCCTAAAACAGTTGGGATGGGGGGGCAGTGGACTTGGGAACCGTCAATAGTCAAACCACGCGCTGATACTGTTCAAAGAGGAAAATGGTATGGTTAGCAGATATAAAGAAAGTGACGTGTCATGTTACAGTTACATACATTCTTTTAACAAGCTAGATATGGAATAAACATGGTTCAGGTGGTAGAATATAGACTTTTACAAAAAGGAAGCATGGTAAAATATTTTACTGGGTTGTAATACATTAAACCCACTGGGATCTCTGTAATGTTTATTTCTAGAACTCACTAAAACATGTTAAATATTAAAGGAACAAAGCTCAAATATTGTACGTTAAGCAAACCCCTTGGGAGAGCTGTTACCCCAGGCAGACAACTGAAATACTTGTCAGGGCCGAACAAAGTGGGAAATTAAACATCTTCGTCGTAAAAGAAAAACGCATAGAACAGAATAGCATGAGTGAAAAAACGACAAAGCTTTAAAGTCACACTAAATTTATGTTTACCAGCGTGAATTTAAGTTACAAGATGTCTCATACAAAATACCCTGTTTTGGAAAATCTAAAGTCATTAGTATTAGAAGGTCCTGCTTCAGTTGCCCATATCCTTACTTTGTTGAACCATTGTGAATGCACGCGCGAAAATGCTACGCTCTGAAGGAAAAGTGCACGCTCTGAAGGAAAATGCAGATGCTCTGCCAGGGAAAAGCACGCTCTGAGGGAAGTGCTCTGATGTAGTTGAACCTCAGGGCCTGGAAACCCGTGGGTTATGTTGATAACATAGATTTTTTATTAGTGATATTTTTAGTATAATTCTGCAGTTTGAGTTGTATTACGGAAGAAAATAAGCCTCTGTTGTCTCAATCAGCCCTGTTTGTTGTTTTATCCTCCAATTTTTCACCTCTGACCCCTCTCCCAGAATCCACGGGATTGAATGCTTGGATGTGGCTGTCCCTTCATTCCGCCCAGCCCCCCACTATCTTTGAGCTAACCAGCCAGCTGTTAAACCACCAAAACACAGCAACTGGTGATTGTCTCTGAACTATTTAAAAAGCTTCAATAGAAACAGATTCTATTCTAAAATATATTAATCCATCCTTCAAAATAGGGGTACGCAGAAAAAAATAAAACCGGAAACACCCGGATCGGCGTGCTTCTTGATTGCTATATTTAGGTGGGGACTTCGTAAGTTACGTAACTCTACGAGCATCCTGGTACAAAAGTGGTTTGACAGGAGAAGTGGTTTTGGATTCTCGAGGATCGCTAAAAAGTCATGAACTAATGAAACCGGCCACAGGGAAACTTCGGATTCGACCAGCCCACATTTGTCCATCAAGATTATACTAGCCAACATCTGTCCATCAGGATTATACCAGCCAAAATTCTGTCCATAAGATGAGTATGGGCGGAACTTTCGAAAAGTTCGGTTCTGTTTTCCAAACTTTAGGACCATATGGAAAGTGTAAAATTTCCAAAACGGACCCATAAAGTGCAATGCGGAGGTAAATAGTTGAAAAGTGCGAATGAAATACAATAAAATTCAAATGGTAATTTAAGGTAATGGCTGTAGGACTGGGAAATGGTGGACGGGAACACATTCGAAATCCAGGACTTTCAAAAAGTAAAAAAATGTACTCCCATGTGCGGCTACTTCAAGCCACGAACTTGATTAACAATGACGCCCATATGTCGTGTAACTGATACTTACTTGCGTATTGCGTTATAAAGACATTTTTACTCGCATATTCGTTATTAATCGATACCTCGCGATAGTGGTAGAATAGGACATTTTACTCGCATATTCATTTATTCGATATTTACCGCGTATTGGTTATAATAGAGCATTTTCTCACATATTCGATAATCGATATTTACTGTGTATTGGATAATAAGACATTTTAACCGCGCATATTCGTTTATTCGATATTTACTCGCGTTATTGGTTATAATAGGACATTTACTCGCATATTCTTAATTCGATATTTACTCGTGTATTGGTATAATAGACATTTTACTCGCAATATTGTTAATTCGTATTTAATCGTGTTGGATATAATAGACATTAATCGCATATCATTAATTCGATAGTACTCGCGTAGTGTATAATAGACATTTTACTCACATATTCGATAATTCGATATTTACTCGCGTATTGGTATAATAGACATTTTACTCGCATATTCGTTAATTCGATATTTACTCGTGTATTCGTATAATAGACATTTTACTCGCATATTCGTTAATTCGATATTTACTCGTTCACACCCCCCCACCACCTTATATAAGGATTACAAACCCCCCCCCGCGCCACCCCGTCAGCACAGCCCCTCCCCTCTACCACTGTGATTGTAATACAAATACAATGTGACAGGCTACCACTGTTAATGTGAAAAACAGATACAAATGTGCAAGGCTACCCACTGTTAATTGGGTAATACAGATACAATGTGGACAGGTCTACCACTGTTAATGTAATACAGATCAATTGTGACAGTCTACACTGGTTAATTGAAATGCAGATACAATGTGGACAGGCTACCACTGTTAATGTAATACAGATACAATGTGACAGCTCTACCATGTTATGTATATCAAAAAACAATGTGACAGGCTACACTGTTAATGAAAACAAAACAGATACATTGGACGGACTACACATGTTAATGTATTACAGATAAATGTGAAGTCTACCATGTAATGTAAACAAATACACTGTGAAAGGTACAACTGTTAATGTAATAAGATTACAATGTGCAAGTGCTACATGTTAATGTATACAGAACAATGGACAAGTCTACCACTGTTAATGTGAATACAGATACATGTGACAGTACTCACTGGTAATGAAATACAGATACAATTGTGACAGGCTACCCTGTTAATGTAATACAGATTACAATGTGACAGTTACCACTGGTGAATGTAATACAACTCAATGGTGACAGGCGGTACCACTGTAATGTAATACAGATTACAAGTGCAAGGCATACCACTCGTTAAGTGAATACAGATACAATGTGACAGTCTACCATCGGTTAATGAAATTATACATACAATGTGACAGTCTACACTGACCCTTAATAACGATTTCACCCTACTACAACTACAGGAACAGGCTTCAACTGTTAATGAAAATACAGATGACCACATGTGTCGACAGTATACCATGTTAATGAAAATACCAGAGATACAATGTGACAGGCTACACTGTAATGAAATACAGATACAATGTGTCAGTCTGACCACTGTTAATAAATACAGATACAATTGTGACAGGCTACCCTGTTAATGTAATACAGATACATGTGACAGTCTACCACTGGTAATGTAATACAAACAATGTGACAGGCTACCACATGTTAATGTAATAACAGATACATGTGCAAGGCTACCACTGTAATGTACTACAGAGACAATGTGACAAGTCTACCACTGTTAATAAAGAAATTTACACATACAATGTGACAGTCTACCACTGTTAATGTAATACAGAACACTGCGACACCTGTCTACCATGGTTAATGTAATACAGATACAATGCGACAGGCTATCACTCGTAATGAAATGCAGATACAATGTGACAGTCTACCCCTGTTAATGAAATACACATAACAAGGTGGCAGTCTACCATGTTCAATGAATACAATACAAAAGCGATTTTTACATTCAATAGATACAATGAACAGGCTGACACTGTTAATGAAAATACAGATACAATGTGACAGTCTACCAACTGTTAATGAATACAGAACAATGTGGACAGGCTAACACTGTTAATGAAGGCAGATTACAATGTGACAGTCTACCACTGT
Organism: Hymenochirus boettgeri; assembly: GCA_019447015.1. NCBI lineage: Eukaryota > Metazoa > Chordata > Amphibia > Anura > Pipidae > Hymenochirus > Hymenochirus boettgeri. The sequence goes on from CM033473.1 coordinate 285,910,295, forward strand.
AATGTAATACAGGTACATGTGACAGGTCTACCACTGTTAATGTAATACAGATACAATGTGAAGGCATACCACTGTTAATGAAATACGATAAATGGACAGGTCATCCACTGTTAATGAAACTACAGATACAATTGCAGGCTACCACGTTAAATGAAATACAGAACAATGTGACAGTCTACCACTGTTAAGGAAAATACAGAACAATGTGAAGGCTACCACTCTTAATGAATTACAGATTACAATGTGAATTAACACTGTTAATGTAAACAGATACAATGTGACAGGCTACCACTGTTAATTAATACAGATACAATGTGACAGTCTACCACTGTAATGCAATTACACATACAATGTGACAGTCTACCACTGTTAATGTAATACAGATACATGCGACAGTCTACCTGTTATGAATCGAAGATACAATTGGACAGTCTAACCACTGTGAAATGAAAATACAGATAACAATGTGACAGTCTACATCATGAATTACGTACGTGAAGGTTACTCATTGTTAATACAGATACAATTTGGACAGGCTATCACGTGGATTATGAATACAGATTACAATTGTGGAAGGTCTATCCACTGTTAATGTAATAAAAGATACAATGTAAGGTCTACCACTAGTTAATGTAATACAATCAATGGACAGTTCTACCACTGTATGAAATACAGATCAATTGGGACAGGTACCACTGTTAACTGAAAATACAAGATACAATTGACAGCGCTACCACTGTAATGAACTACAGATACAATTGACGGTCTACCACATAAAAATAATACAGATACAATGTGCACAGGCTACCACTGTTAATGTAATACAGATACATGTGACAAGGCTACCACTGTAATGAAATACAGATACAATATGATGTGGTACTAATTGGCAGATGCCCTTAGAATTCATTTAATTAAAGAAGAATGAGAGTGGCGCAAACACTTCGGGTACTTTACCCGACGGCGTACTTAGTACACCACCAGTTGCAAAATACAGATTGTGTTCATAAAATACATGGGGCATATCGGTTATATTTTACGATTGGTAAAGGCGCCAGTGTCATGATATAGCAATTTACAGACAGTGGACCTTGGAGCCATGGAAAGGAACAATCCAATCTCAGTGATTGTGTCCAGAACGGTGGCACTTGGTCTAGGATTAGGAGAACTTCAAGGGAATTAATCCAAGACAACCTCTGGGTAACCAATCACTCTGAAAAACTGTGGAAAGCAGCTGTGATCTGCAATAAAGTGACATTAGAAAGGAACATCATCTACTGTTTTTGAAACAGGATGTGTTAGCATGGTTCTCGTTTTGTTTGGATTTTTCTCTCGTACAGGAGGTTGATTAAAAAAATCATTGTGCTGTGTAGGATTATTATAGGATATATGTGCCTGTTGTGTTCTTAACATCGAATCTTAAAGGGTAGTTCCACCCCAACACCAAACTTTTAGTTGTAGGTAGTTGCCCCCCAAAACCTTGAACTCGCGAGGTTGTAGGTGTTAAAAGTGCTGCTATACCGCTACTACAGACTCTACCAGTTACCTGGGTTCTGTTGCCTTAGCTCCATGCATTTTCCATGCATGGAAGGAGCGCTGCAAAAAGGTAGCTGGACCGTCGCAGAACCTGTTGCTGGCGGCAGTTACCAGCAGCTTTGGAAACTAAAGAACTTCACAATGTCAAGTTTTTGGGGGATATTAGTCCTAATTATAAAAGTTGTGTGGGGAGTGGACATTACATAAAAAACAATTACTGTGCGGTATATGGTATTAAGTGATCTGATATATTATGTTGTAGAGTTGTAGTGCATACTGAATGACCATAAACAGGGTTTGTGTAAGACCAGGGGAGAAGCACCCAATAAACCCGGGGTGATCTGTTAGTCAAGAACCAGGTTCCAGTCAGGTAAAAAGAGGTTTTATTTTATGAACTTCTCTTAAAGGGACAGGGGAACTGTGCATTCTAATTTGTCTATTTGTTAATTTTACTCGATTCTACTTTCTCGGTTTAAATCAAATAAAAACATCTGCTTAAATGTATACCAAGTCATTTGGGGCTGCCTTAAAATACAATTGTGTTAGCTGTTGATTTGAATATGATAGCGCTTTCACCCAATTATAAATACATAAAATCTATATATTAAATTATGATACTAAAATATAAAAAGTATTATATTATATTTGTATTTTCTCTGACAAAGTGAAGAATTTTGCACCACACTAAGAATAAGGACTATTCTATCACATAATCTAGAGACATACGGCAATGAGTGTTTGTTCGGGGATATTGAAACAGTTGTACACTTGTGAAACAAACTTACTGTTTTTGTCCCCAGGTCTATGACATTTGTTACAATCAAGGCCAAGTTATGGTTAGAAATTCCAGCTGCCTACTATGTCCACACACACCACACACACACACACACATTGAAAGGGTGGGGCTACCTGAATTCTTTGAGCATGAACAGAACATTAGTGGGCTGCTAATTGTTCGATTTCTTTGTTCCTAAAACAGTTGGGGGGGGGGCAAGTGGACTTGGAACCGTCAATAGTCAACCACGCGCTGATATCTGTTCAAAGAGGAAAATGGTATGGTGATCAGAATAAAGAAAGTGACGTGTCATTTACAGTTACTACATTCTTTTAACAAGCTGATATGGAATAACATGGTTCAGGTGTAGAAATAGACTTTTACAAAAGAGAAGCTCGGTAAAATATTTTACTGGGTTGTAATACATTAACCACTGGGATCTCTGTATGTTATATTTCTAGAGAACTCACTAAACATGTAAATATTAAAGGCAACAAAGCTCAAATATTTACGTAAGCAAACCCCTTGAGGGGAGAGCTTACCCAGGCAGACAACCTGAATACTGTCAGGGCGAACAAAGTGGGAAAATTAAACATCCTTCTCGTTAAAAGAAAAACGCATAGAACAGAATAGCATTGAGTGAAAAAACCGACAAAGCTTTAAAGTCACAACTAAATTTATTTACCAGCGTGAATTTAGTTACCACATGATTTCTCATAAAAACATACCCTGTTTTGGAAAATCTAAAGTCATTAGTATTAGAATGTCCTGCTTCAGTGCCCATATCCTTACTTTGGTGCCTGTGAAAGCACGTTGCGAAAATGCTACGCTCTGCAGGAAATAGCACGCTCTTGCAGGAAAGAGAGCTCTGCCAGGAAAATGGCACGCTCGAGGGAAGTGCTCTGATTAGTTGAACTCAGGGCCTGGAAACCCGTTGGTTATGTGTGATAACATAGATTTTTTTATTAGTGCAGTATTTTTAGTATAATTCTGCAGTTTGATGTATTCGGAAGAAAAATAAGCCATGTTGTCCTCAATCAGACCTGTTTGTTGTTTTATCCTCCAATTTTTCACCTCTGACCCTCTCCCAGGAATCCACTGGAGAGTTGAATGCTTGGGATTGGCTGTCCCTTCATTCCGCCCAAGCCCCCCACTATCTTGAGCTAACCAGCCAGCTGTCTAACCCCAAAACACAGCAACTGGTGTGTCTTGAACTATTTAAAAAGCTTCAATAGAACAGATTCTATTCTAAATATATTAATTCCATCCTTAAATAGGGGTACGCAGAAAAAAATAAAACGGAAACACCCGGATCTGCGTGCTTTTGATTGCTATATTTAGGTGGGGACTTCGTAAGTCTACGTAACTCTACGAGCATCCTGGTACAAAAAGGGTTACAGGAAGATAGTGGTTTTGGATTTCGAGGATCGCCTAAAAAGTCATGAATAATGAAACCGCGGCACAGGGAAACTTCGGATTCGACCAGCCCACATTATGTCCATCAAGATTATACTAGCCAACATTCTGTCCATCAGGATTATACCAGCCAAAATTCTGTCCATAAGATTGAGATATGGGCGGAACTTTCGAAAAAGTTCGGTTCTGTTTTCAAACTTTGCGACCCATATGGAAAGTCAAAAGTTTCCAAAACGGACCCATTAAAGTGCAATCGGAGGAAATGTTGAAAAGTGTCGAATGAAAACAAAACTAAAATTCAAATGGTACAATTTAAGTGTAAATGGCTGTAGGACCTGGGAAATGGTATGGAAACGGGAACACATTCGAAATCCAGGACTTTCAAAAAAGTAAAAAAAATGTACTCCCAGTGCGCTACTTTCAAGCCACCGAACATTGATAACAATGACTCCATATCGTTAACTGATTTTACTTGCGTATTGGTATAATAGACATTTTTACTCGCATATTCGTTATTAGATTCGTTATTTCTCGCGTTATTGTGGTAAATAGGACCATTTTACTCGCATATCATTTATTCGATATTTACTGCGCCGTATGGTTATAATAGACGCGATTTTCTACATATTCGATAATCGATATTTTACTAGTGTATTGGTGATAATAGACATTTTAACCGCGCATATTGGTTATTCAATTTACTCGCGTTATTGGTTATAATAGACATTTTACTCGCATTATTCTTAATTCAGAATTTACTCGTGTATTGGTATAATAGACATTTTACTCGAATATTGTTAATCGATATTTAATCGTGATTGGTATATAATAGACATTTACATCGCATATCATTAATTCGATATTACTCCGCGTAGGTATAATAGACATGTTACTCAACATATTAGATAATTCGACTGATTACTCGCGTATTGTATACATAGACATTTTATTCGCATATTCGTTAATTCGATATTTACTCGTGGTATTCGTTATATATGACATTTACTCGCATATTCGTTAATTCGATATTTACTCGCGTATTGGTATAATAGACATTTTACTTGCAGATTCGTTTATTCGATATTTACTAGCCTATAGGTATAATAGACATTTTACTCACAGATTTGTGTATTCGATATTTACTTGCGTATTGGTATAATAGACATTTTACTTGCAGATTCGTGTATTCGATATTTACTCGCGTATTGGTATAATAGACATTTTACTTGCAGATTCGTTAATTCGATATTTACTCGCGTATTGTATAATAGACATTTTACTCACATATTCGTTAATTCGATATTTACTCGCGTATTGGTATAATAGACATTTTACTTGCAGATTCGTTAATTCGATATTTACTCGCGTATTGGTATAATAGACATTTTACTCGCAGATTCGTTAATTCGATATTTACTCGCGTATTGTATAATAGACATTTTACTCGCAGATTCGTTAATTCGATATTTACTCGCGTATTGTATAATAGACATTTTACTCACATATTCGTTAATTCGATATTTACTCGCATATTGGTATAATAGACATTTTACTCGCATATTCGTTAATTCGATATTTACTCGCGTATTGGTATAATAGACATTTTACTCGCAGATTTGTAATTCAATATTTACTTGCGTATTGGTATAATAGACATTTTACTCGCATATTCTATAATTTGATATTTACTTGCGTATTGATATAATAGACATTTTACTTGCAGATTCGTTTATTCGATATTTACTCGCGTATTGGTATAATAGACATTTTACTTGCAGATTTGTTTATTCGATATTTACTTGCGTATTGGTATAATAGACATTTTACTTGCAGATTTGTTTATTCGATATTTACTCGCGTATTGGTATAATAGACATTTTACTCACAGATTCGTGTATTCGATATTTACTTGCGTATTGGTATAATAGACATTTTACTTGCAGATTCGTTTAGTCGATATTTACTCGCGTATTGGTATAATAGACATTTTACTCACATATTCGTTAATTCGATATTTACTGCGTATTGGTATAATAGACATTTTACTCGCATATTCGTTAATTCGATATTTACTCGCGTATTGGGTAAATAGACATTGTTTACTTGCAGATTTGTTTTATTCGATATTTACTCGCGTATGGTATAATAGACATTTTACTCACATGATTCGTAATTCGATATTTACTCGCGTATTGGTATAATAGACATTTTACTCGATATTCGTTTATTCGATAATTTACTCGCGTATTGGTATAATAGACATTTTACTTGCAGATTCGTTTATCGATATTTACTCGCGTATGGTATATAGACATTTACTCGCATATCGTTAATCGATATTACTCGCGTATGGTATAATAGACATTTTACTTGCCGATTCGTTTATTCCATATTTACTCGCGTATTGGTATAATAGACATTTTACTCACATATCGTTAATTCGATATTTATCTGCGTATTTGGATAATAGACATTTACTCAAATATTCGTTAATTGATATTACTCGTGTATGGTTATAATGACATTTTACTCACATATTCGTTAATTCGATATGACTCGCGTATTGGATAATAGACATTTTAATGCAAATTCGTTTATTCGATATTTACTCGTGTTTGTATAATAGACATTTTCTCACATAATCGTTAATTCGATATTACTCGCGTATTGGTATAATAGACCATTACTCACATATTCGTTATTCGATATTTACTCGCGTATTGGTTATAATAGACATTTTACTATGCAGATTCGTTTATTGATATTACTCGCGTATTGGTATAATAGACATTTTACTCGCAGATTTGTTATTCGATATTTACTCGCGTATTGGTATAATAGACATTTAGTCGCATATTCGTAATTCGATATTTACTCGGTATTGGTATAATAGACATTTTACTCGGTGATTTAATTCGATATTTACTGCTATTGGTATAATAGACATTTTACTCGCCATATTCGTTAATTCGATATTTACTTCGCGTATTGGTATAATAGACATTTTACTTGCAGATTCGTTTATTCGATATTTACTCGCGTATTGGTATAATAGACATTTTACTCGCAGATTCGTTAATTCGATATTTACTCGTGATTGTTATAATGACATTTTACTCGCGATTTGGAATTCGATATTATTGCGTATTGATAATAGACATTTTACTTCGCATATTCGATTAATTCGATATTTACTCGTGTGTATGGTATAATAGACATTTTACTCGCAGATTGTTAATTCGATATTTACTCGCGTATTGGTTATAATAGACATTTACTCGCAGATTCGTTAATTCGATTATTACTTGCGTATTGTATAATAGACATTTTTACTCGCAGATTCGTTATTCGATATTTACCGCGGATTGGTATAATAGACATTACTCTCATATTCGTAATTCGATATTTACTCGGTTATTGGATAATAGACATTTACTCGCATATTCGAGAATTCGATATTTTCCTCGTGTATGTGGTATAATAGACATTTTACTCGCAGATTCGTTAATTCGATATTTACTCGCGTATTGGTATAATAGACATTTTACTCGCAGATTCGTTAATTCGATATTTACTTGCGTATTGTATAATAGATATTTTACTCGCACATTCGTTAATTCGATATTTACTCGCGTATTGGTATAATAGACATTTTACTCGCAGATTCGTTAATTCGATATTTACTCGCGTATTGGTATAATAGACATTTTACTCGCAGATTCGTTAATTCGATATTTACTTGCGTATTGTATAATAGACATTTTACTCGCAGATTCGTTAATTCGATATTTACTCGCGTATTGGTATAATAGACATTTTACTCGCAGATTCGTTAATTCGATATTTACTCGTGTATTGGTATAAAACGAGTAAAACATATAGCATTGAGTGACAGGTTGTCTGTAGGGTCCAACTGCAGAAAATACATGAACATATGGAATGGGGCGTGGGTACATTCCTGTAAGGAACAACTGCAGTGCCCTCATTCTTCATCCTTTACAGCCTCATAAAGGGAAGGACAAATCACTGTCCAACCAATCACATTTTAACTTTGTTTTAAGGATATACTTTAATTCTAACTTCTAAACTGCCAAAAATAAAGAATTATTATATTCATCAACCACTATGGTTAAATAAATCCATATTCACCATCCAATAAAATTATCTAACCGTGCTGGCATCATTTATCTGTTTTGCCTTTTTTGTGATTGGTAAGTTTCTGACCAATGATAATTTTGAAGAGGGCTCTCTACACACATTCAGAGACACTACAACCATGGGAGTAACGTCTACCCCTTTAATGGAAGTCTAGGGGAGTACACAATATATTTGTCCTGATTAATTCCCTGTCTGATATTTTAATTTGTCCGGTGTAGAGGAAAATGTATCAGCCAATCAAAATCACACAGGCTGGTGAATCATGGACAATCGTGTGTATTTTAATACATACAACAAATGTTTGGTCCTAAATATTGTCAGCTTCTCAGAACCAGGATGGGCCCATTTGTAGCAGCCCCTAAAGAGACATTTACAGCTTCATGGGTCTTCAATGAAAACCATGTTCTTAATTTGGAATTGCCATTTCCCCACAGTAAAGCTAGACATTGCAGATCATGATGGAATCTTTCTGTAATTTGCCATGACTTACATATCCAAACAACCCCCTCATATCCCTGTATTGCTATTGGCTGGTTAAAGTGCCCTACACTACCAGAATCCTTATTGGCTCTCTATTCATTGGAAGCTGCTATAGTGACTGACAAAAATGTTCTGGCCAAAATGGCCAACAGAGATGACTCAACAAATGAGGAATCAATTACATTTACATTTCCAATAAATATACCCAACTAACACTCACTTATTAACTGTAAAATTTAAAAATAACTTTATATATATGTTAAACAGCCTGTTATATAGCAAATTGCAATACTGAACAAAGCCTTTGGGGAGGAGAGCAGAACTCAACCCCATCACACATCATATACAAACTTTAATCACAAGGAAATACCCAGTGTGCAGTTAATTCCATGATCCCCCATATCGCCCTGGGTTCTCACTGCACTGTGCAGAGAATCTTGAGCCTTAATCTGTTTGGAATGTTGGGTCAACCAATCGCCAACACACAAAACACTCTATAGAACATCCCCTCTTGCACTGACACTAGAAAGGAGATAACTTGACATCATCCAAACAGCTAATTTTAACCTCTGTGAGAAAGACACACCAGGTCTTTCCCCTCTTTCTTATTTCACTTGGCTTAGTGCAATGGATTGGGAAGGACAGAAATTATTTTTGGTTTTAGCCAAAGGTTGGTGGGTTATACTGAGCATGGTGTGACTCAAAACATAGTTCTCGAAAGTTCTGCAAGAGTAGGGGTCTTAAATAGGATGGTCTTTATCTGGGAAGAAGGTGGAAGATAATGTATAGTAACCACATATTGCTTTGGCCCAATAAAACAATTTTATTATTATTATTATTATTATTCGGCTCGTATTATTCTGGTTTCATTAATTTACTAAGACCAACAGTGTTCCTCTACACAAGAGCCAACAAGAAATGAATGGCTGTGGGCTTGGCAGCGGACCAAAAAAAAAAAATTCCAAAACTGTCCAATACCAGGTTCCAGCAATATTGCCAAGCCCCTAAGAATATTTGAACAATTAAGTACGTTTTTATGTAATGCTAGTGTACAAGTAAGGTGAGATTTTGTTTTGTGGGCCCTACCGACGCAGATATTATCGGTTGAACATAGCTTACTTTCATCATTTCAGGTCTTCTATGGGCTTTCGTGCCATGATTTTTTCCCCATTTCTGATCAGTTTTCATCTGATCTGGCTGGTCGGAAAAATTATTAGACATCCGAAACATCATTTTAGTTGTCATGAAATATAGGCTAATTTTAGCTTTTGGACTGGTCTTTGGTGGCGAAAAACTGCACATAACCAAGAATGATTTATCGTTGTTTTCAATTAGATCAACTGGACTTGAGTTTATTTCTTGAAGACTTTCGCTAGTCTCCGAACTGGCTTTTTTTCATTCTGAATTGAAAGCCAGTCAGATGACTAGCGAAACGTCTTCAGAGAACTAACTTCAAGTCCAGTTTGATCAATTGATACAACATATATAATCATCCTGGTGTGCAGTTTTAGCCACAAGACAGTCTAATTTGAATACAACAGATATATCATGACCTTGATGAATGAAGATTAAATATAAAACCATGACTGATGGAATGAAAAATTACGATATAAATCTATGACCGGATGGATGAATATTACCGATATACCATGGACCTGGAATGGATGAATAATTACAGATAACCAAGGACCTTGAATAAAAGAATATTACAGATATACCATAGACCTGAATGAAATGAATATTACCGTAACGCATGACCTGGATGAAAATTTATTACAGATATACCCATGAACCTGGATGAATGAATATTACAGATCTACCATGACCTGGATGGATGAATATTACAGATATACCATGACCATGGAATGAATGCGATATTAGCAGATAGTGAACCATGACCATGTGATGGGAATGTGAACATTTACATAATGGTAACCCATGACCTGGATGAATGAAATATTACAGAATACCCATGACCTGGATGGATGAATATTACAGATTAATCATGACCTGGATGGATGAATATTAGGCATATTATATACCATGACCTGGATTGATAATATTCCAGAGATACCATGACTTGGATGAATGAAATTACAGATATACCCATGACCTGGAGAAATGAATATTAACAGATATACCATTACTGGATGAATGAATATTACCACAGATATAAACCGTGAACCTGATGGATGAATATTATGCGATAGACCCATGACCTGAATGGATGAAATTACAGATTAACTGACCTGGATGAATGAATATACGATATCCCATACCTGATGGATGAATATTACAGATATACCATGACCCCGGATAATGAATAAATTCAGATATACCAATGACCGTGGATGTAATTAAATATAACATATATAACCTGACGCTGGAATGAATTATAGGTACAGATATAATAACCGAGGGTGAGCCTGGATGTATGACATGAATATTACAGAATATAATACCGTGACCTGTGATGAAGGCATATTAACCGATATAACATAAACCGGATTGAATGAATATTACAGATATACCATGACCGCTGATATGAGAAAATATTACAGATTTAACCGTGAACCCTGTAGAATCAATATGACAGATATACCGAATTACCCTGGAATGAAATGAATATTACGAGAAGTTACCATGGACCGGATGGATGAATATTCGATATACCATGGACCACGCTTAAAACCTGGATGAATGAATATTACAGATATCCCAATGAACCGGATGAATGAATATTACCGATGGATCCCATGACCTGGAATGAATTAATATTACAGATATACAACCGTGAGGAAGAGCCTGGATGGATGAATGATATTTACAGAATACCACGCCGAGCGTGACCTGATGAATGAATATTACATATATAACCTAACCTGGATGAATTACGTATTGCAGAATATAACGATGACCTGTATGAATGACTTTCGATATACCGGGGGACCTGGATGATGAATAATTACTATATACCCGTAGCCCATGATGGATGAATATTGACAAATAAAGATAGGTACCATGACCGTGGATGGATGAATATTTAACAGATAGAACCATGACCAGTGGATGAATTAAATAATTACAGAGTAACCATGACCCTGGATGAATGAATATTTCAGATATACCGTTACCCCGTGGATTAAGTAATATTACATATATAAGCCGTTTGGACTGGTAATTGATTAAAAATTACAGATATACCATGACCTGGATGAGTGAATATTACAGATATACCATGCCACTTGGATGCATGAATATTACAGATATAACCATGACCTGGATAATGAATATTTCAGATATACCAGGACCTGGATAATATATTACAGATATCACCATGACCTGGATGAAATGGAAGAACTTCACACCATACAGCTGCATTGTCCCGAAAATTATGTCATGTGGCAACTGAGAGACATTTTGATACTATGGTCTAGACCAGAAAAGTAAGAGCATTTCCGTTCTGTGCATTTGGTATATCAGTGTAGGAGACCTGTTATCCGGAGACTCTTTGAACGTCAGTGACCTTATCTATTTGACCTTTAGGACAGCGTTGAATGACTCTCAAGCTCACAACCTTGCATATTTATGGCTGGAATAAAGTCATACAATCTGCTGTCCAAGTCCAACTTTTTTTTTTTTTCATTTTTGTCCAGGCGCCTCTGAACTTGCCATTTCCGACAATGTGATGTAGACATTCCGCAGTTTTCCGTTAGGCTGTTAATTATGACATCAGTGCATAAGAGGTTTGACAATGCAGATAAGGGCTCGTCCAATGCACAACATGGTACCCGCATGTTGTCCAGTTTAAATCCTAATTTCCATTGTTAAGGATAACACTGGTGATGTCCATTTTTATTTAAAATGTCTGTAATGGTTGAACCAAAGGAAGATCCCAGTTCTGGTTTTTGTGCTTTTGTAGTAATTATTCGATATTGTTTGACTTTGGTGTCCCAGTCTTTCCCACAATGCAAACCAGCCCTCGTTTCTTGTCATCAAAATCAAATGTCCTGTGTGGCCATACAAAGAGTTACTCTACCAAGGAATCTACATGGGAGTCAAGAATCTATTTTAAGCTTCAAAATAGGAATGATCGATTTTAACATAACCCATAGAAAGTCCTGGTGGCCTAGACACTGTCAATCCAGCGCATCCTCACAGTCACCCTTGCCCTTCAGTTTATATTAATACCAGATCTTACGTCTATAGTAATTCACGGTTCTGCTGTTGCCTTTGTAGTCCCCGTACAAGTGGTTCGGCTTAAATGAATATTACATTTGAGATGAAACAAATAATGTAGGCACGGATATGTGTTTTCCTCATGGCTCTACAATCTTTGGGTTCTGTTTTTTTCGTAACGTACTCTTTCCTCTTTTTTCTTTCTTGTCTTTTAATTTTACTACCTCTTTGTCTAACCTCTCTCTTCTATCGTAAAGATGCCTTTTCTAACTTCTTTGCTTTGGCCCAATAAAACAATTTTATTATTATTATTATTATTATTATTATGGTTCATTAATTTACTAAGAGCCAACAGTGTTCCTCTACACAAGAGCCAACAAGAATGAATGGCTGTGGGCTTGGCCAGCTGACCAAAAAAAAAAAAATTCCAAAACTGTCAATACCAGAGTCCAGCAAGAGTTCCAAGGCCCCTAAGAATATTTGAACATGAAGTACTGTTTATGTAAGGCTAGGTACAGTAGGATAGATGTTTGGGCCCTACCGACCAAATATTATCGGTTGAACATAGCTACTTTCGATCTTTCAGGTCTTCTATGGGCTCGTCCATGATTTTCCACCATGTCTGATCGTTTTCATCTGATCTGGTCGGAAAAATTATTAGACATCCGAAACATCAGTTAGTTGTCATGAAATATAGGCTAATTTTAGCTTTTGACTGTCTTTGTGGCTAAAACTGCACATACCAGATGATTATATCTGTTGTATTCAATTAGATCAACTGGACTTGAAGTTTAGTTCTTGAAGACGTTTCGCTAGTCATCTAGTTCTTGAAGACGTTTCGCTAGTCATCCGACTGGCTTTTTCATTCTGAATTGGAAAAGCCAGTCAGATGACTAGCGAAACGTCTTCAAGAACTAAACTTCAAGTCCAGTTGATATTCATTCACCAGGTCACGGTATATCGTAATATTCATCCATCTCACGGTCATGGTACCTATCTATTGTCAATATTCATTATTCCATGGGTACGTGGTATATATGTAATATTCATTCATCCAGGTCCACGGTATACATCATTGGTATCGATATTCATGTCATTCATCCGGTTCAGGTTAATATGTAATATTCAGTCATCCAGGTCACTGGTGAATATCTGTAATATATTATCATCCAGGTCTTCTCATTGTTATATCTGTAATATTCAATTCATCCAGGTCATGGGATCTATCTGTAATATTCTCATCCAGGTTCATGGAATATCTGTAATATTCATTCATCCAGGTTTACGTGCATGGTATATCGTAATATTCATTCATACCAGTCACGGTACTTCTCGTAATATTCATTTCATTCCAGGTAATGGTAATATCTGTCATATGCATTCACCAGGGTTATTAATTATCTGTAATATTCCTCTCATATCACGGTCCATGGTATATCTGTAATATTCTTCAATCCGGATTTTATCGGAATATGCCTATAAGGTCACGGTAATTCTGTAATATTCATGTCATCACCAGGCTCACCTCGGTTATATTCTGTACATATTATTCAGTCAGGATTTTATCACCAGGTTCATTGGTATATCTGAACTTTCATTATCATCCAGGTCATGGTATATCTGTAATATTCATCCATCGGTATGGGATAGTCGTATATTCATTCATCCAGTGTCAGGTTAATCTGTAATTACTCATCCATCAGGTCATGGTCTATCGCATAATATTCATCCATCAGGTCACGGTTATATCTGTGATATTCATTCATCCAGTAATGGTATATCTGTTAATATCATTCATCCAGGTCATGGGTATATCTGTCAATTTCATTCATCCAAGTCATGGTATACATCTGGAATATTCAATCCCTCCCAGGTCATGGTATATAATACTGCTAATATTCATCCATCCAGGTCATGATAATCTTGTATATTCATCCAATCCAGGTCTGGGTATATCTGTATATTCATTCATCCCGGTCATGGTTACCTTATCGTAATGTTCAATCCACATCACAGGTCCATGGTCTATCTGCTAATGATTCATTCACCAGGTCATGGTATATCTGTAATATTCATCCATCCAGTCATGGTATAATCTGTAATAATTCATCATCCGGTTCATGGGTATAATCTGTAATAATTCATTCATCCAGGTCATGCGTTACGGTAATATTCATTTCATTGCAGGTCATGGTATATCTGTAATATTCTTATTCAATCCTTGTATCTGTTTTTCATCATAGGTCATGGTATTCGTAATATGTCATCCATCCGGTCATAGATTTCGTATTCATTCATCAGTCATGTTTATTTATCTTCTCATCCAAGGTCATGAGTATATCTGTTTGATATTCAATCCAGGTCTGGTTATCTGTACTATTCATTTCAATCCAGGTCAATGATATAATCGGTTGTATCATTAGAACTGTCTTAGAAGTTAGAAAAGGCATCTTTACGATAGAAGAGAGAGGTTAGACAAAGAGGTAGTAAAATTAAAAGACAAGAAAGAAAAAAGAGGAAAGAGTACGTTACGAAAAAAACAGAACCCAAAGATTGTAGAGCTGAGAAAACACATATCCGTGCTACATTTTTGTTTTCATCTCCAAAATGTAATATCCATTGTAAGCGACACTTGTACGGACTCCAATCAACAGCAGAACTCGTGAATCTATAGACGTTAGACTCCTGTATTAATATAAACATGAAGCAAGGGTGACTGTAGGATGCGCTGATTGACAGTGTCTGGCCACCAGTGACTTTCTATGGGTTATGTTAAAACGATGATTCCTATTGAAGCTTTAAAATAGATTCTTGACCTCCCATGTAAGATTCCTTGGGAGTAACTCTTTGTATGGCCACAACATTTGATTTGATGACAAAAACTAGGGCTGGTTGGCATTGTGGGAAGACTGGCACCCAAAGTCAAACAAATTTATCGTAATATTACTACAACAAGGCACAAAAACCAGAACTGATCTTCCCTTTGGTTACCACTACAGACATTTAAATAACAATGACATCACAGTGTTATCCTTAACATGTAAATAGGTATTTAACTGGACCAACATGCGAGTAACCATGTTGTTGCATTGGACGAGCCCTATCTGCATGTCAACCTCTTTCAGCTGATGTCATAAGTTACAGCCTAACGGAAACTGCGGAACTGTTTCCATCACATGTCGGAAATGGCAAGTTCAGAGCGCTGGACAAAATGAAAAAAAAAAAATTGGACTTGGAAGCAGATTGTATACTTTTATTCAGCCTAAATATGGCAAGGTGGTGACTTGAGATGTCATTCACCTGTCCTACAGGTCAAATAGATAAGGTCACTGAGTCAAAGATCGGATAACAGGTCTCCTACCTGATCATAAACCAAATGCACAGAACGGAAATGCTCGCTTTTCCTGGTCTAGACCATAGTATCAAAATGTCCTCTCGTGTGCCATGACATAATTTTCAAGACAATGCAGCTGTATGTTGTGAAGTTCTCCTTTCCTCCAAGGTCATGGTGATTCTGTAATATTTTATCCAGTCCTGGATATCTGAATATTCATTCATCCAGGTCATGGTTATATCTGTAATTCATTCATCACTCCAATGGCATGTGTATTCTGTAATATCACTCATCCAGGTCCATGTATATCTGTAATTTTTAATCATCTACCAGGTCACGGTAGATTGTATATTCTTACATCCAGGTCAACGGTATATCTGAAATATTTCATTCATCCAGGTCATGGTACTTCTGTTATTACATTCATCCAGGTCATGTTCTATCTGTTAAATATTCATCCATCCAGGTCAGGTATATCTTATTTGTCAATATTCATCATCCATCGGGCTACGGGTATATAGTATTATTCATTCACCAGGTCCCCGGTATATCGGTATCATACAGGTTCTATATTCATGCAATAGTATTATAGTTACTTGTTATGTATATTGTAATATTCATTCATCCAGGTCACCTGCGGGTATACTCTGTAAATATCATTCATCCATCCAGGTCCTTTCGTAAATTCCATCCAGTCATGGTAATTCTGAATATTATTCTAGTCATTTATATGTATATTCATATCCAGGTCATGGATCCATCGGTAATATTCACTCATCCGGTTCATGGGAATATCTGTAATATTCATTCATCGTAAGCTGGTCATAGGTATATCTGAATATTCTCAATATCCGTCCAGGTACTATCTGTAATATTCATTTCATTCAGTGGTCATCGGTAATATCTGTCATATTCATTCTACAGGGTTGTTAATATCTGTAATATTTCTCTCATATCCGGTCACGGTATATCTGTAATATTCATTCTCCACCAGTCCGATCTGATATTATGTTCATCAGTCGGATATCTGTAATATCCTATTCATCCAGGTTCACTGGTATATCTGTAACTTTATATATCAATCAGTGATCGTATATCATCCATGGAGCGATCACACCGTCGGTTATTGTAATACTCTATAGGCATGCTAACTGATATTCATCCTCCAGGTCATGGTATATATGTTATATTTAATTCATCCAGGTCATGGTATATCTATTTAATCATTCATCCGGCGGTCATGGTATATCTGTCAATATTCATCCATCCAAGTATGGTATCATCTGTATATTCATCCTCCAGTCAGGTTAATCTGTAATATTCATCCATTCAAGGTCATGGTTATGCATAGATATTCTCCATCAGGTTCCTGGTTTATATCTGTAATATTCATTCATCCGTACATGGTATATCTGTAATTTCATATCTTCATGCCAGGTCCATGGGTACTATCTGTAATGTTCATCTCACCACAGTCATGGTATCTCTGGAATCTTCATCCATCCAGCGTCATGGTATATCTTAATAATGTCCATCACGCATTATAATCTATAATCTCATCCAGGTCATGTAATCTGTATATTCATCCATGCCAGGTCATGGTATTCTGTAATATTCATTCTATCCAGGTCATGGGTTACCATTATGTAAATGTTCACATTCCCATCACATGGTCATGGTTCACTATCTGCTAATATCGCATTCATTCCATGGTCATGGTATATCTGTAATATTCATCCATCCAGGTCATGGTAGATCTGTAATATTCATTCATCCAGGTTCATGGGTATATCTGTAATAAATTTTCATCCAGGTCATGCGTTACGGTAATATTCATTTCATTCAGGTCTATGGTATATCTGTAATATTCTTTTATTCAAGGTCCTTGGTTATCTGTAATTATTCATCCATTCCAGGTCCATGGTATATCGGTAATATTCATCCATC
This sequence comes from Hymenochirus boettgeri, assembly GCA_019447015.1. Lineage (NCBI taxonomy): Eukaryota > Metazoa > Chordata > Amphibia > Anura > Pipidae > Hymenochirus > Hymenochirus boettgeri. The sequence goes on from CM033473.1 coordinate 285,928,120, forward strand.
CGGTCATAGATTTATATCGTAATTTTTCATTCCATCAGTCATGGTTTTATATTTAATCTTCATTCATCAAGGTCATGATATATCTGTTGTATTCAAATTAGACTGTCTTGTGGCTAAAACTGCACACCAGGATGATTATATATGTTGTATCAATTGATCAATTACAGATATACCATGACCTGGATGGATGAATATTACAGATATACCATGACCTGGATGGATGAATATTACAGATAGACCATGACCTGGATGAATGAATATTACAGATATACCGTGACCTGGATGATTGAATATTACAGATATACCATGACCTGGATGAATGAATATACAGATCTACCGTGACCTGGAGATGAATTATTTACAGATATACATGGACCTGGATGTTGAGTGATATTACAGAGATACAATGACCTGGAGTGAATGAATGAAATTACAGATATACCATGACCTGGATGAATGAATATTACAGATATACCATGACCTGGATGAATGAATATTACAGATATACCATGACCTGGATGAATGAGAACCTTCACAAGCATACCAGCTGATTGTCTGAAAAGTATGTCATGCAAACTGAGAGACATTTGATACATATGGTCTAGACCAGAAAAGAGCATTTCCTTCTGTGCATTTGGTTATATCAGGTAGGAGACCTGTTATCTCTTTGAACTCAGTGACCTTATCTATTTGACCTTGAGGACAGAGTTGAATGACCATCAAGCTCACACCTTGCATAGTTATGGCTGAATAAAATACATCTGTCAAGTCCAATTTTTTTTTTTTTTCTTTTTTTTCAGCCCCCCTGAACTTGCCATTTCCACATGTGATGGAAGACAGCTCCGCAGTTTTACCGTTACTGTTAATTATGACATCAGCATGAAAGAGGTGACATGCAGTAGGCGTGCCAATGCCACAACATGGTAACTCGCATGTTGTCAGTTTAAATACTATTTACATTGAAGACAGTTCTAATGATACAACCGATTATATCATTGACCTGGATTGAAATGAATAGTACAGATAACCAGACCTGGATTGAATACATAACAGGATATACATGACCTTGGATGAAGAAGAAAAATAATGACAGGATAATACATACTATGACCGGATGGATGATATTACAGAATACCATGACCGTATGAAATCGATACCAAGAGAATAAAGAATATTACAGATATACCATAGACCTGGCAATGAATGAATATACCGTATACGCATGACCTGGATGAATGAATTTATTACAGATATACCATGGAACCGGATGAATGAATTATTACAGATCTACCATGACAGGGATGGATGAAGTATTACAGATATACCATGACCTGGGGAATGAACATATTACAGATATGAACCATGACCATGGATGAATGGGTAATTGAACATTACAGATAATGTAACCATGACCTGGATGAATGAAATATACAGAATACCCATGACCTGGATGGAGAATATTACAGCATAATCATGACCTGGATGGATGAATATTAGCATATATAACCATGACTGGGGATTGAATATTACAGAGATACCATGACTTGGATGAATGAATATTACAGATATACCATGACCTGGCAGAAATGAATTTAAAGATATACCATTACTGGATGAATGAATATTCCACAGATATACCGTGAACCTGATGGATGAATATTATGCGATTAGACCATGACCATGATGGATGAATTACAGATTATACTGACATGGATGAATGATATATACGGACTACCCATACGTGATGGATGAATATTACAGATATACCATGACCTCGGATAATAATGAAATTACAGATATACCAATGAACCGGATGTTTAAATCCTGACGTGAATGAATATGTACAGATATACCGAGTGAGCCTGGTGATGAATGAATATACAGAATAATACCGTGACCTGTATGAGGTTACCGAACATAACCGGATGAATGAATATTACAGATATACCGATGACCTGGAATGAGAGAAATATTACAGATATAAGAACCTGATGAATGCATATGACAGATATACCATTACCATGGATGAAATGAATATTACAGATAGTTACCGATGGACTCGGAATTGGAGAATATTCAGATATACCATGCCGTTAAAACCTGATGAATGAATATTACAGATATACCATGAACCGGATGGAGAGAATATTACAGATATCCCATGACCTGGATGAATTAATATTACAGATATAACAACTAGGAAGAGCCTGGATGATGAAGATATTACAGATATTCAGCCAGCTGACCTGGATGACATGAATATTACATATATAACCGTGAACCTGGATGAATGACGTATTCGAATATAAATACTTAAGACTTCGATATACCGGACCTGGTGAATGAATATTACATATATACCAGTAACCATGGAATGATGAATATTGACAAAAGATATACCATGACCGATGAATGATGAATATTTAACGATAAACCGATGACCATGGTGAATTAATATACAGATATACCGATGACCTGATGAATGTATCAGAATAGACCGTGATAAAATATTACATATATAAGCCTTGGACCTGGTATTGATGTAATATTACAGATAGTACATGACCTGGATGAGTGAATAACAGATATACCATGACCCTGGATGCATGAATATTACAGATATACGTGACCGATGATGAATATACAGACTACGTGATGAGATGAATTATTTACAGATCATGACCTGATGTGATTTACGAGAACTGACCTGGAGTAATATGATTACAGATATCTGGACCGAGAGATGTACCATGACTGAGGATATTAAGAATCAGACCTTGAGGAGAGAACCTTCACAGCCATCAGCTGCATTGTCGAAAATTATGTCATGGCACACGAGAGACATTTGATACATATGGTCTAGACCAGAAAAGAAGCATTTCCGTTCTGTGCATTTGGTATGATCAGGTAGAGAACTGTTATCGGCTCTTTGACTCAGTGACCTTATCTATTGACCTATTAGGACAGGTGATGGACCTTCAAGTCACTCACCTTGCCAGTATTTGGCTGGAATAAAATACATCTCTGTCAAGTCCAATTTTTTTTTTTCATTGTTTGTCCAGGCTCTGAACATTGCCATTTCCACAATGTGATGGTAACAGCTTCCGCAGTTTACCGTTACTGTACATTATGACATCAGCTGAAAGAGGTTGACAATGCAGATAAGGGTGTCCAAGACAAACATGGTTAACTCGCATGTTGGCAGTTTAAATACTATTTACATTGTTAAGATAACACTGTGATGTACATTGTTATTTAATGTCTGTATGTGGAACCAAAGGGAGATCCAGTTCTGGTTTTGTGCTTGGTAGTAATTATTAGATATTGTTTGACTTTGGGGGCCAGTCTTCCCCAATGCACCAGCCCTTTTCTTGTATCAATGTCTGTGTGGCCATACAAAGAGTTACTCCAAGGAATCTTACATGGGAGTCAGAATCTATTTTAAGCTTCAATAGGAATTCAGTTAACACAGAGAAAGTCATGGTGGCCTACACTGTCAATCAGCGCATCCTCACAGTCCCCTTCAGTTTATTATACCAGACTGGAAAGTCTATAGGATTCACTTGCTGTTGACTTAGTCCCGTACAAGTGTCACTACTTAATAGGATATTACATTTGGAGAATGAAACAAAGAAATGTAGCAACGGATTATGTGTTTCCTTCATGGCTCTACCTCTTCCCTGCTAGCTTCTAAGGAAATGCACTGTGGGTCTCCAGATTACACAAGGCTACACAAGCTATTATTGGAACCAATCATTGTGATGTCACTGATGACACACTTCCACTTTATATCGTCCATCTTGGGAAGTTTTCTATAAGCCCAAATTGTTTATTGTGTATTTTCTCAAAAATCTAAACGAAAAGTTTCTGGTTAAAGGACTAAACCAATTTTAACCACCTCCCAAGTACCAAGGGAGAGGACCTAGACTTACCTATGAGTTTTCAATAAGACTTTTGTTCTCTTTCTGACAAACTCCACCCTTACAGTGACCAAAATTCTCTTTTTCTAACCATCGTACAATGAATATTGACATAGCGGAACATGTCCACCATTTTATTACAGGATGAGATGAGAATGGAAGCCCCATTGAATGTGTTTTCTTTATATTGACAGTTACTTGAACTGTATTGAAAAGTATTAGCTACCCTAATAACACATTGTTTTGATGACTGCAAATCTGTGTGTTTGCTGTACAACTGCCGTTAACTAGAGCTAAGTTCAGTCATTTGCTTTTCAGTAAAAGTTGGAAACAAACCCATTAAAGTCAGATGGAAGGAAATAGTTTGAAAAGTTTTTATTAAGGGCATGTCCACCTTTAATTAAACTTTTAATATGTTATAGTGCTAGCTCCCCCAGCCCCAACTGCATTAATATAATTGCAGAAACTCCCCCGATCTTTACTTACCTCCTCTATCCTCCGCCGCACTGCCCGGCCCTTGCTTGATGGAACATGCAAGCAGGGGCGGGGACCGGAGCCACGGCCGCGATTGTGAGAGGCACCAATCACGGACACGGTTGCCGGCAGTTCCTTAGGAGGATGAGGGAAGGGAAGTAAGATCGGGGGGACTTTCTGCAAGAATATAATGCAGTTGGGGCTGGGGAGCTAGCACTATAAAATATTAAAAGGGATTTGTACAGGGGGAGGGAGACCAAAATAAGAGGTGAGGGGGGGGAAGAGCTGCTCAGAGCATGCCACAAACCTCTCACAGGAAGTCTCAGAGGCAGAAACAAATTTCCCCCTCTGCTAGGCTCCTGGTGGCCAGTTTTCTGGACTTTGGAGGGGCATTGCAGGGCAACCATTTGGATCTGGGAAGTAAGGTAAGGATTTTTCTACACTACTGAGTGGGGGAAGTAGTAGGTTAAATTATAATTTTGGAGGTGGACATGCCCATGGTAACTTACTGTAAATGGTTGTGGCACCTGGGAAATGTTCTAGGGAACACTTACATATCACCAAAACTCATTTAAACACTTCTTTCCCCCACGATCGGGCAATTGTTAAGTTTCCGCACACTACATTCGAGGGTTACCGAATGATACTTTCGAGGGTTACCAAAAATCAAACAATACATCTGAGGGTTACTGAATTTGAATGATACAAATACATTGGAACAATACATTTTGAGGGTTACCGAAATGGAGCAATACATTCGAGGGTTACCGAATTTGAACGCTACATTCGAGGGTTACCAAACGCTACATTACAGAGATACAGAAAACGAATGTTACATTCGGGGTTACCAAAATAGAACAATACATTCTAGTGTTACCAAACACTACATTTGAGAGTTACCAAATAAAAAACGCTACATTGGAGGGTTACCGAATCCGAACAATACATTTGAGGGTTACAGAATGCTACATTTGAGAGGGCTACTAAATCGAAAGATACATAGAGGGTACCGAAATCGAACGATACACTTGAGGGTTACCGAAATCGAAAGATACATTTTAGTGTTACCGAAATCAAACATACAATTCAAGGGGTTACCGAAATGAACATACATTTGAGGTTACAGAAATCAAACGATACACGAGGGGTACAGAAATCGAACGATACATTGAGGGTTACAGAAATTGAACGATACATTTGAGGGTTACAGAAATGAATGATACATTTGAGGGGTTACAGAAATTGAACGATACATTATTGGGGTTACAGAAATCGAACGATACATTCGAGGGTTACAGAAATTGAACAATACATTCGAGGGTTACAGAAATCGAACGATACATTTGAGGGTTACAGAAATTGAACAATACATTCGAGGGTTACAGAAATTGAATGATACATTCGAGGGTTACAGAAATCGAACGATACACTTGAGGGTTACAGAAATTGAACGATACATTTGAGGGGTACCAAAATCGAACGAAACTTTCTAAGGGTTACCGAATTTGAAACGCTACATTGGGGTTACCAAACGCTACATGACAGAGATACAGAAAACAAATGTTCATGGGTGTGGGGGTTACCGAAATCGAACAAAAATTTGAGTGTTACCGAACACATACATATGAGAGTTACCAAATAACAAAAGCTATATTGGAGGGTGGGTACCGAATCCGAAAAACGATACATTTTGAGGTTACAGAATGATACATTTGAGAGGGCTACCTAAATCGAAGCGATACATTCGAGGGTTACAGAAATCGAAGATACATTAGAGGGTTACAATGAGATACTGTTGAGGTACATGAAATGGCCGATATGTTCGCAGGATAAGGATTAAGATACATTTTGAGGGTTTACAGAAAATGGGATTGACGATTATTTGTGAGGGATTACGTAAATGTTTTTGAACTGATTGAGGGATTTGGACCGGGAACACCCGCCAAAGGTTACAAGGACATCGAACGAGGTACATTGAGGGTTGACAGAACTTCGAGATAGGCGAGGGCCCCACAATTTCGGAGCCCAGGATGTCGCTCCAGTGTACAGACAACAGATTTGAAACATAATAGGACATTACTTGCAGATTGTTTATTCCAATTTACTCGCGTAGTGGCTTAATAGGACAGTTTTACTCGCATAGTAGTTATTCGATATGTTAACTCGCTTATTGGTTAAAATAGAATTTACTGCAGATTCGTTTATTCGCTATTACTCGCGTATGGTATAATAGACATTTATCGCATATTCGTTTAAGTGCGACCTATTTTACTCGCGTATTGGTTTAAAGAACATTTACTTGCAGATTCGTTATCCTATTTTACGCGCGTATGGAGATAATAGACATTTTACTCAAATATCCGTTAATTCGATATTACTCGCGTTATTGGTAATGAAATTTACTCACATATTCGCATAATCGATATTTACTGCGTATTGGTTATAATAGGAACATTTTACTGCATATCGTTAATTCGATATTTACTCGTGTATTCGTATAATAGACATTTTACTCGCATATTCGTTTAATCGATATATTTACTCGCGGAGTGGGATAATAGACCATTTTAACTTGCAGATCGTTTATGTCGATATTTACTAGGCCATAGGTTATAATAGACATTTACTCACAGATTTGTGTATCGATATTTACTTGCGTGTGGTGGTTGGTATAATAGCATTTTTACTTGCAGATTCGTCGTGTATTCGATATTACTGAGTATTGGTATAATCAGACATTTACTTGCGATTCGTTTAATTCGATTTACTCGCGTAGGATAATAGACATTTACTCACAGATTCAGTTAATTCGAGATTTACTCGCGTATTGGGATAATAGACATTTTACTGCAGATTCGTTAATTTTTCGATATACTCGCGTATTGGTAAATTAGGAAATTTTACATCGCAGATTCGTTAATGCGATATTACCGGCTATTGTATAATAGACATTTATACTCGCAGATCTTATGAATTCGATATTTACTCGCGTATTGTATAATAGACATTTATCACATATTCGTTAATTCAATATTTACTGCGCAATGGTATAATAGACATTTTTACTCGGCATATCGTCCTAATTACCGAATTTATCGACGTATTGGTATATAGACATTTACTCGCAGATTTGTAATTCAATATTACTCGCGTATGGTATAATAGACATTTGTACTCGCATATTCTATAATTTTGATATTTAATTGGCTATTGATATAATAGACATGTTTACTTGCAGATTTGTTTAATTCGATTATTTACTCAGCGTAATGGGTTTGGTATATAGACATGTACGTGCAGATTTGTTTATTCGATATTACTTGCGCTTATTGCCTTAATAGACATTTTACTTGCAGATTCTGTTATTCGATATTTACCTCGCGTATGTGGTATAAAGCATTTACCCACAGATTCGTTGTATCGATATGTACTTGGGTAATTGGTATAATAGACATTTTACTTGCAGATTCGTGTAGTCGATATTTACTGCGTTATTGGTATAATAGACATTTTACTCACATATTCGGTAATCGATATTTATGCGTATTGGTATAATAGACATTTACTTCGCATATTCGTTAATCGATATTTACTGCGTATTGGTAAATAGACATTGTTTACTTGCGATTTGTTGTTATTCGATATTTACTCGCGTATTGGTATAATAGACATTTTACTCACATATTCGTTAATTCGATATTTACTCGCGTATTGGTATAATAGACATTTTACTCGAATATTGTTTATTCGATATTTACTGCGTATTGGTATAATAGGACATTTTACTTGCAGATTCGTTTATCGATATTTACTCGCGTATGGTATATTAAACATTTACTCGCATATCTTTAATCGATATTACTCGCGTATGGTATAATAGACATTTTACTTGCCGATTCGTTTATTCCATATTTACTCGCGTATGGTAGAATAGACATTTTACTCACATATTCGTTAATTCGATATTTACTCGCGTGTTTTTTATAATAGACATTGTACTACACTAATATTCGCTTATTAGATATTTACTCGGTATGGTATAATAGACAGTTTTACTCACATATTCGTTAATTCGATTATACTCGCGTATTGGATAATGACATTTTATGCAAGATTCGTTTATTCATATTTACTTGCGTGTTGTATAATAGACATTTTCTCAATATTCGTTAATTCGATATTGACTCGCGTATTGGTATAATAGACCATTACTCACCTATTCGTTATTCGATATTTACTCGCGTATTGGTTATAAAACATTTTACTTGCAGATTCGTTTATTGATATTACTCGCGTATTGGTATAATAGACATTTTACTCGCAGATTTGTGTATTCGATATTTACTCGCGTATTGGTATAATAGACATTTTAGTCGCATATTCGTAATTCGATATTACTCGGTATTGGTATAATAGACATTTTACTCGTGGATTTGAGAAGTCGATATTTACTGCATATTGTATAATTAGACATTTACTCGCTATTCGTTAATTCGATATTTACTCGGTTATTGGATATAATAGACATTTTACTTGCAGATTCGTTATTCGATATTTACTCGCGTATGGTATTAATAGACATTTTACTCGCAGATCGTTAATTCGATATTTACTCGTGATTAGTTATAATAGACATTTTACTCGCGGATTTGAGAATTCGATATTTACTTGCGTATTCATAATAGACATTTTACTCGCATATTCGTTAATTCGATATTTACTCGTGTTGTATGGTATAATAGACATTTTACTCGCAGATTGTTGAATTAGAATTTACTCGCGTATTGGTTATAATAGACATTTTACTCGCAGATTCGTTAATTCGATATTACTTGCGTATTGCATAATAGACATTTTTACTCGCAGATTCGTTAATTCGATATTTACCGCGGATTGGTATAATAGACATTTTACTTCATATTCGATAATTCGATATTTACTCGGTTATTGGTATAATAGACATTTACTCGCATATTCGAGAATTCGATATTTACTCGTGTATTGGGTATAATAGACATTTACTCGCAGATTCGTTAATTCGATATTACTCGCGTATTGGTATATATATAGGACTTTTACTCGCAGATTCGTTTTTAATTCGATATTACTTGCGTATTGTATAATAGACATTTTACTCGCAGATTCGTTAATTCGATATTACTCGCGTATGGTAAATAGACATTTTACTCGCAGATTCGTTAATTCGATATTTACCGCGTATTGGTATAATAGACATTTCTCGCAGATTCGTTAAATTCGATATTTTACTCGCGTATTGGTATAAAGACATTTACTCGCAGATTCGTTATCGATATTTACTCGAGTATTGGTATAATAGACATGTTTACTCGCAGATTGTTAATTCGATATTTACTTGCGTATTGTTAATAGATATTTACTGCACATTCGTAATTCGATATTTACTGCGTATGGTATAATAGACATTTTATCGCAGATTCGTTAATTCGGATATACTCGCGGTATTGTAAATAGACATTTTACTCGCAGGATTCGTTAATTCGATATTTAATCGTGTATTGGAAAAACGAGTAAAACATTATAGCATTGAGTGACAGGTTGTCTTGTAGGGTCCACTGCAGAAAATACATGAACATATGGAATGGGGTGGTACATTCTGTAAGGAACAACTGCAGTGCCCTCATTCTTCATCCTTTACAGACTCATAAAGGGAAGACAAATCACTGTCCAACCAATCACATTTTAACTTGTTTTAAGGTATACTTTAATTCTAACTTCTAAACTGCCAAAAATAAAGAATTATATATTCATCAACCACTATGGTTAAATAAATCCATATTCACCATCCAATAATATTATCTAACCGTGCTGGCATCATTATCTATCTGTTTTGCCTTTTTTGTGATGGTAGTTTCTGACCAATGATAATTTGAAGAGGGCTCTCTACCCACACATTAAGAGGACACTACAACCATGGGAGTAACGTCTCTACCCCTTTAATGGGAAAGTCTAGGGGAGTATACACCAATATATGTGTCCGATTAATTAATCCTGTCGATATTTTAATTTGCCGGTTGTAGAGGAAAAATGTATCAGCCAATCAAAATCAACAGGCTGGTGAATCAGGACAATCGTGTGTATTTTAATACATACAACAAATGTTTGGTCCTCAAATATTGTCAAGCTTCTCAGAACCAGGATTGGGCCCATTTGTAGCAGCCCTAAAGAGGACTTTACAGTCATGGGTCTTCAATGAAAAACAATCGTCTAATTGGAATGCCATTCCCACAGAGAAAGCTAGACATTGCAGCCTGATGGAATCTTTCTGTAATTTGCCATGACAATATCCAAACAACCCCCTCATATCCCTGTTGTATGCTATTGGCTGGTTTTAAAGTGCCTACACTACCAGAATCCTTATTGGCTTCTCATTAATTGGAAGTTGCTAAGTGACTGACAAAAAATGTTCTGGCCAAAATGGCCACAGAGATGACTCAACAAATGAGGAATCAATTACATGTACATTTCCAATAAATATACCCAACTAAAACACTCACTATGAACGTGTAAAATTTCAAAATAACTTATATATATGTAAACAGCCTGTTATATAGCAAATGCAATACTGAACAAAGCCTTTGGGGAGGAGAGCAGAACTAACCCCATCACACATCATATACAAACTTTAATCAAAGGGAAAACCCAGTGTGTGCAGTTAATTCATGATCTCCCCATATCGCCCTGGGTTCTCACTGCACTGTGCAGAGAATCTGAGCCTAATTGTTTGGATGTTGGGTCAACCAATCGCCAACACACAAACACTCTATAGAAACATCCCCTCTTGCACTGACCACTAGAAAGGAGATAATTGGACATCATCCAAACAGCTAATTTTAACCTCTGTGAGAAAGACACACCAGGTCTTCCCTCTTTCTTATTCACTTGGCTTAGTGCAATGGATTGGAAGGACAGAAATTATTGGTTTTAGCCAAAGGTTGGTGGGTTAACTGAGCGTGTGACTACAAACATAGTTCTCGAAAGTTCTGCAAAAGAGTAGGGGTCTTAAAAGGATGGGTTTCTTATCTGGAGGGAAGAAGGTGGAAGATAATGTATAGTAAACAACAATATGCTTGGCCCAATAAAACAATTTATTATTATTATATATTATTATTATGGTTCATTAATTTACTAAGAGCAACAGTGTCCTCTACACAAGAGCCAACAAGAATGAATGGTGTGGGCTTGGCCAGCGACCAAAAAAAAAAAATCCAAAACATGTCTCAATACAGAGTCCAGCAAGAGTTCCAAGGCCCCTAAGAATATTTGAACATGAAGTATGTTTATGTAAGGCTAGGTACAGTAGGATAGATGTTTGGGCCCTACCGACCAAATCATTATTGGTGAACAAGCTACTTTCGATCTTTCAGGTCTTCTATGGGTCGTCCATGATTTTCCACCATGTCTGATCGTTTCATCTGATCTGGTCGGAAAAATTATTAGACATCCGAAACATCAGTAGTTGTCATGAAATATAGGTAATTTTAGCTTTTGACTGTCTTTGTGGCTAAAACTGCACAACCAGATGATTATATCTGTGTATTCAATTAGATCAACTGGACTTGAAGTTAGTTCTTGAAGACGTTTCGCTAGTCATCCGACTGGCTTTTTCATTCTGAATTGGAAAAGCCAGTCAGATGACTAGCGAAACGTCTTCAAGAACTAAACTTCAAGTCCAGTTGATCTAATTGAATACAACAGATATAATCATGACTGATGAATGAATTAGACGAATACATGACCTGGATGAGATGAATATACAGATATACCAATGACCTGGTGGATGAATATTACAGATATACCATGACCTGGATGATGAAATTACAGATATACCATGACCTGGATTAAAAGATAATTACAGATATACCATGACTGGATGAATGAAATTTACAGATATACCATGACCTGGATGATATGATTATTAAGATATACCATGACCTGGATGAATGAATATTACAGATATACCATGAACCTGGATGGATGAATATTACAGATATACCATGACTGGAGAATGAATATTACAGATAGACCATGACCTGGATGAATGAAAACATTACAGATATACCATGACTGGATGAAAATATTACAGATATACCATGACCGGATGGATGATACAGTATACATGACCTGGATGGAGAAATTACAGATATACCATGACCTGGATGGATGAATATTACAGATATACCATGACTGATGAATGAATATAAGATATACTATACGCCTGGATGAATGAATATTACAGATATTACCATGACCTGGATGAATGAATATTACAGATATAACCATGACCTGGAGGATGAATATTACAGATAGACCATGACCTGGATGGATGAATATTACAGATATACCATGACCTGGGTGAATGAATATTACAGATATACCATGACCTGGATGGATGAATATTACAGATATACCATGGATGGATGAATGAATATTCAGATATTACCATGACCTGGATGAATGAATATTACAGAATATACCATGACCTGGGATGAATGAATATTACAGATATACCGTGACCTGGATGGATGAAGAATATTACAGATATACCGTGACCTGGATGAATGAATATTACAGATATACGTAACCGGAGAGATGAATATTACAGATATACCATGACCTGGATGAATGAATATTACAGATATACCTGACCTGGATGAATGAATATTACAGTATTACCAGACCTGGATGAATGAATATTACAGATATACCATGACCTGGATGGGATGAATATTACAGATATACATGACCTGGATGAATGAATATTACAGATATACCATGACCTGGATGAATGAATATTACAGATATACCATGACCTGGATGAATGAATATTACAGAATAACGTGACCTGGATGGATGAAGAATATTACAGATATACCTGACCTGGATGAATGAATATTACAGATATGACCATAACTGGGAGATGAATATACAGAATACCATGACCTGTATGAATGATATTACAGATATACCGTGACCTGGATGAATGAATATACAGATATACCGTGACCTGGATGGATGAATATTACAGATATACCATGACCTGGATGGATGATATTACAGATAGACCATGACCTGGATGAATGAATATTACAGATATACCATGACCTGGATGAATGAATTTAAAGTATACCATGACCGGATGAATGAATATTACAGAATACCATGACCTGGATGAATGAGAACCTTCACAAGCATACAGCTGATTGTCTGAAAAGTATGTCATGCAAACTGAGAGACATTTGATACATATGGTCTAGACCAGAAAAGAGCATTTCCTTCGTGCATTTGGTTATATCAGGTAGGAGACCTGTATCTCTTGAACTCAGTGACCTTATCTATTTGACCTTGAGGACAGAGTTGAAGACCATCAAAGCTCACACCTTGCATAGTTATGGCTGAATAAAATACATCTGTCAAGTCCAATTTTTTTTTTTCATTTTGTCCAGCCTCTGAACTTGCCATTTCCCATGTGATGGAAGACAGCTCCGCAGTTTTACCGTTACTGTTAATTAGACATCAGCATGAAAGAGGTGACATGCAGTAGGCGTGCCAATGCCACAACATGGAACTCGCATGCATGTTGTCAGTTTAAATACTATTTACATTGTTAAGGATAACACTGTGATGTACATTGTTATTTAATGTCTGTATGTGAACCAAAGGAAGATCCAGTTCTGGTTTTTGTGCTTTGTAGTAATTATTAGATATTGTTTGACTTTGGGGTCCCAGTCTTCCCACAATGCACCAGCCCTCTTTCTTGTAATCAATGTCCTGTGTGGCCATACAAAGAGTTACTCCAAGGAATCTTACATGGGAGTCAGAATCTATTTTAAGCTTCAAATAGGAATATCAGTTAACACAGAGAAAGTCATGGTGGCCTACACTGTCAATCAGCGCATCCTCACAGTCCCCTTCAGTTTATATTATACCAGATCTGGAAAGTCTATAGGATTCACTTCTGCTGTTGACTTGTAGTCCCGTACAAGTGTCACTACTTAATAGGATATTACATTTGGAGAATGAAACAAAGAAATGTAGCAACGGATTATGTGTTTCCTTCATGGCTCTACCTCTTCCCTGCTAGCTTCTAAGGAAATGCACTGTGGGTCTCCAGATTACACAAGGCTACAAAGCTATTATTGGAACCAATCATTGTGATGTCACTGATGACATCACTTCCACTTTATATCGTCCATCTTGGGAAGTTTTCTATAAAGCCCAAATTGTTTATTGTGTCAATTCTCAAAAATTTAAACGAAAAGTTTCTGGTTAAAGGTCTAAACCAATTTTAACCACCTCCCAAGTACCAAGGGAGACTTACTTACCTATGAGACTAGAGACTAGACTTACCTATGAGTTTTCAATGAGACTTTTGTTCTCTTTCTGACAAACTCCACCCTTACAGTGACCAAATTCTCTTTTTCTAACCATCGTACAATGAATATTGACATAGCTGAACATGTCCACCATTTTATACAGGATGAGATGAGACTGGAAGCCCCATTGAATGTGTTTTCTTTATATTGACAGTTACTTGAACTGTATTGAAAAGTATTCTAGCTACCCATAATAACACATTGTTTTTGATGACTGCAAATCTGTGTTTTGCTGTACAACCTGCCGTTAACTAGAGCTGAAGTTCAGTTCATTTGCTTTTCAGTAAAAGTTTGGAAACAAACCCATTAAAGTCAATGGAAGGAAATAGTTTGAAAAGTTTCTATTAAAGGGCATGTCCACCCTTTAATTAAACTTTTAATATGTTATAGTGCTAGCTCCCCCAGCCCCAACTGCATTAATATTAATTGCAGAAACTCCCCCGATCTTTACTTACCTCCTCTATCCTCCGCCGCACTGCCCGGCCCTCTGCTTGCATGGAACTGCAAGCAGGGGGCGGGACCGGTTTCAAATCTGTTGTCTGTACACTGGAGCGACATCCTGGGCTCCGAAATTGTGGGGCCCTCGCCTATCTCGAAGTTCTGTCAACCCTCAATGTACCTCGTTCGATGTCCTTGTAACCTTTGGCGGGTGTTCCCGGTCCAAATCCCTCAATCAGTTCAAAAACATTTACGTAATCCCTCACAAATAATCGTCAATCCCATTTTCTGTCAAACCCTCAAACATGTATACATTGCGAACATATGCCTTCAACCACATATCATGTAACCCTCCTTAATGTAATCCTTCGATTTCTGTAGACCCTCGAATGTATCCTTCGATTTAGGTAGCCCTCTCAAATGTATCTTCTGTAAACCTCAAAATGTATCGTTTTTCGGATTCGGTACCCACCCCTCCAATATAGCTTTTGTATTTGGTAACTCGTCATATGTAGTTTCGGTAACACTCAAATTTCTTGTTCGATTTCGGTAACCCCCCCACCAAACCCCCGATGTAACATTTGTTTTCTGTATCTCCTCTGCTCACTGTAGCGTTTGGTAACCCGCGCAAATGTAGCGTTTCAAATTTCGGTAACCCTTTAGAAAGTTTCGTTCGATTTTGGTACCCCCTCCATAATGTATCGTTTCAAATTTCTTTAACCCTCAAGTGTACTCGTTCGATTTCTTACAAACCCTCGAATGGTATCATTCTTTCAATTTCTGTTAACCCCTCAAACCCTCGAATGTATTGTCATTTTCTGTAACCCTCAAATGTATCGTTTCGATTTCTGTAGTAACCCTCGAATGTATTGTTTCAGATTTCTGTAAACCCTCGAATGTATCGTTCAATTTTCTGTAACCCCAACCCTCAATGTATCGTTCAATTTCCTGTAACCCACTCAAATGTATCATTCCATTCTTAACCCTCAATGTATCGTTCAATTTCTGTAACCCTCAAATGTATCGTTCGATTTCTGTCACCCCTCGCTGTATCGTTTGATTTCTGTAACCCTCAAATGTATGTTCACTTTCGGTAAGCGGCCCTTGATTGTATGTTTGATTTCGGTAACCCTCAAATGTATCTTTCGATTTCGGTAACCCTCCAAATGTTCGTCGATTCGGTACCCTCTCATGTATCTTTCGGATTTTAGGTAGCCCTCTCAAATGTAGCATTCTGTAACCGCTCAAATGTATTGTTTTCGGATTCGGTAAACCCTCCAATGTGCGTTTTTTATTTGGTAACTCTTCGCAAATGTAGTGTTTGGTAACACTAGAATGTATTGTTCCATTTTGGTAACCCCGAATGTAACATTCGTTTTCCCTGTATCTTCTGTATGTAGCGGTTGGTAAACCCTCCTCCTCGCATGTAGCGTTCAAATTCGGTAACCCTACGAATGTATGAGCTTCCATTTCGGTAACCCTCAAAATGTATTGTTCCAATGTATTTGTATCATTAAAATTCAGTAACGCCTCAAATGTATTGTTTTTTGATTTTGGTAACCCTCGAAGTATCATTCGTGTTAACCCTCGAATGTAGTGTGCTGAACCTTAAACATTGCCCGATCGTGTTGAAGAAAGAAGTTTTTGAAAAAATGGAGTTTGGTGATATGTAAGTGTCCCCTAAGAACTTCCAGTGCCACACACCATTTACAGTAGTTCCATGGGCATGTCCACCTCCAAAATTATAATTTACCTACTACGTCTTCCCCCACTCAGTACTGTAGAAAAATCCTTACCTTACTTCCCAGATCCAAATGGTTGCCACCTGCAATGCCCCTCCAAAGTCCAGAAAACTGCCACCAGGAGCTACAGAGGGGGAAATTTGGTTTCCGGCCTCTGGACTTCCTGTGGGAGAAGGTTGTGGCATGCTCTGAGCAGCTCTTCCCCCCCCTCACCTCTTATTTTGGTCTCCCTCCCCCATGTACAAAATCCCTTTTAAAATATTTTATAGTGCTAGCTCCCCAGCCCCAACTGCAATTATATTACTTGCAGAAAAGTCCCCCCGATCTTTACTTCCCTTTGCCCTCATCCTCCTAAGGAAAACTGCCCGGCAACCGTGTCCCGTGATTGGGATGCCTCTCATCAATCGGCGGCCGTGGCTTCCGGTCCCGGTAGCCACGTCCGCGATTGGCCATGAAGAGGCCAGCAATCACCGGACACGGTTAGCCGGCAGTTTTCCTCTAGGAGATAGAGGGAAGGAAAGGAAAAGATCGAGCCGGCTTTTGCAAGTTAATTTATAGCAGTTGGCGGCCTTGGGGGGACGCTAGCATATAACTATTAAAGGGATTTGTTACATAGGGGGCGAGGGGAGACAAATAGGGAGGGATGGCAGGAAGCGGGCTGCTCAGAGCATAGCCCCCAAACCTCTCACAGGATATCTAGAGGCAGAGAGAACAGAAACAAATACAACCCCCCAAACCCACAATTTGTCCCCCCTCACTAGGCCGTTCTGCCACATCCATGGTGGCCAGTTGGGTTCCATCACGACATCCATGGATTTGGCGAGCCGAGGCATTCCAGGGCAAGAGCATTAGTGATCTGGGATACAGTAAGGGAGAGGATTATTTTCTACACACTCTGCGTAATCGTGGCGCAGGCGATAGTAATGAAGTTTAAATTATAATAGTTGGTTGGCGTGGGTGAGTACAATGGCCCCTTTTAATTACAAAATAAAGCTATAACAATGCTAACTACTGTATGAACGAGATTTGTGGCACCTGGGAAATGATTCTAGTAGCTGCAAACACTTACTATACACGCAAAACTCATTTATAAGCAAGCTATTCCTGTTCCCCACGCGATCGCGGCGCAATTGTTAGAGTTTCCGCCCGCACACTACTACTGTACGAGGCCGTGATTACCGCGAATGATACTTCAGCCTTTCGAGGCAGTATTACCAAACAGTCTAAATACAATACATCTGAGGTTAACCTGCAATTTGCAATGATACAAAACTAGTGCCCGATTAACAATACATTTTGAGGTGTTACCGGAAATGGATCAATACATTCAAAGGGTTACCTCATTTGACGGCGTACAGTTCCGAGTGTTAAGCTCCGGCTAAATCATTGAATGATAACACGTTGTGTGGGTTACAGAAATGAACCATACACATTGCGAGGGTTTACAGAATCAAACGATACATTTGAGGGTTACACCTATAAGTCATAAACGATACATTCTGAGTGGCTGCTTACCGGAATCATTGAAACGATCATTTGTAGATGGTGTTATAACAAAATCGGAACGTGGGACAAACTTGAGGATGTTAGTCAGAACAGTGTGAAAATCGGTTGGACGAGTAACTTTGGTGTCGGGTTACGAGAAATCGAACGATACATTTGAGGGTTACAGAAATCGAACGATGGGAAGGATAAATCTTCACACGCGACGGGTTTTAACGTGGCCTTACAGAAATGGAAACCTTGACATTTTGAGGGTTAACCGAGAATACACGAAAGGCCCTCCCCAGAAGGGACGCGAGAAATTGTTCGGCCCGAGCGCTTGCATACTACTTGTTATGTAAGGAACGATACATTTGAGGGTTACAGAAATCGAATGATACATTCGAGGGTTACAGAAATGGAACGATACATTTGAGGGTTACAGAAATGGAATGATACATTTGAGGGTTACAGAAATCGAACGATACATTTGAGGGTTATAGAAATCGAACGATACATTTGAGGGTTACAGAAATGGAACGATACATTCGAGGGTTACAGAAATCGAACGATACATTCGAGGGTTACCAAACTCGAATGATACATTCGAGGGTTACAGAAATTGAACGATACATTAGAGGGTTACAGAAATCGAAGGATACATTTGAGGGTTACAGAAATCGAAGGATACATTCGAGGGTTACAGAAATCGAGGGATACGTTCGAGGGTTACAGAAATCGAAGGATACATTAGAGGGTTACAGAAATCGAAGGATACATTCGAGGGTTACAGAAATCGAACGATACATTCGAGGGTTACAGAAATCGAACGATACATTTGAGGGTTACAGAAATGGAACGATACATTTGAGGGATACAGAAATGGAACGATACATTTGAGGGTTACAGAAATGGAACGATACATTTGAGGGATACAGAAATCGAACGATACATTTGAGGTCCATAGCTTTACCATTCTCACAGTGAAAAACCCTTTCCGAACTTGATGCCTAACCTTTTTTCTCAAGTCTAAGGGATGGCCATGTGTTCTCTGACATGTTTTATTGGTGAACAATGCCCCAGATAGTTTATTGTATGGCCCATTAATGTATTTATACACAGTAATCATCCCCATCCCGTAAGTGCCTTTTCTCCAGCGTATAAATTGTAACTTTTCCAGTCTCTCTTCAAATTCAAGCTCCCCCATTCCCCTATAATTTAGTTGCCCTCTTGAACCCTTTTCATTCAAAGATGTCCTTTTTGTACCCAGGATTCAAAAATTGCACTACATATTCCAAATGAGGCCTTACCAAGCTTAAAAGAGGAAGAGATACATTTTCCTCCCTGAATCCATACCTCTCTTATACAAAGACAATACCAGGCTGGCTCGGGCTGTTGCTGCCTGGCAACTGCTTGATACTTACGTTTGTAAATGCAGAGACAGCTATTATTATTTTACAGTTGCCTCCTATTGTAGTCAATGGAAGGGGTGGCTTGTCAGTGTATTATATGTTAGCATGGAGTTTCTCAGTACTGTAGGAATTATAATGTTATGTTTGGAACAGTGATTTAAAAAATGGGACTTATTGTAATCAATTGATTTTTTTAGGAGCCAACAGGAAAACCCCACAGTCTGTACTGCTAATTCCAGACCACCCGTGCACTGGTATTGCAATAGAAATGATTTCCTCTCACTCCACACCCTTTCCAGACAGCTGATTGTCTCCACGCAGTTGGTAGGGAATGTTATAGAGTTAAATATGTCCCTGATTTCTAACATCCCTCGGTACAACCTACATCCAGTGCAGTCACCCATTATATCTACAGAACATTGGGTAGATTTGTGCCGCTGCTGGAAGGTATAGTATCTATTAATGTAGAACTATGGTTACGCTAATATAACTGCCGCCCTATGGTTAATCATGTCTGATTGTGCAATTTTCAAATAGTGTCTGAAGATAGAGTTGGTACAAAGTATCAGAGAGACAACCCTACAGATCATATAGCATCAGTAGGTCTGTCGGCAGGAATATAGGCTAGAAATGTACCAGGCCTAAAGCTGGGTACGCAACCCTAAAAGACCCCTGGGGTCTCTGGGCCCCTGGTTGAGAAACGCTACCTTAGAGAATGCTCAGGACTGAGTGTGGGACCCAGTGGCGTGACTACTACAGACGGTTGTAGGGCCACCACAGCCCACAATCTCTGCAGCGCGATCAGCTGTTTAAAAGACTGGACCCGAGTTTCCGGTTCAGTTCTGGTCTTTTAGACAGGTGATCACACGAATGTTTCCTCATATGCGCAATCAGCTGTTTAAAAACAGCTGATCGAGGAGGGAGGAAAGGGACAGGGGACCGGCCCCTGCAGGTACGCCCCTGGGGGTCTTTAAAAAATGACTGACGACTGACAGAATTCTCCTTCCGCAATTCAATATCGCGTTGCGAATCTGGGTAATTCCCGGTACGGGATTAGCTGGCGTTAAATTCAGATTCAGCATTAAAACTAGCGCAAACGCAATATTGAATCGGGAGCTTCGGACGTGGGGTTATTTTGAAATACTGGCCATTATTACAGAAAGATTCGAAGGGGGTAAGTTATTCACGGAAAAGCTTTATTCAGTTATAAACGTGGCTCCACCCTTAAAGATATTCCAGTCCATCTGATACAGCTATTAAGAAACACAAAGAAATATTTTTGGGGAGAAAGATAATGGGCACACACCATGTTTGGACTGTATAGTTGCAACTATTATTAAGGGTGAAACATTTTGTCGTCCAGTACAAAGCTCCAAATATAAACATACATGCTATGAACATGTCACACGAAAAATGTGGTCTATATGCTGAAGTGCCAATGCGGTAAAGCGTACATAGGTCAAACCAGCAGGACTGTAAAACAAAAATAAAAGAGACATAGGAACGATATCCGGAATGTTAAGCTAGATACTTATACAGATCAGCAATAGCACATCATTTC
The DNA here is from genome assembly GCA_019447015.1 of Hymenochirus boettgeri. Taxonomy (NCBI): domain Eukaryota; kingdom Metazoa; phylum Chordata; class Amphibia; order Anura; family Pipidae; genus Hymenochirus; species Hymenochirus boettgeri. Next base: position 285,949,564 of record CM033473.1, read on the forward strand.
AACCAATATAATCATTCAGTCTCCCAGCTAAAATGGAATGTACTAGAAGTAGTACAGAGGGGTAAACGAGGAGGAGATAGGACAAAGAAAATGTTACAAAGAGGAGCAATTATGGATATTAAACACGCTGACACCATATGGAATTAATGAGCAATGGAGCATTTTTCATTTAGATATTAAGAAATAATCCTTAAACACATGGAAGAGAATTGGGAGATGACCTTTGAAAAGAAAGGGACTGGTAACTATTCTGATTTACTAACCAAAAGGACATTTTTGAACAAGAGCAAGAACAACCGTACTATCACTTGACAGTTATTGGTACTTATGGCACAGTGATACACTATAACACTTTTCAATAGTCAGTGTTTTAGAACGATTTGTTAAGTTACATTCTATGTTATGTATTATCACTTTTAAGAAATGACGAATTGAATCACATTTTAAAGGTGATTGGAACCTAATAACAAAGGCTTCTTAGGTTTTTTACTAAGTAGCACTTTATTTATACTTATTTGTTTATTAAATGTTAATATAACTATAGCACTTTAAAACCCTTTCACATTTAGAAGCAATTGGATTAGTAACAAATTGCTTTATGGGTTTTTAAAGGGCAACAAAATCTCAGAACAACATTGAATTACAAGGCAGATCTCCTTGATGTAAAATCAGTAATCAGTGTCTCACCTCCCATTTTAATATGGTTGTTGAGAAATTAAACTTTCTACATGAGGTTTGTGTCTTATTTCCCAGTGCCGGTATCGCACAGTGTGGTCACTGACCATTATGTTCTTTACACAGGCTCAGTTCTAATATACTGCAGGGACTTGTTACAGTTGGTCACACCCACTATCAGCCTCTAGCCAATCCTTTTACAGGACAGAATAGGCATGTGACTGATATAAGGGTCTGGCCAGTCACTGTACATACACAGTTATTTTATCTAATTCTCTAAAAAATTGGGTTTAGTTCTCCTTTATACGCATTAGCACTCTATTTACACTTACTGTTTATCTAAATAGTAATAAAACTATAGCACTTTAAAACTTTTATAATACTGTCACAGCAAAGAGAAAGAAGGAGGGGTTTGTTGTCTTGCAATCATATCTTGTTCAAAGTTTTAAATACGTGTGGTTTGTTCACTCAGTTACACTTGAAAAGGGCCCAGTGAGGCTTGAAACATGTTGTGTTTGCACAAATAAATGTAGCTGGTTGCAGTTATTCTGCTGTCATATAAGTGTTACCTCTACCATATTGTTTTTTTGAAGTAAGAAAGAGACTCCCTCTACACTTTGGAGAAGAAGTGAGAGCACTGGGTTTACGGTCAGGATAAAGGACTCGCAACACTGGGAAGCTACCATAGTGGAGCTATTTGTATATGTGTTAATCAATGGATGTACATGTATTATGACCACTAGGTGTTACTGTGTTCTTTGGGTACATAAGGAGTGGGAATTACTGGACTGTAACACTTGACAAAGCTTGTTGGTTTTTTCTGTCTCGCACTAATAAATGGGATCAACCCAATTACTAAAGGACTGACAGCCCCCATTTTCTAAAATATTAGATGTGAATACTGGCAGTAAGGTGGCCAGGGAGGATTTGGATGCCTGGTGAGTCCCTGCATCACTATTTTCATAAATCGTCCCCAATGTCTGCCATCTTTTAAAGATCTTTAGTGTGTGAACCCACCAGTCTTACGAATGCTCGTTACTGCAGTATACACTTAAAGGATAACTTTATATTATCTTGTGTACCCAGCTTTAGCTTCCTTATAATGTATATTATGTATAGATATAATGTATTTATATAATGTTATATGCTAACATTTAAAAATCTATTGGTTAGATAGAAAAGAGAATGTTGCTCTGATCCCTAATAGACTGATCTACATTTGGGGATGTAGAAATATCCAATTAATGTGCCTAAACAATGACGTCTCTTCTATGGCAGGAAGAATAGCAAAAAAAGCCCACCACAAATTGTGTTTCATTTCTTTTATGGAAGTGTGAGTATTTATCCCAGATCGCAGGACATAGTGAGATCCCCTTTAAAAGACTGATTCAAGACATAATGTTGGCCTTTACAAATATGAAGCTCGTGTCTTTATGTCTGTAACACCTCCTGATTACTCCTGGAAAAAGAATTCTGACCCGGGAGAGCAGGAAACGAGAAGAAAGGACATTCCAAGCTATTCAGATTTTAAATATAACAGCAAACAGTTTACCTACCGGAAATGATGGAGAATGGAAAGAAAATGTTAGAAATTCTAAGATGTCTATAACTATGGATACAATACCCCAAACATGATGATATTAAACATTAAGATACATTATAAAGCAAGGGATATTCTTAAATAATGCTACCAGTTGGTAATGCTAAACATTCCTAAATAATGATCCTTAAAGGGGATCTGTGGTCTCCATACAAGCGCCCTTGTTAAAGGGAACACACACCTTGGACTCCAGGATCATGATTGTAGCTGCAGTCTATGTAAAGTTTATAGAAGTATAAAGGGTGTTTTTTTTTGTTGTACTGTGAGCTGTGACATCACCAGTACCATTGCTCTGCCCCACGTCGCTGTCTGGAGCATGCCCATTGATGAAAAGATCCATATTCTACTCTCTAAGGTCCGTAGCTGGCGCTCTGGTTTGTTGCTTTTGCTTGTGGAATGTTGTCTTTTTAAAGACATAGTATTGTCTAAGAGCTTCCATGTATAAACATGATAAATTCCCAGAAGTCTTTGTTCCTTATTTGCATAAGGGTGACTGTAGGGAGAGGAAAGGATTAGTTCAAGTCTGTAACTAGCTTCAGAAAAGATAGATTTTTTGGGCGTGGGGCTTCTTACACAGCACATCATGTGCTTGTCACAGACTCAAACAGACAAGAAACTGTAAGCCTATAACTTAAGATCAGAGAATCTAAAGACATCAGTTTAGGCTAGTTTGAAAGGTATACACCTGTATGGAGATCACGTTACTCCTTAAACAACACCACAAATCCTAATAATGTGTACCTGAAAAACAATACTTAAATAGTGATCCTTAAATAAGAATACCTTAAAAGGAATGTCCATGCAAAATAAAAACTTTTCATTAAAATGCTTGTGAAGGTTCTCATTCATCCAGGTCATGGTATATCTGTTGTATTCAATTAGATCAACTGACTTGAATGTAGTTCTTGAAGACGTTTCGCTAGTCATCCGACTGGCTTTCTCAATTCAGAATGACTTGTACAAGAATCTGTGGCAATTATGTACCCTGGAAAATCCCAATTAGCATATCACAGCCAGGTGTTAAGGGTGTGATTGGTATTGGCTAGAGGTGTTATAGGAACGCCCAGAGTAAGGGTGTCAAAACAGCATTGTACATGACAGACGTTGGTGTCGAAGCCCCCCCCTCTATCACAGCCACCACACATTGGCTGTGTGATATGCTAATCATAATATATTTTATGCTAATTGAATACAACAGATATTTTTCATATAAATGCAAAACTCCAGTTTGGCTGATTTACCCAGACTTCGCTGGGCAAATATATGGAGTTAATGTTGCGCTAACCGGTTGGCACGACGCTCACCATTCAATATCACGTTTGTGCTAGTTCTAGTGCTGGATTTTACGCCAGTCAGTGATAGCTGGCATTTAAAATCCTGCAGTGGGTAAATCCCTTACAGAGATTTATGCAGATTTGCACACGGTGAGATTGAATCGCGTAAGGAACATTACCCAGAGCGATAGCTCTGGCCATTCTGGCAGTCAGCTTTCTTCCCAGCTTATAAACGGCTCATTGAAAAGAGGAAGGGAACGGATACCTTGTAATCGCAATCGCATCACGCTTATTAAAGCGCACACTAACGTGGGCAAATTGATGTGGCCACACTAGTGCACTGCGCGTGCAATCCGTTAATTGAAGGGCATGCGATTTGCATTTCTTGCACAATAGCATGCATTCACGCGTATTTGCACGCACGCTGTACTGTGGTCTCACTCTATATATCTGGTTACAAATACATGTAAAAATGGTAAAAAACAGCAGCTTGGGATTGCAGGCAGATATCTGACAAGTCACCAGTTTTTTTTTTTATTGCCCAAACAATTTACTTTATTAAAAACATCAGGGTAATTCAATAAAATTCTTATCATTTAAAATGGTGCTAATTTTGCCCCAACCAACCAGATTCTGTATTTAACATTTGAAAGCTAACATCTGATTGGTTGGGGCAAAAATTAGCACCATTTTAAATGATAGAACTTTTTTAGAATCTCCCTCATGGAGTGTTAATGAACGCTTTTTATATATCGAAACGAAATACTACAGACAGAGGCGTAATTACACCCAGAGCCTCTCCACTTTGTATCTTGGCAGCGCTGACATTCAGAACTGCATAGCTGGTTGAAGGGACAAACCTCTAAGGAAGACGGACTTGGTTCCGTTTGAACCAGCCATAGCAGTCTGCAGGGCCCAGGAATGGGTCATTTTCTTCCAGGTGGTTGATTTTCTACCCTGCAACACAGAAGGAGAGATGGGAGAATGAATGGGGTACAGACTGTTATGGTCACTAACAGGAATCTCAGGGTGGGGGAGGAACTATTTCTTTTGCATTTCCCATTTCCTGGCATAGTGAACCCAATGCAATCCCAAGATGGAAGTGTGAGTTCCATCAGATAATAACCTTTCCCACCAACTGCTTATTATATGCTTATTATGTCATCACGTATTTAAATTGAATCTGTCAAGGAAAATTCAGCTCCTAAATCCTAATGGCTAAAACTTCATAGATAAAGATCAGAGGCAGGTTGGCCATTCCTACACCTGTTGTGGCTTTTTAAAAGTATGTGAGATACACTAACTTCCTGTCAGCTGTTCACAACCCTGGACACACTTCTCGCTCTAGGTTCCAACTTCTCTTGAGAACTAAAGTGAGGAACGGACACTTTTGCATAAAATAGGCTGACAACCAGGACTGTAGATCACTGATGATCTAGATCACTGATTAACTAGATCACTTGATTATCTAGATTGGCTGTTATCTAGATCGCTGATTATCGCTGATAAACTAGATTGCTGATTATCTAGATCGCTGATTATTGCTGTAATAAACTAGATTGCTGATTGATGCTGATTATCTCGATTGCTGATTATCTCGATTGCTGATTATCACTGATTAACTAGATTTCTGATTATCTAGATCGCTGATTATCGCTGATTAACTAGATTTCTGATTATCTAGATTGCTGATTATCTAGATAGCTGATTATCCCTGATTGACTAAGTTGCTGATTATCTAGATCGATATTTATTTAGCTCGCTGATTATCTAAATTGCTGATTATCTAGATCGCTATTTATTTAGCTCGCTGATTACTAAATTGCTGATTATCTAGATCGCTGTTTATCTCGATTGCAGATTATCTAGTTTGTTGATTACCAAATGCTGATTATTTAATTACTGATTATTTAGATTGCTGATATTTAGATTGCTGATTATTTAGATACTGATTGTTAGAATGTTGATTATCTAGAGGCTCTGAGTATCTCAATTGCTGATTATCTAAATTGCTGATTATTTAGATCTATGATTATCTAAATTGCTGATTATTTAGATCTATGATTATCTAAATTGCTTACATAATTCCCATATAGCTACATAAAGCTACAAACCTACTAATAGCAGGTTATTGAGGGAATCTAGCACATGTTTATATAGTTATTTAATTAATTCCTCAGATAAACGCCACCCATATATGATCTGTCTATGCGAAGGTTATTTCTATAAATACATGTGCTAGCCTTAATGCTCTCAACCAATTGTTTATATTTTTAGACTACCAAGACAGAGCGCTCCCTACTGGTCAGTTTTTTTTATAGAAGGTACAAAAGAAAGGGATGTATTGCTTGTCTGGACTTTCACCATGGACAACTTCCAGATACAATTGTCATTGTGTTAAAAAATGACCAGTGCAAGCAGAAAAGAAAGGTTGTAAGTGTGATCTATAATAGCTACCGTTACTTTAATATTTAAATGGTTTTGAGATGGGATGGTTTGCCATATCGGTATACTACTATTTTAATCAATACTATATTATTTATTAAAGGACCACTAAACCCTAAACACTTAAAGAACTTACTAAACCCTTCTTCCATAGAACTAGAGATTCAGTTTGTGGTAAGTTGTTTTATGTTTAAGTTGTCCTTTAATTTTCCTGTCTGACACTGAAACCTACCACCTGTGAATGATTTTTTTTCAATGAATACCATTGTTACGTAATGTAAAGATCTAATACACATAACTGCCTAAATCATTGAATGAAATCCTTATCATTACCAGCAAAGTGCAGAAAGTACTTGCATGCACTTTAAAAAAAGTGAATATACCAGTGCAAATGCTGTACATTTAATTAGAGACTCCAAATCCCAGAGTCCTTTGTGGAATGATTGTAAATGGGGGACAGTCCTTTATCTAACAAAGTAGTTGCAGTGTAACCCTTCACAGCTCTATTTTGCTATATCCTTCTGATATTATTCTAGCACTATTTTCTAAAATACATATATTTAAAAGTTCTTATTATTTTAAATTTAATTTTTCCCCAACCACATCAGATCTTATTAACCATTTGAAAGCTAACATATAATTGGTTGGGGCAAAATTAGCACCATTTTTAACAATAAGAACTTTTATTGAATACACCTGATGGTTTTTAAAGGAACACTAAATCCATAAATATTACTATGTGCCATCCGTTTCTATTATTCACAGGGAGGTGAGAACGCTTATTCCCACCTCCTGTGAATAATATTACGCTCGGGGGACCTGGAACTTACCGTACCGCGCTCCTCTCGCAAGCCGCTTCTTCACTGAACAGCTGTTCTGTCCCGATTGCGCGCCTATCTTTTGTATTGGCAAGCATGTGCCTAAGATCAGGGGCGCGGGTCGGGACAGAGCGGCTGTCAGTGAAGGAGCCGGCGGTAAGGTAAGGTTCCAGGTCCCCCGGTATTCACAGGGAGGTGAAAATAAGCGTCTCCAAATCCCAGTGAATAATAAAAACGAATGGCAAATGTTATGTGTCCTTAATATATACACTACAATATCCTTACTAAGGATCGAGCAATAGATCAAATAACTGTTAAGGTGATATAACAATCAGTATGGCAACCCCATATTTCTCTATATTAGCTACAGTGATCCAGTTCATTCAGTGATAAACAGCCAACAAGTAGCATGATAAGGTATTTCCATTCCAGTACACAATCCAGCCCATGTTGTGAGGGGAAACTTGAAGGGTTATGCCATCCAGAGAGGGTCCCAGAGAACACCACACACTTCCTTACATTCCATAACCATGTAGTTCATATGGGCATATAAAGAAGCATGTTATCTCCCATGAGAAGAAAACATTGTGTACCCTCCAGATATTGAACAGGTGGCACAGGTTAACTCCTGGGTTAAAGTACATACAGATGATATGGCAATGTATAGATATTGTCCCCATTCTAAATGGATCCACCAGACAGAGAGCTTTCATCAGTTGGCACATGCTGATTTCCAAGGATATAAGAATTTTTGTTGAGAAATAAAATGGGTATTATAGTCCCATCCACTTGGTACATGGGGAGATATCTACATGTAGGGTATCAGTGTCTATAATATGGTGGGTGCAGGCAGTGCATCTTCACAATACTAAAGTAATGCACCCATGGTGTTGAAATCGAAACTCTAACCAAACCATTCTTTTTTCAGCCAATGATACTATTACAGCTCTGTACTAGCCAATAGGATTATAACATTATTATCTATCCAGAGCTGCATTAGCCACGTTATCGTCTTGTCAATTTATGAATTCTGCCATTTTTAAAGGGCAATAGAATCAATGAACATGATATCTGCCGGATGTGGTGGCTTCTAGAAACCCCTAAAGATAAAATTGTTTGTAACTTGTAACTTAAGGCCAAATATCTAAACCTAAACTAGTATGGAAAGGAACAGCAGAAAATAAAAAATATCATGTTTAAATTATTTTTCTATCAAGGGGTTTTATGTGCATTTTAAAGAGAGAAATGTTTTTTTTATCTCTCCACTGGATGAATGGGGGCGCTGTGGCACACTTTGTTCATGTTTCCTAGGGGAAAACAATGGCCAATGACTTTCACGGTGAGAAATGGTACTACAGGCAAAAGAATGACAAAAATATTTTTCATTAAACGTTAATTGCAATGTGTTTTATATAAGGAGACCGGAAATATAAATTGCCTTCACAAACTCTAAAAGTCCAAAACACGCAAAAAAAAAACAATAATTTTTTTAACCATCACAATATTTGGTGTAAAAAACTTTGCACATTCCAAACTTTGCTTCGTTATTAGCAAAAAAACAAAATGCAGCAAAAACGAAAACAACGCGTGTTAAAGTATGGATGTCATTACCTGAACAACGCTCTTCATAAGCGGCCATGTTTGTTTCCGTAGGTCTCTTGCTTGAAAGCACTGAATGGAAGAGATGGAATCTCATGCTCTATCTCCCTGTCCAGTCTTTCGATTGGTTTAAAGCTGAGGAGTAAACACATATCAGGTCTACAAACTATCTGTCTGGGCATTTAAAGCTCTATTAACCCCAAATTCATATCTAGTCGCCTTCACTTGCAGCATGGCAGGAACATTCTAAGTCCCCCAATCCGTGAGTCACAAGAGAAAGGAGCATTCCTTTAGCTTGTTCCTTGCACCTCGTGCCTCCTGGTTTGTGCCCTGCCGGCGCACGCTGCCTTTGTATAACTTCCAGGCGACCCCCCCTCCCAGGCCTGTCCTCGCACCTGTCTGCGTCGTTTAGGGACTGGATCATTCTCTGGCCTCCTGTCCACCTCAATCATGGCTATGACAGGCACACGGAGCTGTAAAATTACACACTCTTCAGCGTCTCTCTATATATGAAGGGACATAGTTCATTTCTAGCCTTTTTCAGACAGGGCGCTGCAGCTGGGTCTTGCCTTTATGCCAATCGGGGGGTTTGCTCAGAACAAGGCAACAACAGTAAAGGAAAAATGTTGAATGAAAACAATTTATTTTGATCAGATTAGGACTTGTCACAAGCAGATTGACACCATAAATATCGCCCCCTAAATTGCTCAAGGGGAAATCAGGTCTATTCACGTCATGCAAAAACCTTGAAGGTTCCGAGTACCCTTGATTTCCTTCTCAGTTTTTTTTTTTTTAATTGTCACAACCGTTTGTTACATAACAAGATCACACACGTGTTGCTGTAGCTAGACCTAGATCATACAATTTTAGCAATTTCATATCTGGGTGGTTGTTTATATCCTGTCTGTTTTTTTCTACCTTCATTGTTTGTGGGTTTCATGTTACAGTAGTTTTTTATTTCCCCGCATTCTTATTGGTACAGTATTTCTCACCTGTATTTAAATAAATTGATTGGTTGTGGCTGGTATATTATAGTGGTCTATTGTTTCCATAGGCGATAAAAGATGTCAAACTGTCACCATGTGGTCCCGCAATGTATTTATGCCAATAGGCATTGATAAAAACGCATGCTGCCCCCCCAATACCTCGCTGGTTTCGTACTGCTCCACACTGGACAACATACACGACTTTGTTGAGGAGGTGAGAGCATGACATTCCGAGGCAACAGTATGATCAGACTGGGGCATGGTGAGATGCGTAAGGGAAAGACTGGGCCAGACGGAATATTAAAACATGGAGGAATGTGGAGCACACTCCATAGACTGAATTATTGTTATTGTGGAAATGCTACTGTTCTCATCAAAAATTCATAGAAAGTAATTATAATTAATGCACCTTCCTAAGCCTCATATAGTATCGCACTCTTATTGCACTAATATAGCATTACATCTTATCACACAATATAGTATAGCACTTATCGCACTAATATAGCATTACACTCTTATCACACTCATATAGTATCACACTCTTAGCTATCCACTATATAGCATTACACTCTTATCACACTCAATAGTATCACACTTATCACACTAATACTAGCATACACTCTTTCACACTCATATAGTATCACACTTATCACACTAATATAGCATACACTCTTATGACACCCATATTATCGCACTCATATAGCATTACACTCTTATCACACTCATATAGTATTGCATCTTATCACACTAATACAGCATTACACTCTTATCACCCTCATATAGCATTCACTCTTTACACACTCATATAGTATTTGCACTCTTATCACACTCATATAGTAATGCACTCTTATCACACTAATACAGCATTACACTCTATCACCCTCATATCAGCATTACATCTTATCACAACTCATATAGTATTGCACTCTTATCACACTAATACAGCATTCACCTCTTATCCACCCTCATATAGCATTACACTCTTATCATCACTCATATAGTATTGCACTCTTATCACCTATACAGCATTACACTCTTATCACCCTCATATAGCATTACACTCTTATCACCCTCATAGCATTACACTCTTTCACACTCACTATATATTGCACTTTATCACACTAATAACAGCATTACCTCTTATCACCCTCATATAGCATTACACTCTTATCACACTCATATAGTATGCACTCTTATCACACTAATACAGCATACACTCTTATCACCCTCATATAGCATACACTCTTATCACACTCATATAGTATTGCACCTATCACACTAATACAGCATTACACTCTTATCACCCTCATATAGCATTACACTCTTATCACACTCATATAGTATTGCACTCTTATCACACTAATACAGCATTACACTCTTATCACCCTCATATAGCATTACAACTCTTATCACACTCATATAGTATCGCACTCTCATTGCAACTAAAATTGCTATATGTGCAATGAGAGTGTGATACTATATTAATCTTATCACACTCATATAGTATTGTATTCTTATCGCACTCATATAGCATTATACACTTATTACACTCATATAGTATCGCCACATCTAATCACACTAATATAGTATCACACCCTTATATCACACTCATATGTATCACACTCTTAGCACACTAATATAGTATTGCACTCTTATAACACTAATATTAGCATTACACTTCTTATCACACTCATGTAGTATCGTCTCTTATTGCATTAATATAGTATCACACTCTTATTACACCATAGTATCGCACTCTTATCACACTAATTTAGTATCACACTCATATAGTATCACACCCTTATCCCACCTCATATAGTACCACACTCTTATCACACTAATATAGTATTACACCTTTACACATTCATATAGTATCGCACTCTTATCGCACCAATATATGTATCACACGCTATCACACTCATATAGTATTGCACTCTTATCACATAATAGTAATCACACTCTATCACATCATATAGTATCACACTCTATTACACTCATAGTATCGCACTCTTATCACCTAATTTAGTATCACAATCATAAGTATCACACCTATCCCACTCATATAGTACCACACTCTTATCACACTAATATAGTATTACCAACACTTTATCACTCATATAGTATCGCACTCTTATCGCACCAATATAGTATCACACTCTTATTACATCATATAGTGATTGCACTCTTATCACACTAATATAGAATACACTCTTATCACACTCATATAATGTTGCACTCATATCGCACTAATATAGCCATCACACTTTATCACACTCATTTAGAATCACACTCTATCACACTATTAGTATTGCACTCACATCGCACTAAATAAGCATCACACTCTATCACATCATATAATTTATTTCACTCTTATCACACACTAATATGGCATTACACTCTATTTATCACACTCATATAGTATCAAACTCTTATCACACTCATATAGTATGCACTCTTATTGCACTAATATAGCATCACACTTTATCACAATCATATATATCACACCTCTTCTCACACTCATATAATTTCACACACTTATTCACACTAATATAGTATCACACTCATAGTATCACACTCTTATCACACTAATATAGTATCACACTATTATCACACTCATATAATTTCATACTCTTATCACACTAATATAGTATCACACTCTTATCACACTCATAGTATCACACTCATCGCACTAATATAGTACCACACTCTTATCAGAACTCATAGTATCACACTCTTTTATCACCATTAATATAGTATCACACTCTCATCACACTCATATTACGCACTCTTTCAACACTCGTATGGCACTAATATAGTATCACAACTCTTATCACACTATGTTGTATTGCATTCTTATCACACTAATATAGTAATCCACACTATCTCACTCATAGTATCACACATCCCTTACCACACTCATATAGTATCATATTCTTTTCCCACTAATATAGTATCCCACTCTATCACACACTAATATAGTATCGCACCCTTACCTACCACCTCATGATGTCTCACATCTTATCGCACCAATTAGTACACACTCTTATCACACTCATATAGTATTGCATTATTATCACACTTATAAGCATCACACACCTTACCACACTCATATAGTATCGCACTCTTATCGCACTAATATAATATCACTCCCTTATCAAACTCATAAGTATTGCACTCTTATCGCACTAAAATAGTATCACACTCTTACACACTAATATAGTATCACACTTACACATAATATAGTATCACACTCTTATCACACTAATATAGTATCACACTCTTATCTCACTCATATAGTATTGCCATCCTACCACGCTCATATAGTACCGCACTCGTATGGCACTAATATAGTATCACACTCTTATCACACACTATATAGGTATTCCATTCTTATCACACTAATATAGTACTCACACGTATCTCACTCATAGTATCACACCCTTACACACTATGCAAACAACAGAGGTAATCCTGCACACACCTATGTGGAGTATAGGTAAGATTCGTGCTGAGTGTCAATGGCAGACCCTGGTTGCAGGTCGTGAATCAGCAAAGGATAAAACCATGCACATCAGTCTTAAATGTCTGTGTATTATTTATTGTTGCATACACAGAGTACAACCAAAGTGTAACGTTCGGTACGTGAGCGTACCTTCTTCAGACAATCAATAACAAATGAAATACATTGTGCGTCTTATATAGATACAGGAAGTGAAATCTCTAGTACCCACCTAGTGGTGATAGTAAGGACAGAAATAAAACAAAATAATCTAAGAAAAACAAAAACAAGTGAGGAAAATTCAAATATATACAAGATCATCTTTTAGGCAAGAAGCATGACAAACCAAGATTACAGTTTAAACCTTTAGGATGCAATGCATCCAAAGTGAAAATCCAGAAGGATTCCCTTCTTAATAGTAAGTTATGCCTTCCCACCCCGATGTTCGGGGTATTGGTCAATGACATACCTTTAGTCAGACACAAGATGGGAATTACAAACGTTACAATTGTAACAGCGATAACAGCCTTTTTTTGTGAAAATACAACTTGAGGGGTAAATACCAAAAAACCTCAATTTGTATTTTCACAAAAAAAAAGGCTGTTATCGCTGTTTACATTGTAACGTTTGTATTCCCTTATGTGGGCCTACTTCCACCACCCACATACAGGTAAAGCCTTTACCATTCGAGGGTATCTTAACTGCAATACGATTTCTGGCATTTACCTACTCAAATGCCCTTGGCTCCCTTATCTACATTGGGAAGACCATGGCCCTTTAAAAAGAGGTTCAACGCCATCGCAGCGATATAAAACGAACTGGCATTGCAGAAAACCCCTCAGAGCTCCCCCTGGTAAAAACAAATATGATGATACACCCGTGGCTACTCATTTCCTTAAGTGACAGACATTTGTGTCTGACTTAAAAGGTATGGTCATTGACCAAATACCCCCGCAACATCGGGGTGGGGATAGGCATAACTTACTATAAGAAGGGAATCCTTCTGGATTTTCACTTTGGATGCATTGCATCCTAAGGTTAACTGATCTGGTTTGTCATGATTCTTGCCTAAAATGATTTGTATATATTTGAATTTCCTCACTTGTTTTTGTTTTCTTATGATTATTTATGTTTATTTCTTTCCTTATACATACCACTAGTGTATGTACGATAGATTCACTTTCCTGTATCATATAAAGTGGGTACACACGATTATATTTCGGCCGATCGACCGATAGTTCAGTGTATCGGTCCGATCGGACCGAAATTATCGAATCCGAAGTGCCCATGTCCGATCGACCGTTCGCCGAATCGGACGAAAGGACGATCGGACGGGTGGAAAACCGCGTCCGAATGTGCGGCCTCTATGGACCGACTATCGGTCCGGTGACTATCGTACGCGGCTCTTTTGCCGCGACCGACGTCCATTCCTCCTGGCCGCACCGTTCAAAGTATCGAACGCGGTCAGGAGGCAAAATCGTCTAGGTGTACCTAGCTTAACGACGCACAAGGTATTTCATTTGTATTGATTGTCTGAAGAAGGTACGCTCACGTACGAAACGTTACACTTTGGTGTACTCTGTGTATGCAACAATAAATAATACACAGAATTTTAAGACTGATGTGCATGGTGTTATGCCTTTGCTTACAAATATAATATATCACTATCCACTATAGTATCACACCCTTACCACACTCTATAGTACGTAAGTCTTTCAAACTAATAGTAGAAGCGGACCAATCTTATCGCACTATTGTATCACACTCTACACACTCATATAGTATCACCTCTTATGCCCTAAATAGTATCACTCATCACACTTATAGATTACTTTATCACCTCAATAGTATTGCGCTCCTTACACCTAAAATAGTATCACACTCTTATCACACTCATAAAGTATGCACACTTGTCGACAATATAGTATCACACTCTTATCACAATCTCAAGTATCACACGTACCACACTCATATAGTATCCCACTCTAATCACACTAATATAGCTTCACAGCCATACCACACTCATAGTATCACATTCTTCACACTCATAGTTTCACACCATACCACACTCATATAGTCTGCATTTCTTTCACACTAATATAGTATCACTACCCTTTATTGCACTAATATAGTATCGCACTCTTACCCACTCATATAGTATCACACTCGTTTTGCACTAATATAGTATCACACTCTTTATCACATCCATATAGTATCGCATTCCATAACACTATATAGCATCACGCGCTTACCACACTCTATAGTATCACACTCTTATCGCACTAAATATAGTTTCAAAACTCTTATCACCTAATATAGTATTGCATTCTCATCACACTTATAATAGCATCATCTCACGCTACCACACTCATTTTTGCACTCTTATCGACTATATAATCTCACCCCTTATCAAACTCATATAGTATTGCACTCTTATGCACTAAATAGTATCACAACTCTTTTCACACAATATATATCACACTCTTATCACACACCCTAATATAGTTATCACACTCTATATCCACTAATATAGTATTTTTACACTCCACTACTCTATCACACTCATAGTAGTCAGCACTCACACACTAATAAGTATCACACTTCTTATCACATTCATATAATTTTCACACTCTTATCACACTAATATATAATCACTTTCTTATCACTCATCGTATCACACTTTTATCACACTAATATAGTATCACACTCTTATCACACTAATATAATTCACACTCTTATC
This sequence comes from Hymenochirus boettgeri, assembly GCA_019447015.1. Taxonomy (NCBI): domain Eukaryota; kingdom Metazoa; phylum Chordata; class Amphibia; order Anura; family Pipidae; genus Hymenochirus; species Hymenochirus boettgeri. The sequence goes on from CM033473.1 coordinate 285,965,200, forward strand.
ACACTAATATAGTACACACTCTTATCACACTCAAGTATCACACTCTTTCGCACGAATATGTACCACACTCTTATCTCACTCATAGAATCACACTCTTTTTATACAATAATATAGTATCACACTCTTATCACACTCATAGTATCGACTTATAACACTAATTCGTATCACATCACAATTATCACACCATGATAGTATCACACTCTTTTATTCACAGTAAATACTAGTCTCACACTCTTATCAAACACTCATATAGTATCGCACTCTGATCACACTAATATAGTATTACACTCTTATCACACTCATATAGTATTGCACTCTTATCCCACTTATATAGTACCCTACTCTTTCACACTCAAACATTATCACACCTCTTAACACTAATATAGCATCACCTCTGTTGCAAGTGTTTATAATATGTTACAAAGTATAACAAAGTTGTTTAAATACATGATAAAAGTAAATTTCTTTCAACCATGATGGACAACCTCCAAAATAAGTAACAAGGTATGGTAACTAGTTTATTATCTTCAGAACTGGTTGTCCCGTTTCATTCTTGTGATCATAAACATGTTACTTAAATCCCATAGTTGATAATGTGTGGAAATGCTCAGATAATTTGATATTGTATGGGACCTAGGAATGTGCATTGTTTAGTAGTAGGAGGTGCACAGACAGCTATGATACTGTACGGGCCTAGAAGGCATTGGTTATAATGTATGTAACGCGCACAGACGTATGATATGTATGGGGCCTAGTATGTGCTGCTTTGTTATATGTATGTAAGCCGGCACAGAGACAGTAGTGATACTGTACGAGTGGCCTAGTATTGTGCAATTGTTTAAATGTATGTAAGCGCACGACCGAATGATATTGTATGGGACATGGAATGTGCATTGATTTAAAACTGTATGTATAACAGGAGTTCACAGACAGTATAATATTTTATGTGGGTCTAGGAATGTGAATTGTCCATAATGGTATGGAGGTTCACCGATACCTAATTTTTATGGGGCCCTAGGAATGTGCATTTGTGTATAATGTATTGAAGTGCACAGATATATGATATTGTAAGTGGCCTAGGAATGTGCATTGTTTCATAATGTAGGTAAAGCAAACATCAGTATGTATTGTCTGGGGCCAAGGAATTGCGTGTTTATAATCTATTGAACTGCAGCAGATATAATGATATTGTATGTGTCCTAGGAATGTGCTTGTTTATACTTTACGGACGTGCACAGATATATGAATATTGTATGTGCCTAGGAATTTGCATTGTTTATAATGTAATTAACTGCAACAGATAATATGATATTGGGATGTGGCCTCAGGAATTGCATTGTTTATAATTTTACTGATGTGCACAGAATAATATTATATTGTACTGTATGGGGTCCTAGGAATGTGCAGTGTTTATAATGGTAATATTATTCTTATTCAATCAACCTCATTACTTTTTTAACTATGTTTACAATAGGGGCTCAGTATACTTCCATATAAAGGGTCTCGCTAAGGTGGTCACTGACTATGTCATAAGCTACCCATCCAGTCTGTCCTGTTTCCTGGGTCCCAGCTGTTGTGCAACCTTCATCAACTGTATTCACAGACAGAGTGTCATGGTTTGCCCTTCTGTCTAACCCTGGGGAGAAACCACATGTGACGGCACATCAATGGGTAGTAGTTGGGGTCACATGAGCACTGTTCATCCCTGATAATGACCGTACTACTCTCCCCTGCAGCTGTGAGTGGTGGAGTATTAAGTAGTCACCTAAACAAAATCCATTTAATGAGGTTGACTGAATTTATAGTCCTTAATCCCAAGTTCAAAGCCGAACTTTATGAGTTTGGACAAATTCAAACTACTAATCCCAAACTAGTTTGGGTTTTCCGAATCCGCCTGACTTATTTTCTATATTATTGAATATTCGAATGCAATGTTCCATTTTCGTAACCCTCGAATGTATCGTTTCGATTTCTGTGACCCTCGAATGTATCGTTCCATTTCTGTAACCGCTCGTGCACTAATATAGTATCCACTCTATCACACTCTATAGTATAACACTTTATCAACACTATATAGTATCACCAATCTTATCTAACGCATATAGTATTGCACCCTACCACGCTATATCGTACCGCACTCGTATGGCACTAATATAGTATCACACTCTTATCCAATCAATAGTATTGCATTCTTATCACACTTAATAGTAGCACAAGTAATCTCATCATAGTATCACCACCCTTAAACACTAGATAGATCACACATCTCACTCATAGTATCAACACCCTACCACACTTTCATATAGTATAGTTATTCTTTTCTCCACTAATTAGTAGTATACACTCTTATCGCACTAATAAGTTCACACTCTTTTACCACACTCCTATAGTTATCACAACTCTTATTGCCCTAATTAGTATCACATCTTATCACACTCATATAGTATTGCATTCTTTCACACTTATATAGAATCACAACCTTAACACCCTTCATATCGTATTGCACTCTTATCGCACTAATATAATATCACAACATATCAAAAGAATATAGTTTAACACTCTTATCCACACAATTAGTATCAACTCTTATCACTAATGTATCACACTCTTATCACACTAAATAGTATCACAACTCTATCCAATTAGATAGTATCACACTTCGTATCACACTTATAGATTTATACTATTATCACCACTCAAATAGTTTGCGCTCCGTAAACATATATCACACACTTCTATCAATCATACTTAGGCACAACTTCATATAGATCACAGCTATCAACTTATCACACTATAGAGTATCACCTACCACATCATATAGTACATACACACTTCATATAGTATCACACTCTAATCGCACTAATATATAGCTTCACAGCCATTCCACACTCATAGTATCACATTCTTCACACTCATAGTTCACACCCTACCACACTAATAGTATCGCATTCTTTACACTAATCAGTATACTCACACTTTATTGCACTAATATAGTATCGACACTATTACCGCACTCATATAGGATCACACTCTTATCACACTCATATAGTATGCTTCTCATCACACTTATATCGCATCACGCGCTTACCACACCTCTATAGTATCACCTTATCGCACTAATATGTTTCACACTCTTATCACACTCATATAGTATTGCATTCTCATCACACTTAATAGCATCTCACACGTTACCACACTATTGTATTGCACTCTTATCGCCACTAATATAATATCACACCCTTATCAAATCTAATATAGTAGTGCACTCTTATCACATAAATAGTATCACACTCTTTACACAATATAGTATCACACTCTTATACACACTAATATAGTATTATCACTCATTATCACACTCATAGTATACACTATCACACTAATATGTTAACACACTCTTATCACATCATATAATTACACACTCTTATCACACTAATATATACACTCTTATCACACTCATAGTATCACACTTTTATCACACTAATATAGTATCACACTCTTTCACACTAATATAATTCACACTCTTATCCACTAATATAGTATACACTTTATCACTCAAGTATCACACTTTACGCACCAAATAGTACCCCACTTCTTATCACCATAGCTCACCTTATACATATTAGTATCACACTTTATACACTATATAATTTCACATCTATCACTAATAGATCCCTCATCACATCATAGTATCACACTCTTATCGCACTAATATAGTACCACACTTATCACTCGAATCACTCTTTATACAATAATATAGTAACACTCTTATCACACCGTATCGCCATCTTATAACATAATTAGTATCACACCTTATCACACTCGTTCCCATCTTTATCACATAAATAGTATACATGTACACGTAGTACCACTCTTATCACCACAATTATAGTGGATCAATCAGGCACTCTTAACCCACTATATATACCCTACTCTTTGCACACTCAAACATATCACCACTCTTAACACACTTACTATAGCATCACACTCTGTTGAAGTGTTTATAATATTTACAAAGTATAAACAAAAGTTGTTAAATAATGATAAAAGTAAAATTTCTTTCAACCATGATGGACAACCTCCAAAAATAGTAAACAAGGTCGGTAACTAGTTATATCTTCAGAACTGGTGTTCCCTTTCTATTCTGTGATCATAAACATGTTACTTAAATCCATAGTTTATAATGTATGGAAATGCTCAGATAATTTGATATTGTATGGGACCTAGGAATGTGCATTGTTTATAATGTATGTAGGTGCACAGACAGTATGATACTGTACGGGGCCTAGATGTGCATTGGTTTTAATGTATGTGTAGCGGGACAGACAGTATGATATGTAGGGGCCTAGCCTAGTATGTGGCATTGTTTTATATGTATGTAAGCGCACAGACAGTATGATATGTAAGGGGCCTAGTATTGTGCATTGTTTATAATGTATGTAAGCGCACAGACAGGTTGATATTGTATGGGGGCCTGATGTATTGTATTATGTTTATAAGATGTTACAGCAGCTATATATGTCAGAATGTATTGTCATAATGGTATGGGGTTCCCGATCCTAATGTTTTGGCTAGGAATTGTTTGTATAATGTATTGAAGCGTGCACAGCAGAATGATATTGTAGTGGACCTGGAATGTGCATTGATTATAATGTAGCGTAAGGCAAACAGGAATCATATTATTGGGGCCCTAGGAATGTGGCAGTGTTTATAATGCTATGAGTTGCACAGATCATAATATATTGTGGAGGTCCTAGGAATGTGCATTGTTTATAATTTGACACGTGCACAGATATATGATATTGTAAGTGGCCTAGGATTGCATTGTTTATAATGTATTACTGCAACAGAAGAATGATATTGAGGTGTGGCCAGGAATTGCAGTGTTTATAAGTTTTACATGTCAGCAGAATAATATGTATTGTACTGTTGGGGCCTAGGAATGTATTGGTAAATTTGACGGATGGTCCAGATAATTACTGTACATGGTCTAGGAATTAGTTCTATATTAATATTCAACCTCAATTACATTTTTTAATAGTTTACAATAGTGGCTCAGTTAATCACTCTCCATATAAGGGTCTTTAAGGTGGGTCACTGACTATGTTAGAAGCTACCAGGTCCAGTCTCCTGTTTCCTGGGTCCCAGCTGTTGTGCAACTCTTCATCAACTGTATTCACAGACAGGTGTCATGGTTTTGCCCTTCTGGTCTAACCCTGGGGAGAAACCACATGTGACGGACATCAATGGGGAGTAGTTGGGTAGCTGAGACTGTTCATCCCTGATAAAGTGACGTACATCTCCCTTCTGACAGCTTGTGAGTGGTGGGAGTATTAAGTAGTCACCTAAACAAAATCCATTTAATGGGTTGACTGGAAAGATTGGATAGCCTGTATCCCAAGTTCAAAGCCGAAATTTATGAGTTTGGACAAATTCAAATACTATCCACAAACTAGTTTGGGGTTTTCCGAATCGCTGACTTATTTTCTATATTATTGAAATATCGAATGCACAGTTCCATTTTGCGTACCCGTCGAATGTATCGTTTGATTTCTGTGACCCTCGAATGTATCGTCATTTCTGTAACCCTCAATGTATGTTCAATTTCTGTACCCTGCATGTATCAGTTCAGATTTCTGGTAACCTCAAATTACGTCGATTTCTGTAACCCTAAATGTATTTCGCATTTCTGTAACCCTCACTGTCTCGTTCCTTATTTCTGAACCCTCAATGCTAATTCGACGTTCTTTGAACACTCAATGTATGTTCATTTCTGAACCACCCTCAATGTATCGTCGTTTCTGTAACCTCAATGTCGTCAGTGTCTCGTTCTTCGATTTCTGAGTAACCCTAGAATGTATCGTCAATTTCTGAACCCTCAAATGTAACGTTCGATTTCGAACTTTTGTTATTCGTACCCTCAATGTATGTCGTTCTGTAACCCTCAATTGTATCGTTCTCATTTCTGTAACCCTCGGATTGTTCGTTCGATTTCTGTAACCCTCAATGTAGCGTTCGGATATTTCTGTAACCCTCAATGTATCGTTCGATTTCGTACCCTCACAATGTATCGTTCGATTCTTCTGTAACCCTCAAAAGTGTACGTTCGATTTCTTACCCCTCAAGCTTATCGTTCGATTTCTGTAACCCTCAAATGTATCGTTTCGATTTCTGTTAACCCTCTTGAATGTATCGTTGATTTCTGTAACCCTCAAATGTTGTTCAGATTTCTGTAACCCTCAAATGTTCGTTCAGTTCTGTAACCCATCAGAATGTATCGTTCGATTCTGAACCCCAAAGTAATCGTTCCGTTTCTGTAACCCTCATAAATGTATCGTTCGATTTCTGTAACCCAGTCGATCATTTCCCGCAAGTCATGTTCGATTTCTGTAACCCTCGATGTATCGTTCCATTCGTAACTCAAATGTTGATTTCTTAACCTCGAATGTATCGTTCCATTCTGTCTCAAGTTGATCGACTCAAAGTCGTTTCTGTACTCAATGTTCGTATTCTGACTCAATGTCGGTTCCATTCGCCTCAAATGTATCGTTCCTTCTGTAACCCCAATATCTCGTTTCTAACTCAAGTATCGTTACGATTTCTGTAACCCCGAATGTACGTTCATTTCTGTAACCCCGAAGTATCATTCATTCTCCCTCAATGTATCGTTCGATTTCTGATAACCCTCAAATGCTTCAGTACCCAGTATCGTTCATGAACCCTCAAATGTATCGTTCATTTCTGTAAATCCCCAAGATCATTCGTTTTCGGTACCTCAAATGTATTTTCGTTTCATGTATTTTTGTACCTCAATTGTGTTCTCTGTTCGATTTCGTTAAAGCCCTACGAATGTATCGTTAATTTCTGAACCCTCACATGTAGTCGTTCGATTTTCGGTCACCCTCAAACTGTATCGTTCAGTTCGAACCCTCAAATGTATCGTTCGCATTTAGGAACCCTCCAAATGGTATCTTCCATTTCTTACCCTCAAATGTATCAGTTCGATTTCTTTGTAAACGCCCTATGTATCGTTCCAATTTCTGTAACCCTCAGAATGTATCGTTCCATTCTGGAAACCCTCAATCGTAGCCGTTCGATTTCTGTAACCCTCAAATGATCGTTCGATTATGTAAACCTCAAATGTATCGTTCGATTTCTGTAATCCCTCTCAATTATCTTCCAATTGTACCTCCGTATCGTCGATTCTGTAACCCTCAATGTATCGTTCGATTTTCTGTTCTGTAACCCTCGAATGTATCATTGTCATTTCTGTACCCTCAAATTGTATCGTTCATTTCTGTAACCCTCGATGTATGCATTTACCCCGATATCGTTCGATTTCTGTAAACCTCAAATGTATCGTACGATTCGATCCCTATTGATCGTTCATTCGTACCCTCAATGTATCGTTCATTTCTGGTAACCCTCAAATGTATCGTTCGATTTCTGTACCTCAATGCACTGACTAAATTGTATCGTTCGATTTCTTGTCTCCTCTCAAGTGTCTCGTTCCTGATTCGTTAACCCTCAAATGTATGTTCCATTTCTGTAACCCAAATCTCCATTTAACCTCAGTATCGTTCGATTTCTGTAACCCTCAAATGTACGTTCGATTTCCTGTAACCCTCAAATGTATCTTTCGTTCTTGCCTCAAGTTCGTTCCTCGAACTATGTATCGTTCGATTTCTGTAACCCTCAAATGATCTCGTTCGATTTCGTAACCCCTGCAATGTATCGTTGATTTCTGTAACCCTCAAAGTGATCTGTCGCTTCTGTTAACCCTCAAATGTTCGGTTCGATTTCTGGAACCCTCAATGTATCGTCGATTTCGTGTTAACCCTCGAAGTATCGTTCCATTCTAACTCAGTAATCGTTCTTCTGTAACCCCTAATGTATTCGTTCCATTCTGTAATCCTCATAATGTCGTGCGTTATTGTCTGTAACCCTCCGAAGTTATGTTCGATTCTGTAACCCTCAAATGTATCATTCGATGTTCTGTAACCTCAAATGTATGGTTCATTCTGTAACCCTCAAATGATCGTTCGATTTCGTAACCCTCAAATGTATCGTTGATTTCTGTAACCCTCAAGTAGCTTGATTCCTAACCTCATCGTGATTCTAACCCTCAATGTATACGTTCCATTTCTGTAACACCTCAAATGTATACGTTCGATTTGTCTGTAACCCTCAAATGTTCTTCGATTTCTGTAACCCGAATGTATCGTGTCGATTTCTGTAACCCTCGAATGTATCGTTCGATTTCTTAAACCCTCTAAATGTATCCTTCGATTGCTGTACCCCCGAACGTAAAAGTCCCTCGAGTCGTAACCCTCGAAGTATCCTTCGATCTGTAACCTGTTTGAGGGTTTAAATTGTTCTGTATCCTTCGATTGTTTATGTATACCATATAAGTATCGTTCAATGTCTTTGTGTTGAGATTCCCTCGATTTGGTTTGTTATTGGTATTGTACGAGTGGTTTTGGTAACCCTTCGAATGTATCGTTCGATTTCTGAAACCCTTCGAATGGTATCGTTTCAATTTCTGGAACCCTCAAATGTATCGTTCGATTTTTATAAACCCTCAATGTATCGTTCGATTCGTAACCAATTCAAAGTATCATCCATTTCTTAACCTCAAAGTATCGTTCCATTTCTGTAACCCTCGAAGGTATCATTCGATTTCGTAAACCCTCGAATGATCGTTCGATTTCTGTAACCCTCGGAATGTAACGTTCGAGTTCTGTAACCCTCAAATGGATCGTTCCATTTCTGTAACCCTCATGTATCAGCGATTTCCCGGTAACCCTAAAATGTTGTTCCATTTCGGTACCCTCCAAGTATCGTTCGATTCTGTAACCTCCATGATCGTTCGATTTCTGTATCCTTCAAATGTATAGTTCCATTTCTGTAACCCTCAAAATGTATCGTTCCATTTCTGAACCCTCAAATGTATCATTCATTTCTTAACCTCAAATGTATCGTTCGATTCTGTAACCCTCAAATGTATCGTTCGATTTCTGTAACCCTCAATGTATCGTTCAGTCGATTTCTGTAACCCTCAAATGTTATCGTTTCGATTTCTTAACCCTCAAAGTATCGTCGATTTCTGTAACCCACTCGAATGTATCGTTCGATGCGTAACCCTCAAATGTATCCTTCGATTTCTAACCATCAAATGTATCGTTACGATCTCGTAACCTAAGTATCGTTCGATTTCTGTAACACCCTCAAATGTATCGTTCGATTTCTGTAACCCTGTCAAAATGATCGTTCGATTTCTGTAACCCCAAAATGATCATTTCACATTTCATGTAAAACGCAAATGTATCGTTCAATTTGTAAAGTCCTTTCAAAATGTATCGTTCCATTTCTGTAAACCTCAAAATGTATAGTTCGAGTTCTGTCTCCCTCAAATGTATCGTTTCATTCTGTAAAACTCAAATGTAGGGTTCCATTTCTGTAACACTTCAATGTATGTTCCATTTCTGTAACCCTCAAATGTAGAGTCGGATTTCTGTAACCCTCAAATGTATAGTTCGATTCGTTAACCTCAAATGATCGGTTCGATTTCTGTTGTACCCTCAAAAAAACAAATGTATCGTTCTATTTCGTACCCTCAACAAAAAAAATGTATCCTCGATTCTGGAACCTGGAATGTATCATTCGATTTCTGGAACCCCTCAAAGTATCATGCCTTGATGTAAGCTAAAAGGTCGTCGATTTCTGTAACCTCAAAGGTATCGTTCGATTTCTGGAACCGCCAAATGGATATTCATGCTGGAACCATCAAAGTAAATGTTTTTGTACGTTCCATTTCTGTAAACCTAAAAGTAATCGTTCCATTTTGTAACAATCAAATGTTATCGTTGAGTCTGTACCCTCAAAAGTATCATTGATTCTGAACCCGCGAATGTTAGTTTCAATTTCTTGTAACCCCGAAATGTATCGTTCGATTTCTGAACCATCGAATGTATCGTTCGATTCTGTACTCAAAAGTATCGTTCCATTTCTGTAACCTCGAAGGTAGCGTTCACATTTCTGTAAACCCTCAAAGGTAGGTGCGATTTCGTAACCCTCCAAATGTATACGGTCGATTCTGTATCCTCAAATCTGATATCGTTCCAGTTCTGTACCATCAAATGTATGTTCCATTGCTGGATCCATCAAATGTATCGTTCGATTTCTGTAACCTACGATGTATCGTTCGATTTCTGTACCCTTCGAATGTATCGTTCATTCTGTAACCCGAATGGAGCGTTCGATTTCTGTACCCTTCAAAAGTATCGTTCGATTCTGTAACCCTCAAATGGATAGTCGATTTTCGTAACCCTAAAAGATATCTTCATCTGTAACCCTCAACTGTATCGTGCATTTCTGAACCCTAAATGTATCTTCCATTTCTAACCCTCACATGGATCGTTCTATTCGGTAACCCTCGAAGTATCATCGATTTCTGTAACCTACGAGTGCGGTACTATATGAGCGTGGTAGGAGTGCAATACTATATGAGTGAGATAAGAGTGTGATACTATATTAGTGTGATAAGAGTGTGATACTATTTTTGTGTGATAAGAGTGCAATACTATATGAGTTTGATAAGGGAGTGATATTATATTAGTGCGATAAGAGTGCGATACTATATGAGTGTGGTAAGAGTGCGATACTATATTAGTGCAATAAAGGTGTGATACTATATTAGTGTGAAAAGAATGCGATACTATATGAGTGTGGTAAGGGTGTGATACTATGAGTGTGAAGAATGTGATACTATGAGTGTGGAATGGCTGTGAAGCTATATTAGTGCGATTAGAGTGTGATACTATATGAGTGTGGTAAGTGTGATACTATATGAGTGTGATAAGAGTGTGATACTATATTAGTTTGATAAGTGTGCGATACTATATGAGTGTGATAAGAGTGTGATACTATATTAGTGTGATAAGAGCGCAATACTATTTGAGTGTGATAAGAGTATAATACTATAAGTGTGATAAGAGTGTGATACTATATAATTGTGATAAGAGTGTGATACTATATTAGTGTGATAAGAGTGTGATACTATATAATTGTGATAAGAGTGTGATACTATATTAGTGTGATAAGAGTGTGAAACTATATGCGTTTGATATGGGTGTGATATTATATTAGTGCGATAAGAGTGCAATACTATATGAGTGTGGTAAGGGTGTGATTCTATATAAGTGTGATAAGAATGCAATACTATATGAGTGTGATAAGAGTGTGATACTATATTAGCGTTAGATAAGAGTGGTGATACTATATTAGTGTTGATAAAGTGTGATACTATAGAGTGTGATAGAGTGGATACTATATTAGTGCAAGAATGCAATACTATATGAGTGTGATAAGAGTGTGATACTATATTAGGGCAATAAGAGTGTGATACTATATGAGTGTGGTAAGAGTGTGATACTATATTAGTGCGATAAGAGTGTGATACTATATTAGTGAGAAAAGATAACGATACTATATGAGTGTGGTAAGGGTGTGATACTATGAGTGAGATATGTGTGATACTATATTAGTGTGTAAGGGTGTGATACTATGAGTGAGATACGTGTGATACTATATTAGTGTGATAAGAATGCAATACTATATGAGTGTGATAAGAGTGTGATACTATATTAGTGCCATACGAGTGCGGTACTATATGAGCGTGGTAGGAGTGCAATACTATATGTTATCCACACTAATAGTAAATCACACTCTAGGTCACATCATATAGGAATCCACTCTTATTACACTCATAGTATCCGCACTCTTACACCCTAATTTTATATCACAATCATATGTATCACACCCTATCCCACTCATATAGTACCACACTCTTATCACACTAATATAGTATTACCACCTTTATCACCTCATATAGTATCGCACTCTTATCGCACCAATATAGTATCACACTCTTATTACACTCATATAGTGATTGCACTCTTATCACACTAATATAGATACCACTCTTATCACACTCATATAATTTGCACTCATATCGCACTAATATAGCCATCACACGTTTATCACACTCATTTAGAATCACACTCTTATCACACTCATATAGTATTGCACTCACATCGCACTAATATAGCATCACACTCTTATCACACTCATATAGTATTTCACTCTTATCACACTAATATGGCATTACACTCTACCTTATCACACTCTATAGTATCAAACTCTTATCACACTCATATAGTATTGCACTCTTATTGCACTAATATAGCATCACACTCTTATCACAATCATATAGTATCACACTCTTATCACACTCATATAATTTCACACACTTATCACACTAATATAGTATCACACTCATAGTATCACACTCTTATCACACTAATATAGTATCACACTATTATCACACTCATATCATTTCATACTCTATCACACTAAATAGTAATCACACACTCTTATCACACTCATAGTATCACACTCATCGCACTAATATAGTACCACACTCTTATCAAGACTCATAGTATCACACTCTTTTATCACATAATATAGTATCACACTCTCATCACACTCATATTAGCGCACTCTTCACACTCGTATGGCACTAATATAGTATCACAACTCTTATCACACTCATGTTGTATTGCATTCTTATCACACTAATATAGTATCCACACTATCTCACTCATAGTATCACACACCCCTTACCACACTCATATAGTATCATATTCTTTTCCCACTAATATAGTATCCACTCTTATCACACACAATATAGTATCGCACCTTACCACCACCTCATATGTACTCACACTCTATCGCACCAATTTAGTATCACACTCTTATCACACTCATATAGTATTGCATTATTATCACACTTATATAGCATCACACCCTTACCACACTCATATAGTATCGCACTCTTATCGCACTAATATAATATCACTCCCTTATCAAACTCATATAGTATTGCACTCTTATCGCACTAAAATAGTATCACACTCTTATCACACTAATATAGTATCACACTTATCACACTAATATAGTATCACACTCTTATCACACTAATATAGTATCACACTCTTATCTCACTCATATAGTATTGCCACTCCTACCACGCTCATATAGTACCGCACTCGTATGGCACTAATATAGTATCACACTCTTATCACACACTCATATAGTATTCCATTCTTATCACACTAATATAGTATCACACGTATCTCACTCATAGTATCACACCCTTACACACAATATGCAAACAACAGAGGTAATCCTGCACACACCTATGTGGATATAGTAAGAGTTCGTGCTGAGTCAATGGCAGACCCTGGTTGCAGGTCGTGAATCAGCAAAGGATAAAACCATGCACATCAGTCTTAATGTCTGTGTATTATTTATTGTTGCATACACAGAGTACAACCAAGGTGTAACGTTTCGGTACGTGAGCTGTACCTTCTTCAGACAATCAATAACAAATGAAATACATTGTGCGTCTTATATAGATACAGGAAGTGAATCTCTAGTACCACCTAGTGGTGATAGTAAGGAAGAAATAAAACAAAATAATCTAAGAAAAACAAAAACAAGTGAGGAAAATTCAAATATATACAAGATCATCTTTTAGGCAAGAAGCATGACAAACCAAGATTACAGTTTAAACCTTTAGGATGCAATGCATCCAAAGTGAAAATCCAGAAGGATTCCCTTCTTAATAGTAAGTTATGCCTATCCCCACCCCGATGTTGCGGGGGTATTTGGTCAATGACCATACCTTTAAGTCAGACACAAGATGGAATTACAAACGTTTACAATTGTAACAGCGATAACAGCCTTTTTTTGTGAAAATACAAATTGAGGTAAATACACAAAAAACCTCAATTTGTATTTTCACAAAAAAAAAGGCTGTTATCGCTGTTACAATTGTAACGTTTGTATTCCTTATTGTGGGACCTACATTCCACCACCCCCATACAGGTAAAGCCTTTACCATTCGAGGGTATCTTAACTGCAATACGATTTCTCGCATTTACCTACTCAAATGCCCTTGCTCCCTATCTACATTGGGAAGACCATGGCCCTTTAAAAAGAGGTTTCAACGCCATCGCAGCGATATAAAACGGAACTGGCATTGCAGAAAACCCTTCAGAGTCCCCCTGGTAAAAACAAATATGATGATACACCCGTGGCTACTCATTCCTTAAGTGCAGACATCTTGTGTCTGACTTAAAAGGTATGGTCATTGACCAAATACCCCCGCAACATCGGGGTGGGATAGGCATAACTTACTATTAAGAAGGGAATCCTTCTGGATTTTCACTTTGGATGCATTGCATCCTAAAGGTTTAAACTGATCTGGTTTGTCATGCTTCTTGCCTAAAATGATCTTGTATATATTTGAATTTTCCTCACTTTGTTTTTGTTTTCTTATGATTATTTTGTTTATTTCTTTCCTTTACATCACCACTAGGTGTACGATAGATTCACTTCCTGTATCATATAAAGCTGGGTACACACGATTATATTTCGGCCGATCGACCGATAGTTCAGTGTATCGTCCGATCGGACCGAAATTATCGAATCCGAATGTGCCCATGTCCGATCGACCGTTCGTCCGAATCGGACGAAAGGACGATCGGACGGGTGGAAAACCTCGTCCGATCGTGCGGTCCTCTATGGACCGACTATCGGTCGCGCGGTGACATCGACGCGGCTGCTTTTGCCGCGACCGACAGTCCTTCCTCCTGGCCGACCGTTCAAAGTATCGAACGGTCGGTCAGGAGGAAAATCGCTAGGTTGTACCTAGCTTAGACGCACAATGTATTTCATTTGTATTGATTGTCTGAAGAAGGTACAGCTCACGTACGAAACGTTACACTTTGGTGTACTCTGTGTATGCAACAATAAATAATACACAGACTTTTAAGACTGATGTGCATGGTGTTATTCCTTTGCTTACAAATCACTATATAGTATCACTATCTCACTATAGTATCACACCCTTACCACACTCATATAGTATCGTAATCTTTTCAAACTAATATAGACACTCTCTTATCGCACTAATATAGTATCACACTCTTACACACTCATATAGTATCACACTCTTATGCCCTAATATAGTATCACATCTATCACACTTATAGTATTATCTTTATCACCTCAAATAGTATTGCGCTCTTATCACTAAATATATCACACTCTTATCACACTCATAAAGTATGCACACTTGTCGACTAATATAGTATCACACTCTTATCACAATCCAAGTATCACACGTACACACACTCATATAGTATCCACACTCTAATCACACTAATATAGCTTCACAGCCATACCACACTCATAGTATCACATTCTTCACACTCATAGTTCACACCCTACCACACTCATATAGTTGCATTCTTTCACACTAATATAGTATCACACACCTTTATTGCACTAATATAGTATCGCACTCTTACCCACTCATATAGTATCACACTCTTTTGCACTAATATAGTATCACACTCTTATCACACTCATATAGTATCGCATTCTCATCACACTTATATAGCATCACGCGCTTACCACACTCTTATAGTATCACACTCTTATCGCACTACTAATATAGTATCACACTCTTATCACCTCAATATAGTATTGCATTCTCATCACACTTATAATAGCATCATCACACGCTACCACACTCATATTTTGCACTCTTATCGCACTAATATAATTCACCCCTTATCAAACTCATATAGTATTGCACTCTTATGCACTAAAATAGTATCACACTCTTTTCACAAATATATATCACACTCTTATCACACCCTAATATAGTATCACACTCTTATCACACTAATATAGTAGTTTTAACACACTACTTATCACACTCATAGTATCACACTCATCACACTAATATAGTATCACACTCTTATCACATTCATATAATTTTCACACTCTTATCACACTAATATATAATCACTTCTTATCACTCATAGTATCAACACCTTTTATCACACTATATAGTATCACACTCTTATCACACTAATATAATTTCACACTCTTATCACACTAATATAGTATCACACTCTTATCACACTCATAGTATCACACTCTTATCGCACTAATATAGTACCACACTCTTATCTCACTCATAGAATCACACTCTTTTATTACAATAATATAGTATCACACTCTTATCACACTCATAGTATCGCACTCTATAAACACTAATTGTATCACACACATTATCACACCATATAGTATCACACTCTTTTATCACAGTAATATAGTCTCACACTCTTATACACTCATATAGTATCGCACTCTATCACACTAATATAGTATTAACCTCTTATCACACTCATATAGTATTGCACTCTTATCCCACTTATATAGTACCCTCCACTCTTTTCACACTCAAACATTATCACACTCTTAACACACTAATATAGCATCACACTCTGTTGCAAGTGTTTATAATATTTACAAAGTATAAACAAAGTTGTTTAAATTACATGAAAGTAAAATTTCTTTCAACCATGATGGACAACCCTCCAAAATAAGTAACAAGGTACGGTAACTAGTTTATTATCTTCAGACTGGTGTTCCCTTTTCATTCTTGTGATCATAAACATGTTACTTAAATCCCATGTTTATAATGTATGGAAATGCTCAGATAATTTGATATTGTATGGGACCTAGGAATGTGCATTGTTTAGTGTAGTAGGTGCACAGACTATGATACTGTACGGGGCCTAGAATGTGCATTGTTTGTATATGTATGTACGCGCACAGACAGTATGATATTGTATGGGGCCTAGTATTGTGCATTGTTTATAATGTATGTAAGCGCACAGACAGTATGATATTGTATGGGGCCTAGTATTGTGGATTGTTTATAATGTATGTAAGCGCACAGACAGCATGATATTGTATGGGACCATGGAATGTGCATTGATTTATAATTATGTAAGGAGTTGCACAGACAGTATAATATTTTATGGGGTCTAGGATGTATTGTCATAATGTATGGAGGTTCACCGATACATAATTTTTATGGGGCCCTAGGATGTGCATTGTTATAGATGTATTGAAGTGCACAGATATATGATATTGTAAGTGGCCTGGAATGTGCATTGTTTATAATGTAGTGTAAGCAAACATACAGTATGTATTGTTGGGGCCAAGGAATGTGGCAGTGTTTATAATCTATTGAACTGCACAGATATAATGATATTGTATGTGCCTAGAATGTGTCATTGTTTATATTTACGGAGTGCACAGATATATGATATATTGGTATGTGCCTAGGTAATTGTGCATTGTTTATAATGTATTGAACTGCACAGATAATATGATATTGTATGTGGCCTAGGAATGTGCATTGTTTATAATTTACGATGTGCACAGATAATATTATGATTGTACTGTATGGGGTCCTAGGAATGTGCATGTTTATAATGTATATTATTCCACAACTCATTACTTTTTTACTATGTTACAATAGGTGGCTCATTACTTCCATATAAAGGGTCTCTCTAAGGTGGTCACTGACTATGTTAGAAGCTACCCAGGTCCCAGTCTCTCCCTGTTTCCTGGGTCCCAGCTGTTGTGCACCTCAGCAACTGTATTCACAGACAGAGTGTCATGTTTTGCCTTCTGTCTACCCTGGGGAGAAACCACATGTGACGGCACATCATGGGGAGTAGTTGTGTCACATGAGCACTGTTCATCCCTGATAAATGACCGTACTACTCTCCCCTTGAGCTGTGAGTGGTGGAGTATTAAGTATCACCTAAACAAAATCCATTTATGAGGTTACTGGAATTATAGTCCTATCCCAAGTTTCAAGCCGAACTTTATGGAGTTTGGACAAATTCAAACTATATCCCAAACTAGTTTGGGTTTTCCGAACCGCTGACTTATTTTCTATAATTATTGAATATTCGAATGCAATGTTCCATTCGTAACCCTCGATGTATCGTTCGATTTCTGTAACCCTCGAATGTATCGTTCCATTCTGTAACCCTCGAATGTATCGTTCGATTTCTGTAACCCTCGATGTTTCGTCGATTTCTTTAACCCTCATCTCATCGTCGATTTCTGTAACCCTGAATGTATGTCATTTCTGTAACCCTCATGTAACATCGTTCTATTTCTGAACCCTCAATCGTAACGTCTCTAACCTCAATGTATCGTTTCGATTTCTGTAACCACCTCAGAATGTATCGTTCGATTTCTGTAACCCTCAGAATGTTCGTCATGTTCTGTCCCATCGAGTCTCTTTCGATTTCTGTATTACCCTCGAATGTATCGTTCGATTTCTGTAACCCTCAAATCTAAATCGTTCGATTTCGTAACCCTGAATGTATCGTTCATTTCTGTACCCTCGAATGTATGTCGATTCTGTACCCTCGAATGTATCTTCCATTTCTGTAACCCTCGGATGTATCGTTCGATTTCTGTAACCCTCAATGTATCGTTCGATTTTCTGTAACCCTCAAATGTACTCGTTCGATTTCTGTACCCCTCAAATGTATCGTTCGATTTCTTTCTGTAACCCTCAAATGTATCGTTCGATTTCTTTAAAACCCTCAAATGTATCGTTCGATTTCTGTAACCCTCAAATGTATCGTTCGATTTCTGTAACCCTTGAATGTATCGTTTGATTTCTGTAACCCCGCATGTTCGTTCAGATTTCCTTGTAACCCTCAAATGTATCGTTCGTTTCTGTAAACCCTCAATGTATCGTTCGATTACTGTAACCCCAAATGTATCGTTCCGATTTCTGTAACCCTCAAATGTATCGTTCGATTTCTGTAACCCTCAATGTATCATTTCCATTTTCTGTTACCCGCAAATGTCTCGTCATTCTGTAACCCTCAGAATGTATCGTTCCATTTCTGTAACCTCGAATGTATCGTTCGCATTTCTGTAACCCTCAAACGTATCGTTGGATTTCTGTAACCCCTCAAATGTATCGTTCGTTTCTGAAACCTCAAATGTATCCGTTCAATTTCTGTATCCCTCAAATGTCTTCGGGTTCCATTTCTGTAACCCTCAAATGTATCGTTCGCTTTCTGTACCGCTCTCAAATGTATCGTTCGATTTCTGTAACCCTCAATGTATCCGTTCGATTTCTGTAACCCTCGAATGTATCGTTCCGTTTCTGTAACCCTCGAAGGTATCATTCATTTCTGTCCCTCAATGTATCGTTCGTTTCTGTAACCCTCAAATGTATCTTCGATTTCTGTAACCCTCAATGTATCGTTCGATTTCTGTAACCCTCAAATGTATCGTTCATTTTGTAACCCTCAATGTATCGTTTCGTTTTGCGTTATCCTCAAATGTATCGTTCGATTTCTGTACCCTCAAATGTATCGTTCGATTCTTTAACCCTCGAATGTATCGTTTGATTTCTGTAACCCTCCAATGTATCATTCGATTTCTGTCACCCTCAACTGTATCGTTGATTCGTACCCTCAAATGTATCGTTTCGATTTCTGTAACCCTCCAAATGGTTCATTCCATTTCTTAACCCTCAAATTATCGTTCGATTTCTGTAACCTCGATGTATCGTTCCATTCTGTAACCCTCGAATGTATCGTTCCATTCTGTAAACCCTCAAACGTATCGTTCGATTTCTGTAACCCTCAAATGTTCGTTCGATTATGTAAACCTCAAATGTATCGTTCATTTCTGTATCCCTCAAATTATCTTTCCATTTCTGGTACCCCTCAATGTATCGTCGATTTCTGTAACCCTCAAATGTATCGTTCGATTTTCTGTTCTGTAACCCTCGAATGATCGTTTCCATTTCTGTAACCCTCAATTGTATCGTTCCATTTCTGTAACCCTCGATGTATCGTTCCATTTCGTAACCCTCGATAATATCGTTCCGATTTCTGTAAACCTCAAATGTATCGTTCGATTTCTGTATCCCTCAAATGTATCGTTCCATTTCTGTATCCCTCGAATGTATCGTTCGATTTCTGTAACCCTCGAATGTATCGTTTCGATTTCTGTAAAGCCCTCTAATGTATCGTTCCGATTGTCTGTAACCCTCAATGTAATCGTTCGATTCTTGTAACCCTCAATGTATCGTTCGATTTCTGTAACCCTCAAATGTATCGTTCGATTTCTGTAACCCTCAATGTATCGTTCGATTTCTGTAACCCTCAAATGTATCTTCGTTTCTGTACTCAAGTCGTCGCTTCTGTAACCAATGTATCGTTCGATTCTGTAACCCTCAAAGTATCGTTCGATTTCGTGACCCTCAATGTATCGTTCGATTTCTGTAACCCTCAAATGTATCTTGTCGCTTCTGTAAACCCTCAAATGTTCGTTCGATTTCTGTAACCCTCAATGTATCGTTCGAATTTCTGTAACCCTCGAATGTATCGTTCCATTTTCTGTAACCTCGAATGTATCGTTCCATTTCTGTAACCCTCGAATGTATCGTTCCATTTCTGAACCCTCGAATGTATCGTTCCATTTCTGTAACCCTCGAATGTATCGTTCGATTTCTGTAACCCTCAAATGTATCGTTCGATTTCTGTAACCCTCAAATGTATCGTTCGATTTCTGTAACCCTCAAATGTATCGTTCGATTTCGTAACCCTCAAATGTATCGTTTGATTTCTGTAACCCTCAAATGTACGTTGATTTTCCTGTAACCCTCAAATGTATCGTTTGATTTCTGTAACCCTCAAATGTATCGTTCCATTTCTGAACACCTTCAAATGTATCGTTCGATTTTCTGTAACCCTCAAATGTATCGTTCGATTTCCTGTAATCCCTCAAATGTTATCCGTGTCGATTTCTGTAACCCTCAAATGTAATCGTTCGATTTCTGTAACCCTCAAATGTATCGTTTGATTTCTGTTTGCGGTAACCCCCAACCCCCCCCCCCCACCCCCCTCGTAACCCCGATACCCCCCCCCCCGCACAACCACTAACCCCCCCACCCCCACCCACCGCAACCACCCCAGTAACCCCCACACCCACACCCCCCCCCCACCAACCCTCAACCACCCTCCCCCTCCCGCCCCCTAACCCCCTTAACCTAACCCCCTCTACCACCCCCCCCCCACCGCCCCCCCACCCCCCTCCTTAACCACCCCTCCAACCTACCACCTACCCCCCCCCACCATAAAGAAAATAAAGACATATGTCCATCCAGTCCAACCATCTAGCAATATCCTCATTTCCTGCCTAAACTGTTGATCCAGAGGAAGGCAAAAAAAAAACCCCACCAAATTAAGAAGGGGAAAAAATCCTTCCTGACTCCAAGTGGCAATCGGGAAATTTCCCTGGATCAACTCTACTTATGTATCAATACCAGTAACTTGCAACATCCTTGTTTGCAGAAACTCATCCATTTTAAACTGACCAATGAACCTGCCATAACAATGTCCATTGGAAGACAGTTCCATAGCTTACCATTCTCACAGTGAAAAACCCTTTCCGAACTTGATGCCTAACCTTTTTCTTCAAGTCTTAAGGGATGGCCATGTGTTCTCTGACATGTTTTATTGGTGAACAATGCCCCAGATAGTTTATTGTATGGCCCATTAATGTATTTATACACAGTAATCATATCCCCACGTAAGTGCTTTTCTCCAGCGTATATAAGTGTAACTTTCCCAGTCTCTCTTTCAAATTCAAGCTCCCCCATTCCCCTATAATTTAGTTGCCCTCTCTGAACCTTTTCATTTCAAAGATGTCCTTTTTGTACCCAGGATTCCAAAAATTGCAATACATATTCCAAATGAGGCCTTACCAATGCTTTAAAAGAGGGAGAATTACATTTTCCTCCCTTGAATCCATACCTCTCTTATACAAAGACAATACCAGGCGGCTTCGGGCTGTTGCTGCCTGGCAATGCTTGATTTTACGTTTGTATAAATGCAAGAGACAGCTATATTATTTTACAGTTGCCTCCTATTGTAGTCAATGGAGAAGGGGTGGCTTGTCAGTGTATTATATGTTAGCATGGAGTTTCTCAGTACTGTAGGAATTATAATGTTATGTTTGGAACAGTGATTTAAAAAATGGGACTTATTGTAATCAATTGATTTTTTAGGAGCCACAGGAAAACCCCACAGTTGTACTGCTAATTCCAGACCACCCAGTGCACTGGTATGCAATAGAAATGATTTCCTCTCACTCCACACCCTTTCCAGACAGCTGATTGTCTCCACGCAGTTGTGGTAGGGAATGTTATAAGAGTTAAATATGTCCCTGATTTCTAACATCCCTCGGTACAACCTACATCCAGTGCAGTCACCCATTATATCTACAGAACATTGGGGTAGATTTGTGCGGTGCTGGAAGGTATAGTATCTATTAATGTAGAACTATGGTTACGCTAATATAACTGCAGCCCTATGGTTAATCATGTCTGATTGTGCAATTTTCAAATAGGTTGAGTTGAAGATGAGTTGGTACAAAGTATCAGAGAGACAACCCTACAGATCATATAGCATCAGTAGGTCTGTCGGCAGGAATATAGGCTAGAAATGTACCAGGCCTAAAGCGGGTACGCAACCCTAAAGACCCCTGGGGTCTCTGGGCCCCTGGTTGAGAAACGCTACCTTAGAGAATGCTCAGGACTGAGGTAGTGGGACCCAGTGGCGTGACTACTACAGACGGTTAGTAGGGCCCCACAGCCCACAATCTCTGCAGCGATGCAGCTGTTTAAAAGACTGGACCCGAGTTTCCGGTTCAGTTCTGGTCTTTTAGACAGGTGATCACACGAATGTTCCTTCATATGCGCAATCAGCTGTTTAAAAACAGCTGATGAGGAGGGAGGAAAGGGACAGGGGACGGCCCCTGCAGGTACGCCCCTGGGGGATCTTTAAAAAATGACTGACAGACTGACAGAATTCTCCTTCCGCAATTTCATATCGCGTTTGCGAATCTGGGTAATTCCCGGTACGGGATTACTGGCGTTTACAATTCAGCCATTAAAACTAGCGCAAACGCAATATTGAATCGGGAGGCTTCGGAAGTGTGGGTTATTTTGAAATACTGGCCATTATTACAGAAAGATTCGAAGGTGGGTAAGTTATTCACGGAAAAGCTTTATTCAGTTATAAACGTGGCTCCACCCTTAAAGATATTCCATGTCCATCTGATACAGCTATTAAGAAAACACAAAGAAATATTTTTGGGGAGAAAGATAATGGGCACACACCATGTTTGGACTGTATAGTTGCAACTCAATTATTAAGGGTGAAACATTTTGTCGTCCAGTACAAAGCTCCAAATATAAAACATACATGCTATGCAACATGTCACACGAAAAATGTGGTCTATATGCTGAAGTGCCAATGCGGTTAAAGCGTACATAGGTCAAACCAGCAGGACTGTAAAAAAAAGAATAAAAGAGCATAGAACGATATCCGGAATGTTTAAGTAGATACTTTAACAGATACAGCAATAGCACTCATTTCAACCAATATAATCATTCAGTCTCCCAGCTAAAATGGAATGTACTAGAAGTAGTACAGAGGGGTAAACGAGGAGGAGATAGGACAAAGAAAATGTTACAAAGAGGAGCATTATGATATTAAACACGCTGACACCATATGGATTAATGAGCAATGGAGCATTTTCATTTTAGATATTAAGAAATAATCCTTAAACACATGGAAGAGAACTTGGGAGATGACTTTGAAAAGAAAAGGGACTGGTAACTATCTGATTTACAACCAAAAGGACATTTTTGAACAAGAGCAAGAACAACCGTACTATCACTTGACAGTTATTGGTGACTGATTGGCACAGTGATACACTATAAGCACTTTTTAATAGTCAGTGTTTTGAACGATTAAGTTACATTCTATGTTATAGTATTATCACTTTTAAGAAATGACGAATTTGAATCACATTTTAAAGGTGATTGGAACCTAATAACAAAGTGCTTCTAGGTTTTTACTAAGTAGCACTTTATTTATATTATGTTGTTTATTAAATGTTAATATAACTATAGCACTTAAAACCCTTCACATTAGAAGCAATTGGAAATAGTAACAAATTGCTTTATGGGTTTTTAAAGGGCAACTAAAAATCTCAGAACAACATTGAATTACAAGCAGATCTCCTTGATGTAAAATCAGTAATCAGTGTCTCACCTCCCATTTTAATATGGTTGTTGAGAAATTAAACTTTCTACATGAGGTTTGTGTCTTTCCCAGTGCCGGTATCGCACAGTGTGGTCACTGACCATTATGTTCTTTACACAGGCTCAGTTCTAATATACTGCAGGGACTTGGTACAGTTGGTCACACCCACTATCAGCCTCTAGCCAATCCTTTTACAGGACAGAATAGGCATGTGACTGAGATAAGGGGTCTGGCCAGTCACTGTACATACACAGTTATTTTATAATTCTCTAAAAAATTGGGTTTAGTTCTCCTTTATACTAGGTAGCACTCTATTTACACTTACTGTTTATCTAAATAGTAATAAAACTATAGCACTTTAAAACTTTTATAATACTGGTCACAGCAAAGAGAAAGAAGGAGGGGGGTTTGTTGTCTTGCATCATATCTTGTTCAAAGTTTTAAATACGTGTGGTTTGTTCACTTCAGTTACACTTGAAAAGGGCCCAGTGAGGCTGATAAACATGTTGTGTTTGCACAAATAAATGTAGCTGGTTGCAGTATTCTGCTGTCATATGAAGTGTTACTCTACCATATTGTTTTTGAAGTAAAAAGAAAGAGACTCCCTCTACACTTTTGGAAGAAGTGAGAGCACTGGGTTTACGGGTCAGGATAAAGGACTTGCAACACTGGGAAGCTACCACTAGTGGGAGCTATTTGTATATGTGTTAATCAATGGATGTACATGTATTATGACCACTAGTGTTACTGTGTTTTTGGGTACATAAGGAGTGGGAATTACTGGACTGTAACACTTGACAAAGGGCTGTTGGTTTTCTGTTGCACTAATAAATGGGATCACCCATTACTAAAGGACTGGACAGCCCCCATTTTCTAAAATATTAGATGTGAAATCTGGCAGAGTAAGGTGGCCAGGGAGGATTTGGATGCCTGGTGAGTACCCTGCATCACATATTTTCATAAAGTCCCCAATGTCTGCCATCTTTTAAAGATCTTTAGTGTGTGAACCCACCAGTCTTACGAATGCTCGTTACTGCAGTATACACTTAAAGGATAACTTTATCATTATCTGTGTACCCAGCTTTAGCTTCTTATAATGTATATTATGTATAATATAATGTATTATATAATGTTATATGCTAACATTTAAAAATCTATTGGTTAGATAGAAAAGAGAATGTTGCTCTGATCCCTAAATAGACTGATCTACATTTTGGGGAGTGTAGAAATATCCAATTAATGTGCCTAAACAATGACGTCTCTATATGCAGGAAGAATAGCAAAAAAAGCCCACCACAAATTGTGTTTCATTTCTTTTATTGGAAGTGTGAGTGTATTTTATACACAGATCGCAGGACATAGTGAGATCCCCTTTAAAAGACTGATTCAAGACATAATGTTGGCCTTTACAAAATATGAAGCTCGTGTCTTTATGTCTGTAACTCCTGATTACTCCTGGAAAAAAGAATTGACCCGGGAGAGCAGAGAAACGAGAAGGAAAGACATTCCAAGCTATTCAGATTTTAATAAATGATAACAGCAAACGTTTACCCGGAAATGATGGAGAAATGAAAGAAAATGTTAGAAATTCTAAGATGCTAAACTATGGATACAATACCCCAAAACATGATGATATTAAACATTAGATACATTATAAGCAAGGGATATTCTTAAATAAGCTACCAGTTGGTAATGCTAAACATTCCTAAATAATGATCCTTAAAGGGGATCTGTGGTTCCATACAAGCGCCTTTGTTAAAGGGAACAACACACCTTGGACTCCAGGATCATGATTGTAGCTGCAGTCTATGTAAAGTTATGATAGAAGTATAAGGGTGGTTTTTTTTTGTGTACTGTGAGCTGTGACATCACCAGTACCATTGCTCTGCCCAAGTCGCTGTCTGGAGCATGCCCATTGATGAAAGATCCATATTCTCTCTCTAAGGTCCGTAGCTGGCGCTCTGGTTTTGCATTTTGCTTGTGGAATGTTGTCTTTTTAAAGACATAGTATTGCTAGAGCTTCCATGTATAAACATGATAAATTCCCAGAAGTCTTTGTCCTTTTGCATAAGGGGACTGTAGGGAGAGGAAAGGATTAGTAAGTCTGAAAATAGCTTCAGAAAAGATAGATTTTTTGGGCGTGGGGCTTCTTACACAGCACATATGTGCTTGTCACAGACTCAAACAGACAAGAAACTGTAAGCCTATAACTTAAGATCAGAGAATCTAAAGACATCAGTTTAGGCTAGTTTGAAAGGTATACACCTGTATGGAGATCACAGTTACTCCTTAAACAACACCACAATCCTAATAATGGTACCTGAAAAACAATACTTTAATAGTGATCCTTTAATAAGAATACCTAAAAGGAATGTCCATGCAAAAAAAAAACTTTTCATATAAATGCTTGTGAAGGTTCTCATTCATCCAGGTCATGGTATATCTGTTGTATTCAATTAGATCAACTGGACTTGAAGTAGTTCTTGAAGACGTTTCGCTAGTCACCGACTGGCTTTCTCAATTCAGAATGACTTGTACAAGATTGTGGCAATTATGTACCTGGAAAATCCCAATTAGCATATCACAGCCAAGTGTTAAGGGTGATGGGATAGTGGATAGAGGTGTTATAGGAACGCCCAAGTAAGGGGTTCAAAACAGCATTGTACATGACAGACAGTTGGTGTCGAAGCCCCCCACCTCTATCACAGCCACCACAATTGGCTTGAGCAGATGTAATCATAACTATCATATTATATGATTTTATTGAATGAATACAACAGATATTTTTTTAAATTTCATATAAAGCACTCCAGTTTGGCTGATTACCCAGACTCGCTGGGCAAATATATGGAGTTAATGTTGCGCTAACCGGTTGGCTACGACGCTCCAATTCAATATCACGTTTGTGCTAGTTCTAGTGCTGGATTTAACGCCAGTCAATGATAGCTGGCATTAAAATCCTGCAGTGGGTAAATCCCTTACAGAGATTTATGCAGATTTGCACACGTAGATTGAATGTCGGTAAGGAACATTACCCAGAGCGATAGCTCTGGCCATTCTGGCAGTCAGCTTCTTCTCCAGCTTATAAAAGGCTCATTGAAAGAGGAAGGGAACGATACCTTGTAATCGCAATCGCATCACGCTTATTAAAGCGCACACTAACGTGGGCAAATTGATGTGGCCACACTAGTGCACTGCGCGTGCAATCGTTAATTGAAGGGCATGCGATTTGCATTTCTTGCACAATAGCATGCATTCACGCGTATTTGCACGCACGCTGTACTGTGGTCTCACTCTATATATCTGGTTACAAATAATGTAATAAAATGGTAAAAAACAGCAGCTTGGGATTGCAGGCAGGATATCTGACAAGTCACCAGTTTTTTTTTTTATTGCCCAAACAATTTACTTTATTAAAACATCAGGGTAATTCAATAAAAGTTCTTATATAAAATGGTGCTAATTTTGCCCCAACCAACCAGATCTTATTTAACATTTGAAAGCTAACATCTGATTGGTTGGGGCAAAATTAGCACCATTTTAAATGTAAGAACTTTTATGAATCTCCCGCATGGAGTGTTATGAACGCTTCTTTATATATCGAAACGAAAATACCTACAGACAGAGGCGTAATTACACCCAGAGCCTCTCCATTTGTATCTTGGCAGCGCTGACATTCAGAACTGCCATAGCTGGTTGAAGGGGACCAAACCTCTAGGAAGACGGACTTGGTTCCGTTTGAACAGCCATAGCAGTCTGCAGGGCCCAGGAATGGGTCATTTTCTTCCAGGTGGTGTGATTTTCTACCCTGCAACACAGAAGGAGAGATGGGAGAATGAATGGGGTACAGAACTGTTATGGTCACTAACAGGAATCTCAGGGTGGGGGGAGGAACTATTTCTTTTGCATTTCCCATTTCCTGGCATAGTGAGACCCAATGCAATCCCAAGATGGAAGTGTGAGTTCCATCAGATAATAACCTTTCCCACCAACTGCTTATTATATGCTTATTATGTCATCACGTATTTAAATTGAATCTGTCTAAGGAAAATTCAGCTCTAAATCCTAATGGCTAAAACTTCATAGATAAAGATCAGAGGCAGGTTGGCCATTCCTGACACCTGTTGTGGCTTTTTAAAAGTATGTGAGATACACTAACTTCCTGTCAGCTGTTCACAACCCTGGACACACTTCTCGCTCTAGGTTCCAACTTCTCTGGAGAACTAAAGTGAGGAACGGACACTTTTGCATAAAATAAGGCTGCAAACCAGGACTGTAGATCACTGATGATCTAGATCACTGATTAACTAGATCACTGATTATCTAGATTGTGTTTTATCTAGATCGCTGATTATCGTGATAAACTAGATTGCTGATTATCTAGATCGCTGATTATTGCTGATAAAACTAGATTGCTGATTGATTGCTGATTATCTCGATTGCTGATTATCCGATTGCTGATTATCACTGATTAACTAGATTTCTGATTATCTAGATCGTGATTATCGCTGATTAACTAGATTTCTGATTATCTAGATTGTGATTATCTAGATAGCTGATTATCCCTGATTGACTAGGATTGCTGATTATCTAGACGATATTTATTAGCTCGCTGATTATCTAAATTGCTGATTATCTAGATCGCTATTTATTAGCGCTGATTATCTAATTGCTGATTATCTAGATCGCTGTTATCTCGATTGCAGATTATTAGTTTGTTGATTACCTAAATTGCTGATTATTTAAATTACTGATTATTTAGATTGCTGATTATTTAGATTGCTGATATTTAGATACTGATTGTTAGAATGTTGATTATCTAGAGCCTGAGTATCTCAATTGCTGATTATATAAATGCTGATTATTAGATCTATGATTATCTAAATTGCTGATTATTTAGATCTATGATATCTAAATGCTTACATAATTCCATATAGCTACATAAAGCTACAAACTACTAATAGCAGGTTATGAGGGAAATCTAGCACATGTTTAGTTATAGTTTTTTAATTTAATTCCTCAGATAAACGCCACCCATATATGATCTGTCTATGCGAAGGTTATTTCTAAAATACATGTGCTAGCCTTAATGCTCTCTAACCAATTGTTTATATTTTAGACTACCAAGACAGAGCGCTCCCTACTGGTCAGTTTTTTATTAGAAAGGTACAAAAGAAAGGATGTATTGCTTGTCTGGACTTTCACCATGGACAACTTCCAGATACAATTGTCATTGTGTTAAAAAATGACCAGTGCAAGCAGAAAAGAAAGTTGTAAGTTGATCTATATAGCTACCGTTACTTTAATATTTAAATGGTTTTGAGATGGGATGGTTTGCCATATCGGTATACTACTATTTTAATCAATACTATATTATTTATTAAAGGACCACTAAACCCTAAACACATTAAAAGAACTTACTAAACCCTTTCTTCCATAGAACTATAGATTCAGTTTGTGGTAAGTTGTTTTATGTTTAAGTTGTCCTTTAATTTTCCTGTCTGACACTGAAACCTACCACCTGTTGAATGATTTTTTCATTGAATACCATGTGTACGTAATGTAAAGATCTAATACAATAACTGCCTAAATCATTGAATGAAATCCTTATCATTACCAGCAAAGTGCAGAAAGTACTTGCATGCACTTTAAAAAAAAGTGAAATACCAGTGCAAATGCTGTACATTTAATTAGAGACTCCAAATCCAGAGTCCTTTGTGGAATGAGTTGTAAATGGGGGACAGTCCCTTTATCTAACAAAAGTAGTTGCAGTGTAACTTCACAGCTCTATTTTGCTATATCCTTCTGATATTTATTCCTAGCACTATTTTCTAAAATACATATATTTAAAAGTTTCTATTATTTTAAATTTAATTTTTCCCCAACCATCAGATTTATAACCATTTGAAAGCTAACATATAATGGGGGGGCAAAATTAGCACCTTTTTAACAATAAGAACTTTTATTGAATAACCCTGATGGTTTTTAAAGGAACACTAAATCCATAAATATTACTATGTGCCATCCGTTTCTATTATTCACAGGGAGGTGAGAACGCTTTTCCCCACCTCCCTGTGAATAATATTACGCTGGGGGACCCTGGAACTTACCGTACCGCGCTCCTTCGCAAGCCGCTTCTTCACTGAACAGCTGTTCTGTCCGATTGCGCGCCATACTTTTGTATTGGCAAGCATGTGCCTAAGATAGGCGGGCGGTCGGGACAGAGCGGCTGTCAGTGAAGGAGCGGCTGCGGTAAGGTAAGTTCCAGGTCCCCGGCTATTCACAGGAGGTGAAAATAAGCGTCTCTCAAATCCCAGTGAATAATAAAAAACGAATGGCAATAGTGTATGTGTCCCTTTAATATATAACACTACAATATCCTTACTAAGGATCGAGCAATAGATCAAATAACTGTACAGGTGATATAACAATCAGTATGGCAACCCCATATTTTCTATATTAGCTACAGTGATCCAGTTCATTCAGTGATAAACAGCCAACAAGTAGCATGATAAGGTATTTCCATTCCAGTACACAATCCAGGCCCAGTTTGGAGGGGAAACTGAAGGGTTAATGCCATCCAGAGAGGGTCCCGAGAGAAACCCACAACTTCCTTACATTCCATAACCATGTAGTTCATATGGGCATATAAAGAAGCATGTTATCTCCCATGAGAAGAAACATTGTGTACCCTCCAGATATTGAACAGGTGGCCAGGTTAACTCCTTGGGTTAAAGTACATACAGATGATATGGCAAGATATAGATATTGTCCCCATTCTAAATGGACCACCAGACAGAGAGCTTTCATCAGTTGGCACATGCTGATTTCCAAGGATATTAGAATTTTTGTTGAGAAATAAAATGGGTATTATAGTCCATCCACTTGTACATGGGGAGATATCTACATGTAGGGTATCAGTGTCTTAATATGGTGGGTGCAGTGCATCTTCACAATACTAAAGTTAATGCAGCCCATGGTGTGAAATCTGAACTCTAACACAACCATTCTTTTTTAGCCAATGATACTATTACAGCTCTGTACTAGCCAATAGGATTATAACATTATTACTATCCAGAGCTGCATTAGCCACGTTATCTTGTCAATTTATGAATCTGCCATTTTTAAAGGGCAATAGAATCAATGAACATGATATCTGGCGGAATGTTGTGGCTTCTAGAAACCCAAAGATAAAATTGTTTGTAACTTGTAACTTAAGGCAAATATCTAAACCTAAACTAGTAGTATGGAAAGGACAGCAGAGAAAATAAAATATCAGTTTAAATTATTTTTCTATCAAGGGGTTTTATGTGCATTTTAAAGAGAGAAAATGTTTTTTTTTATCTCTCCACTGGATGAATGGGGGCGCTGTGGCACACTTTCTCATGTTTCCTAGGGAAAACAACTGGCCAATGACTTTCACAGGTGAGAAATGGTACTACAGGCAAAAGAATGACAAAAAATATTTTCATTAAACGTTAATTGCAATGTGTTTTATAAATGAGACACGGAAATATAATATGCCTTCACAAACTATAAAGTCCAAAACACGCAAAAAAAAAACAATAATTTTTTTAACCATCACAATATTTGGTGTAAAAAACTTTGCACATTCCAAACTTTGCTTCGTTATTTAGCAAAAAACAGAAAATGCAGCAAAAACGAAACAAAGCTGTTAAAGTATGATGTCATTACCTGAACAACGCTCTTCATAACGGGCCATGTTGTTTCCGTAGGTCTCTTGATTGAAGCACTGAATGGAGAGATGGAATTCTCATTCTCCCTGTCCAGTCTTTCTGATTGGTTTAAAGCTGAGGAGTAAACACATATCAGGTCTACAAACTATCTGTGGGCATTTAAAGCTCTATTAACCCCAAATATATCTAGTCGCCTTCACTTGCAGCATGGCAGGAACATTCTAAGTCCCCAAAATCCTTGAGTCACAAGAGAAAGGAGCATTCCTTTAGCTTGTTCCTTGCACCTCGTGCCTCCTGGTTTGTGCCCTGCCGGCGCACGCTGCCTTTGTATAACTTCCAGGCGACCCCCCCTCCAGGCCTGTCCTCGACCTGTCTGGTCGTTTAGGGACTGGATCATTCTTTGGCCTCCTGTCCACCTCAATCATGGCTATGACAAGGCACACGGAGCTGTAAAATTACACCTCTTCAGCTGTCTCTCTATATGAAGGGACAAAGTTCATTTCTAGCCTTTTTCAGACAGGGCGCTGCAGCTGGGTCTTGCCATTTATAGCCCATCGGGGGGGTTTGCTCAGAACAAGGCAACAACAGTAAAGGAAAAATGTTGAATGAAACAATTATTTTGATCAGAATTAGGACTTGTCCACAAGCAGATGACACCATAAATATCGCCCCCTAAATTGCTCAGGGGAAATCAGGTCATTTTACGTCATGCAAAAACCTTGAAGGTTCCGAGTACCCTGGATTTCCTTTCTCGTTTTTTTTTTTTTAATTGTCACAACCGTTTGTTACATAACAAGATCACACACGTGTTGGGTGTAGCTTAGACCTAGATCATACAATTTTAGCAATTTCATATCTGGGTGGTTGTTTATATCCTGTCTGTTTTTTTCTACCTTCATTGTTTGTGGGGTTTCATGTACAGTAGTTTTATATTTCCCCGCATTCTTATTGGTACAGTATTTCTCACCTGATTAAATAAATCTGATGGTTGTGGCTGGTATATTATAGGGTTATTGTTCATTGGCAGATAAAAGATGTCAAAATGTCACCATGTGGTCCAGCAATGTATTTATGCCAATAGGCATTGATAAAACACGCATGCTGCCCCCCCAATACCCTCGCTGGTTTCGTACTGTCCACACTGGACACACAGTAACACGACTTTGTTGAGGAGGTGAGAGGCATTGACATTCCGAGGCACAGTATGATCAGAATGGGGCATGGTGAGATGCGTAAGGGAAAGAAGACTGGCCAGAGGGATATTAAAAACAATGGAGGGATGTGCTAGCACACTCCATAGACCTGAATTAGTTATTGTGCGAAATGCTTTTACTGTTCTCATCAAAAAATTCATAGAAAGATTATTAATTAATGCAACCTTCTAAGCCTCATATAGTATCGCACTTTATTGCAACTAATATAGCATACACTCTTATCACACTAATATAGTATCACACTTATCGCACTAAATATAGCATTACACTCTTATCACACTCATATAGTATACCACTTATCGCACTAATATGCAATTACATCTTTCACACTTCATATAGTATCACACCTTATCCACTAATATAGCATTCACTCTTATCACACTCATATAGTATTCACACTTATCCACTAATAGATTACACTCTTATCACACCCATATAGTATCGCACTTCCCTCATATAGCATTACACTCTTATCACACTCATATAGTATTGCACACTCTTCTATACGCTTACACCCTCATATAGCATTACACTCTTATCACACTCATAAGTAGCCACACTTATCGCACTATATTAGCATTACACTCTTTACACCATAATATATGCACTTATATGCATTTCCACTTTATTACACCTCATATAGTATTGCACTCTCTATCACACACTAATACAGCAGTACCCTTATCACCTCATATAGCATTACACTCTTATCACTCATATAGTATCGCACTCCATTACCTACATATTGCTCTATTATCCATAATGATCCTATACACTCTTTATCACACTCATATATATTGCCTTTCCTATATGCATACTACATATAGCATTTACATCTTATACCACTCATATAGTATCGAACTTAATCACACTAAATATAGTATACAAACCTTATCCACTCATATAGATCACACTTTATCACACTATAAGTATTGCACTCTTATAACACTATATAGCATACACTCTTATCACAACTCATTAGATCACACTTCTGTATTGCACTAATATAGTATTCACACGCTCTTATCACACTATATAGTATCTGCATCTCATTATCACACTAATATAGTATCACATCTATATTACACTCATATTACGCACTCTTATCAAACAATTAGTATCACATCATATAGTATCACACCCTTATCCCACTCATATAGTACCAAATCTTATCACACTATATAGTATTATCACCCTTATCACACTCATATAGTATCGCACTCTATCGCACCAATATAGTATCACACACTTATTCACACTCAGATAGTATTGCAATCTTATCACACATATAGAACCACACTCTATCACACTATATAGTATAACACTCTTATTCACTCATATAGTTGCACTCTATCCACTAATATAGCATCACACTTTATCACACTCATTTGAATCACCTCATATAGTATCACTAATCATCGCACTAATATAGCATTCACACTCTTATCATCCACCCATATCACACACTCATATAGTATTCACACTCTTATCACATATATAGTATACACTCTTATCACACTCATATAGTATTCACACTCTTTATCACACACTAATATCATTCACACTCTTATCACACTCATATAGTATCACAATCTATTCACATCCTAATTTGCACTCTTATTAGCATCTTAATATAGCCACACTCAATAATTTCAACACACTTATCACAATCACATCATATGTATCACACTCATAGTATCACACTCTTATCACACTAAAAGTATCAACACTTATCACACTCATATAATTTCACACTCTATCACACTAATAGTATCACACTCTTATCACACTCATAGTATCACACTCATCGCATAATATAGTACCAAACTCTTATCAGACTCATAGTATCCCACTCTTTTATCACATAATATAGTATCACACTCTAATCACACTCATAGGATCGCACTCTTATCACACTCTACATTATATACTCGTTATATAGTACACACTCTTATCACACTCATAGTATCACACTCTTTGTCACATATATAGTACACACTCTTACACACACACTATCAATTCAAACATTATCACAATATATAAGTAACACCACTTATCACACTCATATTAATTTCCCACTCTGATCACTAATATAGTATCACACTATTACACACTCATAGTATTCAACACTTATCGCACTAATATAGTACCACACTCTTATCTCACTCATAGTATCACACTCTTATCCACACTATATATATTACACTCTCACCACTCATAATCGCACCTATCACACTAATTTAGTATATACACTCTTATCACACTCAATATTGGTTATTATCACACTCTTTTGTCACAGTAATATAGTATCACACTCTTACCACACACATATCAATTCACACAGTTATCACACTTTTATCACACTTATATCATTTCACACTCTTATGACACTAATATAGTTTGAATCTTATTACACTCATATGTATACACATCTTATAACATATTATAGTTTCATCCATTTCACCTTACCACAATCATATAGTATCACACCCATATCACACTCCTATAGTATTGCACTCTTATCGCACTAATATAGTATCACACTCTTATCACACTCATAGTATCACACTCTTATCGCAATAATATAGTATCACACTCTTATCGCAAAAATATAGTATCACACTTTTATTACACTCATATAGTATCAAACTCTTATCACACTCCTATAGTATCGCACACTTATCACACTAATATAGTATCACACTCTTATCACACTAATGTTATAGTATCACATCATCATTATAGTTCAAACTCTCATCACACTAATATAGTATTACACTGTTATCACACTAATATAGGATCACACTTTTATCACACTCGTATAGTATTGCATTCTTATTACACTAAGATAGTATCATACCCTTACCACACTCATATAGTATCACATTCCTATCACACTAATATAGTATTACACTCTTATCCCACTTATATAGTATCCTACTCTTTTCACACTCATATAATATCGCATTCTTATCACACTAATAAAGTATCACACTTTTATCACACTGATATAGTATCCCACAACTCGTACCCATGCTCATACAGTATTGCACGTATGGCACTAATCTAGTATCAAAAACTCTTATCACACTCATGTAATATGCATCTTTCCCACAAATTTATGTATCACACTTAATCTCACTCATAGTATCACACACTTACCACATTCATTATAGATCAATTCTTTTCCCACTAATATAGTATCCACATCTTATAGCACCTTAATATGAGTATCGACCTCTTACCACCACTCATATAGTATCACACTTCTTATCGCACTAATTTAGTGTCACTCTTATCCACACTCATATAGTATTGCATATTATCACACTTATAAAGAATGCCACCCTTACCACACTCATTATAGTGCATTATTATCAACTTTATAGCCTCACACCCTTTACCACACTCATATAGTATCGCACTCTTATCGCACTAATATAAATATCACTCCCTTATCCACTCATATAGATTGCACTCTATCACACAAAAATAGTACACACTCCCTGATCACACTAATAAGTATCACACTCTTATCTCACTTACGAGTGCGGTACTATATGAGCGTGGTAGGAGTGCAATACTATATGCGTGAGATAAGAGTGTGATACTATATTAGTGTGATAAGAGTGTGATACTATATGAGTGTGATAAGAGTGTGATACTATATTAGTGCCATACGAGTGCGGTACTATATGAGCGTGGTAGGAGTGCAATACTATATGTACGAGTGCGGTACTATATGAGCGTGGTAGGAGTGCAATACTATATGAGTGAGATAAGAGTGTGATACTATATTAGTGTGATAAGAGTGTGATACTATTTTTGTGTGATAAGAGTGCAATACTATATGAGTTTGATAAGGGAGTGATATTATATTAGTGCGATAAGAGTGCGATACTATATGAGTGTGGTAAGAGTGCGATACTATATTAGTGCAATAAAGGTGTGATACTATATTAGTGTGAAAAGAATGCGATACTATATGAGTGTGGTATGGGTGTGATACTATGAGTGTGAAGAATGTGATACTATGAGTGTGGTATGGCTGTGAAGCTATATTAGTGTGATTAGAGTGTGATACTATATGAGTGTGGTAAGTGTGATACTATATGAGTGTGATAAGAGTGTGATACTATATTAGTTCGACAAGTGTGCAATACTTTATGAGTGTGATAAGAGTGTGATACTATTTTAGTGTGATAAGAGCGCAATACTATTTGAGTGTGATAAGAGTATAATACTATAAGTGTGATAAGAGTGTGATACTATATTAGGGCAATAAGAGTGTGATACTATATGAGTGTGGTAAGAGTGTGATACTATATTAGTGTGATAAGAGTGTGATACTATATTAGTGTGATAAGAGTGTGATACTATGCGTTTGATATGGGTGTGATATTATATTAGTGCGATAAGAGTGCAATACTATATGAGTGTGGTAAGGGTGTGATTCTATATAAGTGTGATAAGAATGCAATACTATATGAGTGTGATAAGAGTGTGATACTATATTAGTACTATATTAGTGTGATAAGAGTGTGAAATTATATGAGTGTGATAAGGGTGTGATACTATATAGTGTGATAACTGTGTGAATTGATATGTGTGTGGTAAGAGTGTGATACTATATTACTGTGACAAAAGAGTGTGATACTATGAGTGTGATAAGAGTGTTATACTAAATTAGTGTGATAAGAGTGCGATACTATGAGTGTGATTAGAGTGTGATACTATATTACTGTGATAAAAGAGTGTGATACTATGAGTCTGATAAGAGTGTGGTACTATATTAGTGCGATGAGTGTGATACTATGAGTGTGATAATAGTGTGATACTATATTAGTGTGATAAGAGTGTGAAATTATATGAGTGAGTGCGATAAGAATACAATACTATATGAGTGTGATAAGAGTGTAATATAGTATCACACTCTCATTGCACTAATATAGCAATTTTAGTGCAATGAGAGTGCGATACTATATGAGTGTGATAAGAGTGTAATGCTATATGAGGGTGATAATCCTCCGCCGCACTGACACGGCCCTCTGCTTGCCATGCGAACTGCAAGCCATGCGGGCGGGGACCGCGATGCCACGTCCGCCGATCTGGCCTGAGGGCCAGCCAATCACCGGACACGGTTATGCCGGCAGCTTCTCTAGGAGATAGAGGGAAGGCAAAAAGGAAGTAAAGATCGAGCCGGACTTTGCAATTAATATGTAAGCGTTGGGGCTGGGAGGGAGCTAGCATATAACAATGATTAAACAGCGGATTTGTACATAGGGTGGGAGGGAGACAAATGGAGGAGGGTGGCGTGAAGCGGCTGCTCAGAGCATTGCCCCCCAAACCCTACGATCTCACGAAGACAGACATAACCCAACCCCCAGACACCACCAATATTTCCCCCTGCATAGGCTAGCCCGCATCCCTGGTGGCCAGTTTCTCAGAGACTTTGCGAGCCGGGCATTGCAGGGCAACCATTGGATCTGGGAAGTAAGCGGTAAGGATTATTTAACACTACTGCAGTGGCGCCGCGATACGTAGTAGTTTAAATTATAATTTTGGGGGTGGACAGCCCTTTAATTACAAACTAAAAGTAACAATGCGTAACTGACTGTAATGCGTTTGTGGCACTGGGAAAGTTCTAGCGGACCACTTTACCATCCACCAAACTCATTTACCAACACATTCTTTCCCCCCGACGTCGGGCCAATTGTTAAGTTCCGCCCCCACACTACATTACGAGGGGTACGCGAATGATACTATTTCGAGGCAGATTACCAAAAATCAAATCAATACATCTGAGGCGGTTAACTGCAATTTGAATGATACAAAACATGCCGTAACAATACATTTGAGGTTACCGAAATGGAACAAATACATTCAATAGGGTTACCGAATTTCGCTCATTCGGCTACGAATGAAGATACATTTGAGGGTTACAGAAATTCGATACATTGAGGGTTACAGAAAAACATACATTTGAGGTTACAGAAATAACGATAATTTGAGGGTTTACAGGAATGAACGATACATTTGAGGTTACAGAAATCGAAACGTAACATTTTGAGGTTACAGAAATGAACGATACATTTGAGGGTTACAGAAAATCGAACGATACATTTGGGTTACAGAAATCGACGACATTTGAGGGTTCCAGAAATGGAACGATACATTGAGGGTTACAGAAATCAAACGATACTTTGGGGTTACAGAGAATCAACGATACATTTGAGGGTACAGAAACAAACGATACATTTGAGGGTTACAGAAATCGAACGATACATTTGGAGGGTTACAGAAATCGAACGATACATTGAGGGTTACAGAAATCGAACGATACATTTGAGGTTGGGGTTACAAATCGAACGATACATTCGAGGGTACAGAAATGGAAACGATACATTAGAGGGTTACAGAAATGAACGATACATTCGAGGGTTACAGAAATGGAACGATACATTCGAGGGTTACAGAAAATGAACGATACATTCGAGAGGTTACAGAAATCGAACGATACATTCGAGGGTTACAGAAATCGAACGGATACATTGAGGGTTACAGAAAACGAACGATACTTTGAGGGTTACAGAAATCGAACGATTACATTGAGCGGTCCACGAAATCGAACGATACATTTGAGGGTTACCGAAAATCGAACGATACATTTGAGGTTACAGCGGAATCGAAACGATACATTTGAGGGTCACAGAAACGAAGATACATTTGAGGGTTACAGAAATCGAACGTAATTGAGGGTTACAGACATGGAACGATACATGAGGGTTACAGAAATCGAACGATACATTGGGGTTACAGAAATCGAACAGATACATTGAGGGTTACAGAATCGAACGATACATTAGAGGGTTTCAGAAATCGAAACGATACATTCGAGGGGTTCAGAAATCGAACGATACATTCGAGGGATACAGAAATGGAACGATACATTTGAGGGATACAGAAATCGAACGATACATTTGAGGTTTACAGAAATCGAACGATATATTCGAGGGTTACAGAAATGGAACGATACATTCGAGGGTTACAGAAATGGAACGATACAATTGAGGGTACGAAATGGAACGAACATTCGAGGGTTACAGAAATCGAACGATACATTTGAGGGTTACAGAAATCGAACGATACATTTGAGGGTTACAGAAATGGAACGATACATTTGAGGGATACAGAAATTGAACGATACATTTGAGGTTTACAGAAATCGAACGATACATTTGAGGGTTACAGAAATCGAACGATACGTTTGAGGGTTACAGAAATGGAACGATACATTCGAGGGTTACAGAAATGGAACGATACATTCGAGGGTTACAGAAATCGAACGATACATTTGAGGGTTAAAGAAATGGAATGATACATTTGAGGGTTACAGAAATCGAACGATACATTTGAGGGTTACAGAAATCGAACGATACATTTGAGGGTTACAGAAATCGAATGATACATTGGAGGGTTACAGAAATCAAACGATACATTCGAGGGTTACAGAAAATCGAACGATAACATTTGAGGTTACAGAAATCGAACGATAATTTGAGGTACAGAAATAGAACGATACATTTGAGGGTTACAGAAATCGAAACGATACATTGAGGGTTACAAAATCGAACGATACATTTGAGGGTTTACAGAAATCGAACGATACATTCGGGTACAGAAATCGAACGATCATTGAGGGTTTACAGAAACGAATGAGATACATTCGAGGGTACAGAAACAGAATGGAACGCATCATTCGAGGGTTACAGAAATCGAACGATTACATTTGAGTTACAGAAATCGAACGATACATTGAGGGTTACAGAAATCGAACGATACTTATTTGAGGGTTACGAAATGGAAGAATACATTTGAGGGATACAGAAATTGAACGATACATTTGAGGTTTCAGAAACGAACGATACATTTGAAGGGTTACAGAAATCAACGGATACGTTTGAGGGTTACAGAAATGGAACGATACATTCGAGGGTTACAGAAATGGAACGAACATTCGAGGGTTACAGAATCGAACGATACATTTGAGGTACAGAAATGGAATGATACATTTGAGGGGTTACAGAAATCGAACGATACATGTGAGGGTTACAGAAATCGAACGATACATTGGGGTTCAGTAATCGAACGATACATTCGAGGGTTTACAGAAACGAACGATACATTTGAGGGTTACAGAAATCGAACGATACATTGGAGGGGTTACAGAAATCAAACGATACATTCAAGGGTTACAGAAATCGAACGATACATTTGAGGGTTACAGAAATCGAACGTACATTTGAGGGTTTAAAGAAATCGAACGATACATTTGAGGGTTACAGAAATCGAACGATAATTTGAGGGGTACAGAAATCGACGATACATTTGAGGGTTACAGAAAATCGAACGATACATTTGAGGTTACGAAATCGAACGATACATCCGTAGGGTTACAGAAATGGAAGATACATTCGAGGTACAGAATCGAACGATACATTCGAGGGTTACAGAAATGGAACGATACATTCCAGGGTTACAGAAATCGAACGATAGATTTGAGGGTTACAGAAATCGAACGATACATCGAGGGTTCAGAATCGAACATACATTCGAGGGTTACAGAAATCGGAAGATACATTCGAGGGTTACAGAAATCGAACGATACATTCTGGGTTCCAGAAATGGAACGATACATGAGGGTACAGAAATAGAACGATCGATTGAGGGTGAACAGAAATCGAACGATACATATCAGGGGTTACAGAAATGGAACGATACATTCCAGGGTTACAGAAATCGAACGATAGATTTGAGGTTTACAGAAACTGAACGAAAAAACATCGAGGGTTACAGAAATCGAACGATACATTCGAGGGTTACAGAACTGAGAAAGATACATTCGAGGGTTACAGAAATCGAACGATACTATCGGGGTCAAGAAATGGAACATTGCATTCGAATATTCAATAATTATAGAAATAAGTCAGCGAGTTCGGAAAACCCAAAACTAGTTTGGATAGTTTGAATTTGTCCAAACTCATAAAGTTCGGCTTGAACTTGGGATCAGGCCTATCACTTCCAGTAACCTCATAAATGGATTTTGTTTAGGTGAATACTTAATACTCCCACCACTCACAGCTTCAAGGGAAAGTAACTGTCATTTATCAGGGATGAACAGTGCTCATGTGACACAACTACTCCCCATGATGTGCCGTCACATGTGGTTTCTCCCCAGGGTAGACAGAAGGCAAAACAGACACTCGTCGTGAATACGTTGTGAGGTGACAACAGCTGGGACCCCGGAAACAGGGACAGACTGGACCTGGGTAGCTTCTAACATAGTCAGTGACCACCTTAGAGAGACCCAGTATATGGAAGATAATGAGCCACTATTGTAACATAGTAAAATAGTAATTGAGGTTGAATAATATACATTATAAACAATGCACATTCCTAGGACCCCATACAGTACAATATCATATTATCTGTGCACATCCGTAAATTATAAACAATGCACATTCCTAGGCCACATACAATATCATATTATCTGTGCAGTTCAATACATTATAAACAATGCACATTCCTAGGCCACATACAATATCATATTATCTGTGCACATCCGTAAATTATAAACAATGCACATTCCTAGGCCACATACAATATCATATTATCTGTGCAGTTCAATAGATTATAAACACTGCACATTCCTTGGCCCCATACAATATCATACTGTATGTTTGCTTACATACATTATGAACAATGCACATTCCTAGGCCACTTACAATATCATATTATCTGTGCACTTCAATACATTATAAACAATGCACATTCCTAGGCCCCATAAAAATTATGTTATCTGTGCACCTCCATACATTATAGACAATGCACATTCCTAGGCCCCATAAAATATTATACTGTCTGTGCACTTACTGTACATACATTATAATCAATGCACATTCCATGGTCCCATACAATATCATTCTGTCTGTGCGCTTACATACATTATAAACAATGCACAATACTAGGCCCCGTACAGTATCATACTGTCTGTGCGCTTACATACATTATAAACAATGCACAATACTAGGCCCCATACAATATCATACTGTCTGTGCGCTTACATACATTATAAACAATGCACAATACTAGGCCCCGTACAGTATCATACTGTCTGTGCACCTACATACATTATAAACAATGCACATTCCTAGGTCCCATACAATATCAAATTATCTGAGCATTTCCATACATTATAAACTATGGGATTTAAGTAACATGTTTATGATCACAAGAATGAAAAGGGGAACACCAGTCTGAAAGATAATAACTAGTTACCGTACCTTGGTTACTTATTTTGGAGAGTTGTCCATCATGGTTGGAAAGAAATTTACTTTTATCATGTAATTTAAACAACTTTGTTTATACTTTGTAAATATTATAAACACTTGCAAACAGAGTGTGATGCTATATTAGTGTGTTAAGAGTGTGATAATGTTTGAGTGTGAAAAGAGTGGGATACTATATAAGTGGGATAAGAGTGCAATACTATATGAGTGTGATAAGAGTGTAATACTATATTAGTGTGATAAGAGTGCAATACTATATGAGTGTGATAAGAGTGTGATACTATATTACTGTGATAAAAGAGTGTGATACTATATGAGTGTGATAATGGTGTGATACTAAATTAGTGTTATAAGAGTGCGATACTATGAGTGTGATAAGAGTGTGATACTATATTATTGTAATAAAAGAGTGTGATTCTATGAGTGAGATAAGAGTGTGGTACTATATTAGTGCGATAAGAGTGTGATACTATGAGTGTGATAAGAGTGTGATACTATATTGTGTGATAAGAGTGTGAAATTATATTAGTGTGATAAGAGTGTGATACTATATTAGTGTGATAAAAGTGTGAACTATGAGTGTGATAAGAAAGTGATTCTATATTAGTGTGATAAGAGTGTGAAATTATATGATGTGATAAGAGTGTGATACTATATTAGTGTGATGAGTGTGATTATATGAGTGTGATAAGAGTGTAATAATATATTAGTGTGATAAGAGTGTGATACTATATTAGTGTGATAAGAGTG
Organism: Hymenochirus boettgeri; assembly: GCA_019447015.1. Classification (NCBI taxonomy): domain Eukaryota; kingdom Metazoa; phylum Chordata; class Amphibia; order Anura; family Pipidae; genus Hymenochirus; species Hymenochirus boettgeri. Next base: position 286,009,299 of record CM033473.1, read on the forward strand.
TGATACTATATTAGTGTGAAAAGAGTGTGATACTATTTTAGTGTGATAAGAGTGCAATACTATATGAGTTTGATAAGGGGGTGATATTATATTAGTGCGATAAGAGTGCAATACAATATGAGTGTGGTAAGCGTGTGATGCTATATAAGTGTGATGAGAATGCAATACTATATGAGTGTGATAAGAGTGTGATACTATATTAGTGCGATAAGAGTGTGATACTATAAGAGTGTGGTAAGCGCGTGATGCTATATAAGTGTGATGAGAATGCGATACTATATGAGTGTGATAAGAGTGTGATACTATATTAGTGCAATAAGAGTGTGATACTATATGAGTGCGGTAAGAGTGCGATACTATATTAGTGCAATAAAGGTGTGATACTATATTAGTGTGAAAAGAATGCGATACTATATGAGTGTGGTATGGGTGTGAAACTATGAGTGTGAAGAATGTTGATACTATGAGTGTGGTATGGCTGTGAAGCTATATTAGTGTGATTAGAGTGTGATACTATATGAGTGTGTGTAAGTGTGATACTATATGAGGGTGATAAGAGTTGTGATACTATATTAGTTCGACAAGTGTGCAATACTTTATGAGTGTGATAAAGTGTGATATATTTAGTGTGATGAAGAGCGCAATACTATTTGATGTGTGATAAGGTATAATACTATAAGGTGTGATAAGAGTGTGATACTATATTAGGGCAATAAGAGTGTGATACTATTGAGTGTGGTAAAGATGGATTACTATATTAGTGGATAAGAGTGTGTACTTATATTAGTTGAAAAGATTACGATTACTATATGAGTGTGGTAAGGGTGTGATACTATGAGTGAGATTGGTGTACTTATTAGTGTTAAGCAAAGGAATACACCATGCACATCAGTCTTAAATGTCTGTGTATTATTTATTGTTGCATACAACAGAGTACACCAAAGGTAAACGTTTCGGTACGTGAGCTGTACCTTCTTCAGACAATCAATAAAACAATGAAATACATTGTGCGTCTTAAGCTAGGTACACCTAGCGATTTTCCTCCTGACCGACCGTTCGATACTTTGAACGGTCGGCCAGGAGGAAGGACTGTCGGTCGCGGCAAAAGCAGCCGGTCCGATAGTCACCGCGACCGATCGTACGGTCCATAGAGGACCGCACGATCGGACGAGGTTTTCCACCCGTCCGATCGTCCTTTCGTCCGATTCGGACGAACGGTCGATCGGACATGGGCACATTCGGATTCGATAATTTCGGTCCGATCGACCGATACACTGAACTATCGGTCGATCGGACCGAATATATCTAATCGTGTGTACCCAGTTAATAGATACAGGAAGTGAATCTCTAGTACCACCTAGTGGTGATAGTAAGGAAAGAAATAAACAAATAATCATAAGAAAACAAAAACAAAGTGAGGAAAAATTCAAATATATACAAGATTCATCTTTAGGCAAGAAGCATGACAAACCAAGATTACAGTTTAAACCTTAGGATGCAATGCATCCAAAGTGAAAATCAGAAGGATTCCCTTCTTAATAGTAAGTTATGCTATCCCACCCCGATGTTGCGGGGGTATTTGGTCAATGACCATACCTTTTAAGTCAGACACAAGATGTCTGCTACTTAAGGAAATGAGTAGCCACGGGTGTATCATCATATTTGTTTTTACCAGGGGGGATCTCTGAAGGGTTTTCTGCAATGCCAGTTTTATATCGCTGCGATGGCGTTGAAACCTCTTTTTTAAAGGGCAATGGTCTTCCCAATGTAGATAAGGGAGCAAGGGCATTTGAGTAGGTAAAAGAGAAATCAGTATGCAGTTAAGATACCCTCGAATGGTAAAGGCTTACCTGTATGTGGGGTGGTGGAATGTAGGTCACAATAAGGAATACAAACGTTACAATTGTAACAGCGATAACAGCCTTTTTTTTTGTGAAATACAAATTGAGGTTTTTTGTATTTACCTCAATTGTATTTTCACAAAAAAAGGCTGTTATCGCTGTTACAATTGTAACGTTTGTAATTCCCATCTTGGTCTGACTTAAAAGGTATGGTCATGACCAAATACCCCCGCAACATCGGGGTGGGAGAGGCATAACTTACTATAAGAAGGGAATCCTTCTGGATTTTCACTTTGGATGCATTGCATCCTAAAGGTTTAAACTGTAATTGGTTTGTCATGCTTCTTGCCTAAAAGATGATCTTGTATATATTTGAATTTTCCTCACTTTGTTTTTGTTTTTCTTATGATTATTTTGTTTATTTCTTTCCTTACTATCACCACTAGGTGGTACTAGAGATTCACTTCCTGTATCTATATAAGACGCACAATGTATTTCATTTGTTATTGATTGTCTGAAGAAGGTACAGCTCACGTACCGAAACGTTACACTTTGGTGTACTCTGTGTATGCAACAATAAATAATACACAGACATTTAAGACTGATGTGCATGGTGTTTATTCCTTTGCTGATTCACGACCTGCAACCAGGGTCTGCCATTGCACTCAGCACGAACTCTTACCTATATCCACATAGGTGTGTGCAGGATTACCTCTGTTGTTTGCATATTAGTGTGTAAGGGTGTGATACTATGAGTGAGATACGTGTGATACTATATTAGTGTGATAAGAATGGAATACTATATGAGTGTGTGATAAGAGTGTGATACTATATTAGTGCCATACGAGTGCGGTACTATATGAGCGTGGTAGGAGTGCAATACTATATGAGTGAGATAAGAGTGTACTATATTAGTGTGATAAGAGTGTGATACTATATTAGTGTGATAAGAGTGTGATACTATATTAGTGTGATAAGAGTGTGATACTATTTTAGTGCGATAAGAGTGCAATACTATATGAGTTTGATAAGGGGGTGATATTATATTAGTGCGATAAGAGTGCGATACTATATGAGTGTGGTAAGGGTGTGATGCTATATAAGTGTGATAATAATGCAATACTATATGAGTGTGATAAGAGTGTGATACTAAATTGGTGCGATAAGAGTGTGATACTATATGAGTGTGGTAAGGGTGCGATACTATATTAGTGTGATAAGAGTGTGATACTATATTAGTGGGAAAAGAATATGATACTATATGAGTGTGGTAAGGGTGTGATACTATGAGTGAGATAAGTGTGATACTATATTAGTGTGATAAGAATGCAATACAACATGAGTGTGATAAGAGTGTGATACTATATTAGTGCCATACGAGTGTGATAAGAGTGCGATACTATGAGTGTGATGAGAGTGTGATACTATATTACTGTGATAAAAGAGTGTGATACTATGAGTCTGATAAGAGTGTGGTACTATATTAGTGCGATGAGTGTGATACTATGAGTGTGATAAGAGTGTGATACTATATTAGTGTGATAAGAGTATGAAATTATATGAGTGTGATAAGAGTGTGATACTATATTAGTGTGATAAGAGTGTGATACTATGAGTGTGATACTATATTAGTGTGATAAGTGTGTGAAATTATATGAGTGTGATAGAGTGTGATACTAATGATTGTGATAAGGTGTATGCTATATTAGTGCAATAAGAGTGCAATACTATATGAGTGTGATACGAATTTGATACTATATGAGTGTGATAAGAGTGTAATGCCATATTAGTGTGATAAGAGTGAAATACTATATGAGTGTGATAAGAGTGTGATGCTATATTAGTGCGATGTGAGTGCAATACTATATGAGTGTGATTCTAAATGAGTGTGATAAACGTGTGATGCTATATTAGTGCGATATGAGTGCAACATTATATGAGTGTGATAAGAGTGTTATTTACTATATTAGTGTGATAAGAGTGCAATACTATATGAGTGTAATAAGAGTGTGATACTATATTGGTGCGATAAGAGTGCGATACTATATGAGTGTGATAAAGGTGTAATACTATATTAGTGTGATAAGAGTGTGGTACTATATGAGTGGGATAGGGTGTGATACATATGATTGTGATACTAATTAGTGTGTGATAGAGTGCGATACTAGTGTAATAAGAGTGTGATACTATATGAGTGTGATAGAGTGTGATACTATATTGTGTGATAAGAGTGCAATACTATATGAGTGTGATAAGCGTGTGATACTATATTGGTGCGATAAGAGTGCGATACTATATGAATGTGATAAAGGTGTAATACTATATTAGTGTGATAAGAGTGTGGTACTATATGAGTGGGATAAGGGTGTGATACTATATGAGTGTGATACTAAATTAGTGTGATAAGAGTGCGATACTATGAGTGTAATAAGAGTGTGATACTATATTAATGCAATAAGAGTACGATACTACATGAGTGTGATAAGAGTGTAATGCTATATTAGTGTTATAAGAGTGCAATACTATATTAGTGTGCTAAGAGTGTGATACTATATGAGTGTGATTAAGGGTGTGATACTATATTAGTGTGATTAGAGTGCGATACTATATGAGTGTAATAAGTGTATAATGCTATATTAGTGCGATAAGAATACAATACTATATGAGTGTGATAAGGTGTAATATAGTATCACACTCTCATTGCACTAATATAGCAATTTTAGTGCAATGAGAGTGCGATACTATATGAGTGTGATAAGAGTGTAATGCTATTAGGGTGATAGAGTGTTAATGCTGTATTAGTGTGATAAGAGTGCATACTATATGAGTGTGATAAGAGTTAATGCTAATAGGGTGATAAGAGTGTAATGCTGTATTAGTGTGATAAGAGTGCAATACTATATGAGTGTGATAAGAGTGTAATGCTATATGAGGGTGATAAGAGTGTAATGCTGTATTAGTGTGATAAGAGTGCAATACTATATGAGTGTGATAAGAGTGTAATGCTATATGAGGGTGATAAGAGTGTAATGCTGTATTAGTGTGATAAGAGTGCAATACTATATGAGTGTGATAAGAGTGTAATGCTATATGAGGGTGATAAGAGTGTAATGCTATATGAGGGTGATAAGAGTGTAATGCTGTATTAGTGTGATAAGAGTGCAATACTATATGAGTGTGATAAGAGTGTAATGCTATATGAGGGTGATAAGAGTGTAATGCTGTATTAGTGTGATAAGAGTGCAATACTATATGAGTGTGAAGAGTGTAAGCTAATGAGGGTGATAAGAGTGTAATGCTGATCAGTGTGATAAGAGTTGAAATACTATGAGTGTGATAAGAGTGCAAACTATATGAGTGTGATAAGAGTGTAATGCTATATGAGGGTGATAAGAGTGTAATGCTGTATTAGTGTGATAAGAGTGCAATACTATATGAGTGTGATAAGAGTGTAATGCTATATGAGTGCGATACTATATGGGTGTCATAAGAGTGTAATGCTATATTAGTGCGATAAGTGTGATACTATATGAGTGTGATAAGAGTGTAATGCTATATTAGTGCGATAAGAGTGTGATACTATATGAGTGTGATAAGAGTGTAATGCTATATTAGTGCGATAAGTGCGATACTATATTAGTGTGATAAGAGTGTAATGCTATATTAGTGCAATAAGAGTGCGATACTATATGAGGCTTAGGAAGGTGCATTAATTATAATTACTTTCTATGAATTTTTGATGAGAACAGTAGCATTTCCACAATAACAATAATTCAGTCTATGGAGTGTGCTCACATTCCCTCCATGTTTTTAATATTCCGTCTGGCCAGTCTTTCCCTTACGCATCTCACCATGCCCCAGTCTGATCATACTGTGCCTCGGAATGTCATGCCTCTCACCTCCTCAAACAAAGTCGTGTATATGTGTGTCCAGTGTGGAGCAGTACGAAACCAGCGAGGGTATTGGGGGGGCAGCATGCGTGTTTTATCAATGCCTATTGGCATAAATACATTGCTGGGACCACATGGTGACAGTTTGACATCTTTTATCTGCCTATGGAAACAATAGACCAGCTATAATATACCAGCCACAACCAATCAGATTTATTTTAAATACAGGGTGAGAAATACTGTACCAATAAGAATGCGGGGAAATATAAAAACTACTGTACATGAAACTCCACCAAACAGATGAAGGTAGAAAAAAACAGACAGGATATAAACAACCACCCAGATATGAAATTGCTAAAATTGTATGATCTAGGTCTAAGCTACACGCAACACGTGTGTGATCTTGTTATGTAACAAAACGGTTGTGACAATTAAAAAAAAAAAAAACTGAGAAAGGAAATCCAAGGGTACTCGGAACCTTCAAGGATTTTTGCATGACGTAGAAATGACCTGATTTCCCCTTGAGCAATTTAGGGGGCGATATTTATGGTGTCAAATCTGCTTGTGACAAGTCCTAATTCTGATCAAAATAAATTGTTTTCATTCGAACATTTTTCCTTTACTGTTGTTGCCTTGTTCTGAGCAAACCCCCCCGATTGGCTATAAATGGCAAGACCCAGCTGCAGCGCCCTGTCTGAAAAAGGCTAGAAATGAACTATGTCCCTTCATATAGAGAGACAGCTGAAGAGGTGTAATTTTACAGCTCCGTGTGCCTTGTCATAGCCATGATTGAGGTGGACAGGAGGCCCAAGAATGATCCAGTCCCTAAACGACGCAGACAGGTGCGAGGACAGGCCTGGGAGGGGGGGGTCGCCTGGAAGTTATACAAAAGGCAGCGTGCGCCGGCAGGGCACAAACCAGGAGGCACGAGGTGCAAGGAACAAGCTAAAGGAATGCTCCTTTCTCTTGTGACTCAAAGGATTTTGGGGGACTTAGAATGTTCCTGCCATGCTGCAAGTGAAGGCGACTAGATATGATTTGGGGTTAATAGAGCTTTAAATGCCCAGACAGATAGTTTGTAGACCTGATATGTGTTTACTCCTCAGCTTTAAACCAATCAGAAAGACTGGACAGGGAGAATGAGAATTCCATCTCTCCATTCAGTGCTTTCAAGCAAGAGACCTACGGAAACAAACATGGCCGCTTACATGAAGAGCGTTGTTCAGGTAATGACATCATACTTTAACAGCGTTGTTTTCGTTTTTGCTGCATTTTCTTGTTTTTTGCTAAATAACGAAGCAAAGTTTGGAATGTGCAAAGTTTTTTACACCAAATATTGTGATGGTTAAAAAAATTATTGTTTTTTTTTTTGCGTGTTTTGGACTTTTATGAGTTTGTGAAGGCATATTTATATTTCCGGTCTCATTTATAAAACACATTGCAATTAACGTTTAATGAAAAATATTTTTGTCATTCTTTTGCCTGTAGTACCATTTCTCACCTGTGAAAGTCATTGGCCAGTTGTTTTCCCTAGGAAACAATGAGAAAAGTGTGCCACAGCGCCCCCATTCATCCAGTGGAGAGATAAAAAAAACATTTTCTCTCTTTAAAATGCACATAAAACCCCTTGATAGAAAAATAATTTAAACATGATATTTTTATTTTCTGCTGTTCCTTTCCATACTAGTTTAGGTTTAGATATTTGGCCTTAAGTTACAAGTTACAAACAATTTTATCTTTAGGGGTTTCTAGAAGCCACAACATTCCGGCAGATATCATGTTCATTGATTCTATTGCCCTTTAAAAATGGCAGAATTCATAAATTGACAAGATAACGTGGCTAATGCAGCTCTGGATAGATAATAATGTTATAATCCTATTGGCTAGTACAGAGCTGTAAATAGTATCATTGGCTGAAAAAAGAATGGTTGTGTTAGAGTTCAGATTTCAACACCATGGGCTGCATTACATTTAGTATTGTGAAGATGCACTGCACCCACCATATTATAGACACTGATACCCTACATGTAGATATCTCCCCATGTACCAAGTGGATGGGACTATAATACCCATTTTATTTCTCAACAAAAATTCTTATATCCTTGGAAATCAGCATGTGCCAACTGATGAAAGCTCTCTGTCTGGTGGATCCATTTAGAATGGGGGACAATATCTATACATTGCCATATCATCTGTATGTACTTTAACCCAAGGAGTTAACCTGTGCCACCTGTTCAATATCTGGAGGGTACACAATGTTTTCTTCTCATGGGAGATAACATGCTTCTTTATATGCCCATATGAACTACATGGTTATGGAATGTAAGGAAGTGTGTGGTTTCTCTGGGACCCTCTCTGGATGGCATTAACCCTTCAAGTTTCCCCTCCAAACATGGGCCTGGATTGTGTACTGGAATGGAAATACCTTATCATGCTACTTGTTGGCTGTTTATCACTGAATGAACTGGATCACTGTAGCTAATATAGAGAAATATGGGGTTGCCATACTGATTGTTATATCACCTGTACAGTTATTTGATCTATTGCTCGATCCTTAGTAAGGATATTGTAGTGTTATATATTAAAGGGACACATAACTATTTGCCATTCGTTTTTATTATTCACTGGGATTTGAGAACGCTTATTTTCACCTCCCTGTGAATACCGGGGGACCTGGAACTTACCTTACCGCCGCTCCTTCACTGACAGCCGCTCTGTCCCGACCGCGCGCCCTATCTTAGGCACATGCTTGCCAATACAAAAGATAGGGCGCGCAATCGGGACAGAACAGCTGTTCAGTGAAGAAGCGGCTTGCGAGAGGAGCGCGGTACGGTAAGTTCCAGGTCCCCCGAGCGTAATATTATTCACAGGGAGGTGGGAATAAGCGTTCTCACCTCCCTGTGAATAATAGAAACGGATGGCACATAGTAATATTTATGGATTTAGTGTTCCTTTAAAAACCATCAGGGTTATTCAATAAAAGTTCTTATTGTTAAAAATGGTGCTAATTTTGCCCCAACCAATTATATGTTAGCTTTCAAATGGTTAATAAGATCTGATTGGTTGGGGAAAAATTAAATTTAAAATAATAAGAACTTTTAAATATATGTATTTTAGAAAATAGTGCTAGGAATAAATATCAGAAGGATATAGCAAAATAGAGCTGTGAAGGGTTACACTGCAACTACTTTTGTTAGATAAAGGGACTGTCCCCCATTTACAATCATTCCACAAAGGACTCTGGGATTTGGAGTCTCTAATTAAATGTACAGGCATTTGCACTGGTATTTCACTTTTTTTTAAAGTGCATGCAAGTACTTTCTGCACTTTGCTGGTAATGATAAGGATTTCATTCAATGATTTAGGCAGTTATTGTATTAGATCTTTACATTACGTAACAATGGTATTCATTGAAAAAAAATCATTCAACAGGTGGTAGGTTTCAGTGTCAGACAGGAAAATTAAAGGACAACTTAAACATAAAAACAACTTACCACAAACTGAATCTATAGTTCTATGGAAGAAAGGGTTTAGTAAGTTCTTTTAATGTGTTTAGGGTTTAGTGGTCCTTTAATAAATAATATAGTATTGATTAAAATAGTAGTATAACCGATATGGCAAACCATCCCATCTCAAAACCATTTAAATATTAAAGTAACGGTAGCTATATAGATCACACTTACAACCTTTCTTTTCTGCTTGCACTGGTCATTTTTAACACAATGACAATTGTATCTGGAAGTTGTCCATGGTGGAAAGTCCAGACAAGCAATACATCCCTTTCTTTTGTACCTTTCTATAAAAAAACTGACCAGTAGGGAGCGCTCTGTCTTGGTAGTCTAAAAATATAAACAATTGGTTAGAGAGCATTAAGGCTAGCACATGTATTTATAGAAATAACCTTCGCATAGACAGATCATATATGGGTGGCGTTTATCTGAGGAATTAAATTAAAATAACTAATTAAACATGTGCTAGATTTCCCTCAATAACCTGCTATTAGTAGTTGTAGCTTTATGTAGCTATATGGGAATTATGTAAGCAATTTAGATAATCATAGATCTAAATAATCAGCAATTTAGATAATCATAGATCTAAATAATCAGCAATTTAGATAATCAGCAATTGAGATACTCAGAGCTCTAGATAATCAACATTCTAAACAATCAGTAATCTAAATAATCAGCAATCTAAATAATCAGCAATCTAAATAATCAGTAATTTAAATAATCAGCAATTTAGGTAATCAACAAACTAGATAATCTGCAATCGAGATAAACAGCGATCTAGATAATCAGCAATTTAGATAATCAGCGAGCTAAATAAATAGCGATCTAGATAATCAGCAATTTAGATAATCAGCGAGCTAAATAAATATCGATCTAGATAATCAGCAATCTAGTCAATCAGGGATAATCAGCTATCTAGATAATCAGCAATCTAGATAATCAGAAATCTAGTTAATCAGCGATAATCAGCGATCTAGATAATCAGAAATCTAGTTAATCAGTGATAATCAGCAATCGAGATAATCAGCAATCGAGATAATCAGCAATCAATCAGCAATCTAGTTTATCAGCAATAATCAGCGATCTAGATAATCAGCAATCTAGTTTATCAGCGATAATCAGCGATCTAGATAAACAGCAATCTAGATAATCAGTGATCTAGTTAATCAGTGATCTAGATAATCAGTGATCTACAGTCCTGGGTTGCAGCCTTATTTTATGCAAAAGTGTCCGTTCCTCACTTTAGTTCTCCAAGAGAAGTTGGAACCTAGAGCGAGAAGTGTGTCCAGGGTTGTGAACAGCTGACAGGAAGTTAGTGTATCTCACATACTTTTAAAAAGCCACAACAGGTGTCAGGAATGGCCAACCTGCCTCTGATCTTTATCTATGAAGTTTTAGCCATTAGGATTTAGGAGCTGAATTTTCCTTAGACAGATTCAATTTAAATACGTGATGACATAATAAGCATATAATAAGCAGTTGGTGGGAAAGGTTATTATCTGATGGAACTCACACTTCCATCTTGGGATTGCATTGGGTTCACTATGCCAGGAAATGGGAAATGCAAAAGAAAATAGTTCCTCCCCCACCCTGAGATTCCTGTTAGTGACCAATAACAGTCTGTACCCCATTCATTCTCCCATCTCTCCTTCTGTGTTGCAGGGTAGAAAATCAACCACCTGGAAGAAAATGACCCATTCCTGGGCCCTGCAGACTGCTATGGCTGGTCAAACGGAACCAAGTCCGTCTTCCTTAGAGGTTTGGTCCCCTTCAACCAGCTATGGCAGTTCTGAATGTCAGCGCTGCCAAGATACAAAGTGGAGAGGCTCTGGGTGTAATTACGCCTCTGTCTGTAGGTATTTCGTTTCGATATATAAAGAAGCGTTCATAACACTCCATGCAGGGAGATTCAATAAAAGTTCTTATCATTTAAAATGGTGCTAATTTTGCCCCAACCAACCAGATCTTATTTAACATTTGAAAGCTAACATCTGATTGGTTGGGGCAAAATTAGCACCATTTTAAATGATAAGAACTTTTATTGAATTACCCTGATGTTTTTAATAAAGTAAATTGTTTGGGCAATAAAAAAAAAACTGGTGACTTGTCAGATATCTGCCTGCAATCCCAAGCTGCTGTTTTTACCATTTTATTACATGTATTTGTAACCAGATATATAGAGTGAGACCACAGTACAGCGTGCGTGCAAATACGCGTGAATGCATGCTATTGTGCAAGAAATGCAAATCGCATGCCCTTCAATTAACGGATTGCACGCGCAGTGCACTAGTGTGGCCACATCAATTTGCCCACGTTAGTGTGCGCTTTAATAAGCGTGATGCGATTGCGATTACAAGGTATCCGTTCCCTTCCTCTTTTCAATGAGCCGTTTATAAGCTGGAGAAGAAAGCTGACTGCCAGAATGGCCAGAGCTATCGCTCTGGGTAAATGTTCCTTACGCGATTCAATCTCACGTGTGCAAATCTGCATAAATCTCTGTAAGGGATTTACCCACTGCAGGATTTTAATGCCAGCTATCACTGACTGGCGTTAAAATCCAGCACTAGAACTAGCACAAACGTGATATTGAATTGTGAGCGTCGGTAGCCAACCGGTTAGCGCAACATTAACTCCATATATTTGCCCAGCGAGTCTGGGTAAATCAGCCAAACTGGAGTTTTGCATTTATATGAAAAATATCTGTTGTATTCAATTAGCATAAATATATATTATGATTAGCATATCACAGCCAAGTGTGGTGGCTGTGATAGAGGTGGGGGGCTTCGACACCAACTGTCTGTCATGTACAATGCTGTTTTGACACCTTACTCTGGGCGTTCCTATAACACCTCTTAGCCACTATCCAATCACACCCTTAACACCTGGCTGTGATATGCTAATTGGGATTTTCCAGGGTACATAATTGCCACAGATTCTTGTACAAGTCATTCTGAATTGAGAAAGCCAGTCGGATGACTAGCGAAACGTCTTCAAGAACTACATTTCAAGTCCAGTTGATCTAATTGAATACAACAGATATACCATGACCTGGATGAATGAGAACCTTCACAAGCATTTATATGAAAAGTTTTTATTTTGCATGGACATTCCTTTTAAGGTATTCTTATTTAAGGATCACTATTTAAGTATTGTTTTTCAGGTACCATTATTAGGATTTGTGGTGTTGTTTAAGGAGTAACTGTGATCTCCATACAGGTGTATACCTTTCAAACTAGCCTAAACTGATGTCTTTAGATTCTCTGGATCTTAAGTTATAGGCTTACAGTTTCTTGTCTGTTTGAGTCTGTGACAAGCACATGATGTGCTGTGTAAGAAGCCCCACGCCCAAAAAATCTATCTTTTCTGAAGCTAGTTACAGACTTGCAACTAATCCTTTCCTCTCCCTACAGTCACCTTATGCAAATAAGGAACAAAGACTTCTGGGAATTTATCATGTTTATACATGGAAGCTCTTAGCAATACTATGTCTTTAAAAAGACAACATTCCACAAGCAAAATGCAAAACCAGAGCGCCAGCTACGGACCTTAGAGAGAGAATATGGATCTTTTCATCAATGGGCATGCTCCAGACAGCGACTTGGGGGCAGAGCAATGGTACTGGTGATGTCACAGCTCACAGTACAAGCAAAAAAAACCACCCTTTATACTTCTATAACTTTACATAGACTGCAGCTACAATCATGATCCTGGAGTCCAAGGTGTGTGTTCCCTTTAACAAAGGGCGCTTGTATGGAGACCACAGATCCCCTTTAAGGATCATTATTTAGGAATGTTTAGCATTACCAACTGGTAGCATTATTTAAGAATATCCCTGCTTTATAAATGTATCTTAATGTTTAATATCATCATGTTTTGGGGTATTGTATCCATAGTTATAGCATCTTAGAATTTCTAACATTTTCTTTCCATTTCTCCATCATTTCCGGGTAAAACTGTTTGCTGTTATCATTTAAAATCTGAATAGCTTGGAATGTCTTTCTTCTCGTTTCCTGCTCTCCCGGGTCAGAATTCTTTTTCCAGGAGTAATCAGGAGGTGTACAGACATAAAGACACGAGCTTCATATTTTGTAAAGGCCAACATTATGTCTTGAATCAGTCTTTTAAAGGGGATCTCACTATGTCCTGCGATCTGTGTATAAATACTCACACTTCCAATAAAAGAAATGAAAACACAATTTGTGGTGGGCTTTTTTTGCTATTCTTCCTGCCATAGAGAGACGTCATTGTTTAGGCACATTAATTGGATATTTCTACATCCCCAAAATGTAGATCAGTCTATTTAGGGATCAGAGCAACATTCTCTTTTCTATCTAACCAATAGATTTTTAAATGTTAGCATATAACATTATATAAATACATTATATCTATACATAATATACATTATAAGGAAGCTAAAGCTGGGTACACAAGATAATGATAAAGTTATCCTTTAAGTGTATACTGCAGTAACGAGCATTCGTAAGACTGGTGGGTTCACACACTAAAGATCTTTAAAAGATGGCAGACATTGGGGACGATTTATGAAAATAGTGATGCAGGGTACTCACCAGGCATCCAAATCCTCCCTGGCCACCTTACTGCCAGTATTCACATCTAATATTTTAGAAAATGGGGGCTGTCCAGTCCTTTAGTAAATTGGGTTGATCCCATTTATTAGTGCAGACAGAAAAACCAACAAGCCTTTGTCAAGTGTTACAGTCCAGTAATTCCCACTCCTTATGTACCCAAAGAACACAGTAACACCTAGTGGTCATAATACATGTACATCCATTGATTAACACATATACAAATAGCTCCCACTAGTGGTAGCTTCCCAGTGTTGCGAGTCCTTTATCCTGACCCTGTAAACCCAGTGCTCTCACTTCTTCCAAAAGTGTAGAGGGAGTCTTCTTTCTTACTTCAAAAAAACAATATGGTAGAGGTAACACTTCATATGACAAGCAGAATAACTGCAACCAGCTACATTTATTTGTGCAAACACAACATGTTTCAAGCCTCACTGGGCCCTTTTCAAGTGTAACTGAAGTGAACAAACCACACGTATTTAAAACTTTGAACAAGATATGATGCAAGACAACAAAACCCCTCCTTCTTTCTCTTTGCTGTGAACAGGTATTATAAAAGTTTTAAAGTGCTATAGTTTTATTACTATTTAGATAAACAGTAAGTGTAAATAGAGTGCTACTGAGTATAAAGGAGAACTAAACCCAATTTTTTAGAGAATTAGATAAAATAACTGTGTATGTACAGTGACTGGCCAGACCCCTTATCTCAGTCACATGCCTATTCTGTCCTGTAAAAGGATTGGCTAGAGGCTGATAGTGGGTGTGACCAACTGTAACAAGTCCCTGCAGTATATTAGAACTGAGCCTGTGTAAAGAACATAATGGTCAGTGACCACACTGTGCGATACCGGCACTGGGAAATAAGACACAAACCTCATGTTAGAAAGTTTAATTTCTCAACAACCATATTAAAATGGGAGGTGAGACACTGATTACTGATTTTACATCAAGGAGATCTGCCTTGTAATTCAATGTTGTTCTGAGATTTTAGTTGCCCTTTAAAAACCCATAAAGCAATTTGTTACTATATTCCAATTGCTTCTAAATGTGAAAGGGTTTAAAGTGCTATAGTTATATTAACATTTAATAAAACAATAAAGTATAAATAAAGTGCTACTTAGTAAAAAACCTAAGAAGCACTTTGTTATTAGGTTCCAATCACCTTTAAAATGTGATTCAAATTCGTCATTTCTTAAAAGTGATAATACTATAACATAGAATGTAACTTAATCGTTCAAAACACTGACTATTAGAAAAGTGCTTATAGTGTATCACTGTGCCAATCAGTACCAATAACTGTCAAAGTGATAGTACGGTTGTTCTTGCTCTTGTTCAAAAATGTCCTTTTGGTTAGTAAATCAGAATAGTTACCAGTCCCTTTCTTTTCAAAGTCATCTCCCAAGTTCTCTTCCATGTGTTTAAGGATTATTTCTTAATATCTTAAATGAAAAATGCTCCATTGCTCATTAATTCCATATGGTGTCAGCGTGTTTAATATCCATAATGCTCCTCTTTGTAACAGTTTCTTTGTCCTATCTCCTCCTCGTTTACCCCTCTGTACTACTTCTAGTACATTCCATTTTAGCTGGGAGACTGAATGATTATATTGGTTGAAATGATGTGCTATTGCTGTATCTGTATAAGTATCTAGCTTAACATTCCGGATATCGTTCCTATGCTCTTTTATTCTTGTTTTTACAGTCCTGCTGGTTTGACCTATGTACGCTTTACCGCATTGGCACTTCAGCATATAGACCACATTTTTCGTGTGACATGTTGCATAGCATGTATGTTTATATTTGGAGCTTTGTACTGGACGACAAAATGTTTCACCCTTAATAATTGAGTTGCAACATATACAGTCCAAACATGGGTGTGTGCCCATTATCTTTCTCCCCAAAAATATTTCTTTGTGTTTCTTAATAGCTGTATCAGATGGACATGGAATATCTTTAAGGGTGGAGCCACGTTTATAACTGAATAAAGGCTTTTCCGTGAATAACTTACCCACCTTCGAATCTTTCTGTAATAATGGCCAGTATTTCAAAATAACCCACACGTCCGAAGCTCCCGATTCAATATTGCGTTTGCGCTAGTTTAATGGCTGAATTTTAACGCCAGCTAATCCCGTACCGGGAATTACCCAGATTCGCAAACGCGATATTGAATTGCGGAAGGAGAATTCTGTCAGTCTGTCAGTCATTTTTTAAAGATCCCCCAGGGGCGTACCTGCAGGGGCCGGTCCCCTGTCCCTTTCCTCCCTCCTCGATCAGCTGTTTTTAAACAGCTGATTGCGCATATGAAGGAAACATTCGTGTGATCACCTGTCTAAAAGACCAGAACTGAACCGGAAACTCGGGTCCAGTCTTTTAAACAGCTGATCGCTGCAGAGATTGTGGGCTTGTGGTGGCCCTACTACCGTCTGTAGTAGTCACGCCACTGGGTCCCACTACACTCAGTCCTGAGCATTCTCTAAGGTAGCGTTTCTCAACCAGGGGCCCAGAGACCCCAGGGGTCTTTTAGAGGTTGCGTACCCAGCTTTAGGCCTGGTACATTTCTAGCCTATATTCCTGCCGACAGACCTACTGATGCTATATGATCTGTAGGGTTGTCTCTCTGATACTTTGTACCAACTCTATCTTCAGACCTATTTGAAAATTGCACAATCAGACATGATTAACCATAGGGCTGCAGTTATATTAGCGTAACCATAGTTCTACATTAATAGATACTATACCTTCCAGCAGCGGCACAAATCTACCCCAATGTTCTGTAGATATAATGGGTGACTGCACTGGATGTAGGTTGTACCGAGGGATGTTAGAAATCAGGGACATATTTAACTCTATAACATTCCCTACCAACTGCGTGGAGACAATCAGCTGTCTGGAAAGGGTGTGGAGTGAGAGGAAATCATTTCTATTGCAATACCAGTGCACTGGGTGGTCTGGAATTAGCAGTACAGACTGTGGGGTTTTCCTGTGGCTCCTAAAAAAATCAATTGATTACAATAAGTCCCATTTTTTAAATCACTGTTCCAAACATAACATTATAATTCCTACAGTACTGAGAAACTCCATGCTAACATATAATACACTGACAAGCCACCCCTTCCATTGACTACAATAGGAGGCAACTGTAAAATAATAATAGCTGTCTCTTGCATTTATACAAACGTAAAGGTATCAAGCAGTGCCAGGCAGCAACAGCCAGAGCCAGCCTGGTATTGTCTTGTATAAAGAGAGGTATGGATTCAAGGGAGGAAAATGTAATTCTCCCTCTTTATAAAGCATTGGTAAGGCCTCATTTGGAATATGTAGTGCAATTTTGGAATCCTGGGTACAAAAAGGACATCTTTGAAATGAAAAGGGTTCAGAGAAGGGCAACTAAATTAATAAGGGGAATGGGGGAGCTTGAATTTGAAGAGAGACTGGAAAAGTTACAATTATATACGCTGGAGAAAAGGCACTTACGTGGGGATATGATTACTGTGTATAAATACATTAATGGGCCATACAATAAACTATCTGGGGCATTGTTCACCAATAAAACATGTCAGAGAACACATGGCCATCCCTTAAGACTTGAAGAAAAAAGGTTTAGGCATCAAGTTCGGAAAGGGTTTTTCACTGTGAGAATGGTAAAGCTATGGAACTGTCTTCCAATGGACATTGTTATGGCAGGTTCATTGGTCAGTTTAAAATGGATGAGTTTCTGCAAACAAGGAATGTTGCAAGTTACTGGTATTGATACATAAAGTAGAGTTGATCCAGGGAAATTTCCGATTGCCACTTGGAGTCAGGAAGGAATTTTTTCCCCTTCTTAAATTTGGTGGGTTTTTTTTTGCCTTCCTCTGGATCAACAGTTAGGCAGGAAATGAGGATATTGCTAGATGGGTTGGACTGGATGGACATATGTCTTTATTCAACCTCAAATACTATACTATACAGTACTATACTATACTATACTATACAGTACTATACTATACTATACTATACAGTACTATACTATACTATACTATACTATACAGTACTATACTATACTATATTATACTATACTATACTATATTATACTATACTATACAGTACTATACTATACTATATTATACTATACTATACTATACTATACTATACAGTACTATACTATACTATACAGTACTATACTATACTATACTATACAGTACTATACTATACTATACAGTACTATACTATACTATACAGTACTATACTATACTATACTATACAGTACTATACTATACTATACTATACTATACTATACTATACTATACAGTACTATACTATACTATACTGTACTATACTATACTATACTATACAGTACTATACTATACTATACTGTACTATACTATACTATACTATACAGTACTATACTATACTATACTATACTATACAGTACTATACTATACTGTACTATACTATACAGTACTATACTATACTATACTATACTATACAGTACTATACTATACTATACTATACTATAAGGGAGATTCAATAAAAGTTCTTATCGTTTAAAATGGTGCTAATTTTGCTCCAACCAATCAGATCTTGTTTAACAATTAAAGGCTAATTTCTGATTGGTTGGGGCAAAATTAGCACCATTTTAAACAATAAAAACTGTATATTGTTTACGGAACTCCTCTACGACTTCTAATATCATCATAATTTACAACTGGGGTTACATTATTCACTACAATACACTAGAGCCATGACATCCTGTTACTTATATTGGTGTTATCAGTTAAAATCAGTGCTTAGCTAATCGGTGCCACATGATTAAATGAAACTTGTGTATTATGGGTAATACTATATAAAATAAGGATGTTAAAAGTCACCCTGGACTCAAAGAGTTCCATTTGTTTTTATTTCAACACTTTCCTTATTTGTTTTCTGTCTTATTTCCCGCCTTCCATTTTGGAAGTAACAATCATATCATAAAGATATGACCTGCTTGAAACTTTTTGCTTATTACAGAAATGCTACAAAACTCCCATCAATCCTATTGTTAAGCTGGGTACACAAAGGTTTTTGAAAGATGACAGACAGGATCTTGCAGATCCTGTCTGTCTTCTTTGAAAGATCTTCATACACACACTCCCGAGCGCTCCCCCTATACACATCATATACACATCATATACACAGAATATACACATCATATACGCATCATATACGCATCATATACGCAGCATATACGCATCATATACGCATCATATACGCATCATATACATTGTTAAGATGCACTGCACCCACCATATTATAGACACTGATACCCTACATGTAGATATCTCCCCATGTACCAAGTGGATGGGACTATAATACCCATTTTATTTCTCAACAAAATTCTTATATCCTTGGAAATCACATGTGCCAACTGATAAAGCTCTCTGTCTGGTGGATCCATTTAGAATGGGGACATATCTATACATTGCCATATCATCTGTATGTACTTTAACCCAAGGAGTTAACCTGTGCCACCTGTTCAATATCTGGAGGGTACACAATGTTTTCTTCTCATGGGAGAATAACATGCTCTTCTCTATGCCCATATGAACTACATGGTTTGGATGTAAGGAAGTGTGTGGTTTCTCTGGGACCCTCTCTGGATGGCATTACCCTTCAAGTTTCCCCTCCAAACATGGGCCTGGATTGTGTACTGGAATGGAAATACCTTATCATGCTACTTGTTGGCTGTTTATCACTGAATGAACTGGATCACTGTACCTAATATAGGAGATAATTGGGGTTGCCATACTGATTGTTATATCACCTGTACAGTTATTTGATCTATTGCTCGATCCTTAGTAAGGATATTGTAGTGTTATATATTAAGGGACACATAACTATTTGCCATTCGTTTTTATTATTCACTGGAGATTGTGAGACGCTTATTTTCACCTCCCTGTGAATACCGGGGGACCTGGAACTTACCTTACCGCGCTCTCCTTCACTGACAGCCGCTCTGTCCCGACCGCGCCCCTATCTTAGGCACATGCTTGCCAATACAAAGATGGCGCGCAATCGGGACAGAACAGCTGTTCAGTGAAGAAGCGGCTTGCGAGAGGAGCGCGGTACGGTAAGTTCCAGGTCCCCCGAGCGTAATATATTCACAGGGAGGTGGGAATAAGCGTTCTCACCTCCCTGTGATAATGAAACGGATGGCACATAGTAATATTTATGGATTTAGTGTTCCTAAAAAACCATCAGGGTTATTCAATAAAAGTTCTTATTGTTAAAATGGTGCTAATTTTGCCCCAACCATTATATGTTAGCTTTCAAATGGTTAATAAGATCTGATTGGTTGGGGAAAAATTAAATTTAAATAATAGAACTTTTAAATATATGTATTTTAGAAAATAGTGCTAGGAATAAATATCAGAAGGATATAGCAAAATGAGCTGTGAAGGGTTACACTGCAACTACTTTTGTTAGATAAAGGGACTGTCCCCCATTTACAATCATTCCACAAAGGACTCTGGGATTTGGAGTCTCTAATTAAATGTACAAGGCATTTGCACTGGTATTTCACTTTTTTTTAAAGTGCATGCAAGTACTTTCTGCACTTTGCTGGTAATGATAAGGATTTCATTCAATGATTTAGGCAGTTATTGTATTAGATCTTTACATTACGTAACAATGGTATTCATTGAAAAAAATCATTCAACAGGTGGTAGGTTTCAGTGTCAGACAGGAAAATTAAAGGACAACTTAAACATAAAACAACTTACCACAAACTGAATCTATAGTTCTATGGAAGAAAGGTTTTAGTAAGTTCTTTTAATGTGTTTAGGTTTAGTGGTCCTTTAATAAATATATAGTATTGATTAAAATAGTAGTATAACCGATATGGCAACCATCCCATCTCAAACCATTTAAATATTAAAGTAACGGTAGCTATATAGATCACACTTACAACCTTTCTTTTCTGCTTGCACTGGTCATTTTTAACACAATGACAATTGTATCTGGAAGTTGTCCATGTGGAAAGTCCAGACAAGCATACACCCTTTCTTTTGTACCTTTCTATAAAAAAACTGACCAGTAGGGAGCGCTCTGTCTTGGTAGTCTAAAATATAAACAATGGTTAGAGAGCATTAAGGCTAGCACATGTATTTATAGAAATAACCTTCGCATAGACAGATCATATATGGGTGGCGTTTATCTGAGGAATTAAATTAAAATAACTAATTAAACATGTGCTAGATTTCCCTCAATAACCTGCTATTAGTAGTTTTAGCTTTATGTAGCTATATGGGAATTATTGTAAGCAATTTAGATAATCATAGATCTAATAATCAGCAATTTAGATAATCATAGATCTAAATAATCAGCAATTTAGATAATCAGCAATTGAATACTCAGAGCTCTAGATAATCACATTCTAAACAATCAGTAATCTAAATAATCAGCAATCTAATAATCAGCAATCTAAATAATCAGTAATTTAAATAATCAGCAATTTAGGTAATCACAAACTAGATAATCTGCAATCGAGATAAACAGCGATCTAGATAATCAGCAATTTAGATAATCAGCGAGCTAAATAAATAGCGATCTAGATAATCAGCAATTTGATAATCAGCGAGCTAATAATATCGATCTAGATAATCAGCAATCTAGTCACATGGATATCAGCTATCTAGATAATCAGCAATCTAGATAATCAGAAATCTAGTTAATCACGTAATCAGCGATCTAGATAATCAGAAATCTAGTTAATCAGTGATAATCAGCAATCGAGATAATCAGCAATCGAGATAATCAGCAATCATCAGCAATCTAGTTTACAGCAATAATCAGCGATCTAGATATCAGCAATCTAGTTTATCAGCGATAATCAGCGATCTAGATAAACAGCAATCTAGATAATCAGTGATCTAGTTAATCATGTGACTAGATCATCAGTGATCTACAGTCCTGGTTGCAAGCCTTATTTTATGCAAAAGTGTCCGTTCCTCACTTTAGTTCTCCAGAGAAGTTGGAACCTAGAGCGAGAAGTGTGTCCAGGTTGTGAACACTGACAGGAAGTTAGTGTATCTCACATACTTTTAAAAAGCCACAACAGGTGTCAGGAATGGCCAACCTGCCTCTGATCTTTATCTATGAAGTTTTAGCCATTAGGATTTAGAGCTGAATTTTCCTTAGACAGATTCAATTTAAATACGTGATGACATAATAAGCATATAATAAGCAGTTGGTGGGAAAGGTTATTATCTGATGGAACTCACACTTCCATCTTGGATTGCATTGGGTTCACTATGCCAGGAAATGGGAAATGCAAAAGAAAATAGTTCCTCCCCCACCCTGAGATTCCTGTTAGTGACCAATAACAGTCTGTACCCCTTCATTCTCCCATCTCTCCTTCTGTGTTGCAGGGTAGAAAATCAACCACCTGGAAGAAAATGACCCATTCCTGGGCCCTGCAGACTGCTATGGCTGGTCAAACGGAACCAAGTCCGTCTTCCTTAGAGGTTTGGTCCCCTTCAACCAGCTATGCAGTCATCTGAATGTCAGCGCTGCCAAGATACAAAGTGGAGAGGCTCTGGGTGTATTACGCCTCTGTCTGTAGGTATTTCGTTTCGATATATAAAGAAGCGTTTCATAACACTCCATGCAGGGAGTTCAATAAAAGTTCTTATCATTTAAAATGGTGCTAATTTTGCCCCAACCAATCAGATGTTAGCTTTCAAATGTTAAATAGAATCTGGTTGGTTGGGGCAAAATTAGCACCATTTTAAATGATAAGAACTTTTATTGAATTACCCTGATGTTTTTTAATAAAGTAAATTGTTGGGGCAATAAAAAAAAAACTGGTGACTTGTCAGATATCTGCCTGCAATCCCAACTGCTGTTTTTACCATTTTATTACATGTATTTGTAACCAGATATATAGAGTGAGACCACAGTACACAAGCGTGCGTGCAAATACGCGTGAATGCATGCTATTGTGCAAGAAATGCAATCGCATGCCCTTCAATTAACGGATTGCACGCGCAGTGCACTAGTGTGGCCACATCAATTTGCCCACTTAGTGTGCGCTTAATAAGCGTGATGCGATTGCGATTACAAGGTATCCGTTCCCTTCCTCTTTTCATGAGCCGTTATAGCTGGAGAAGAAAGCTGACTGCCAGAATGGCCAGAGCTATCGCTCTGGGTAAATTTCCTTACGCGATTCAATCTCACGTGTGCAAATCTGCATAAATCTCTGTAGGGATTTACCCACTGCAGGATTTTAATGCCAGCTATCATACTGACTGGCGTTAAATCCAGCACTAGAACTAGCACAAACGTGATATTGAATTGTGACGTCGGTAGCCAACCGTTTAGCGCAACATAACTCCTATATTTGCCCAGCGAGTCTGGGTAAATCAGCCAAACTGGATTTTGCATTTATATGAAAAATATCTGTTTGTATTCAATTAGCATAAAATATATTATGATTAGCATATCACAGCCAAGTGTGGGTGGCTGTGATAGAGGTGGGGGGCTTCGACACCAACTGTCTGTCATGTACAATGCTGTTTTGACACCTTACTCTGGCGTTCCTATAACACCTCTTAGCCACTATCCACATCACAACCCTTAACACCTGGCTGTGATATGCTATTGGGATTTTCCAGGTACATAATTGCCACAGATTCTTGTACAAGTCATTCTGAATTGAGAAGCCAGTCGGATGACTAGCGAAACGTCTTCAAGAACTACATTTCAAGCCAGTTGATCTAATTGAATACAACAGATATACCATGACCTGGATGAATGAGAACCTTCACAAGCATTTATATGAAAAGTTTTTATTTTGCAATGGACATTCCTTTTAAGGTATTCTTATTTAAGGATCCACTATTTAAGTATTGTTTTTCAGGTACCATTATTAGGATTTGTGGTGTTGTTTAAGGAGTAACTGTGATCTCCATACAGGTGTATACCTTTCAAACTAGCCTAAATCTGATTGCTTTAAGATCTCTAGACGTACTGTATATGCATAGTATGCTAGACAGTTAGGCTTACGTTTCTGTCTGTTTGAGTCTGTGACAAGCACATGATGTGCTTGTAAGAAGCCCCACGCCCAAAAAATCTATCTTTTCTGAACTAGTTACAGACTTGCAACTAATCCTTTCCTCTCCCTACAGTCACCTTATGCAAATAGACACAAGACTTCTGGGAATTTATCATTTTTTATACATGGAAGCTCTTAGCAATACTATGTCTTTAAAAAGACAACATTCCCACAAGCAAAATGCAAAACCAGAGCGCCAGCTACGGACCTTAAGAGAGATAATGGATCTTTTCATCATGGCATGCTCCAGACAGCGACTTGGGGGCAGAGCAATGGTACTGGTATGTCACAGCTCACAGTACAAGCAAAAAAAAACCCCCTTTATCACTTCTATAACTTTACATAGACTGCAGCTACAATCATGATCCTGGAGTCCAAGGTGTGTGTTCCCTTTAACAAAGGGCGCTTGTATGGAGACCACAGATCCCCTTTAGGATCATTATTTAGGATGTTTAGCATACCAACTGGTAGCATTATTTAAGAATATCCCTGCTTTATAAATGTATCTTAATGTTTAATATCATCATGTTTTGGGGTATTGTATCCATTTATAGCATCTAGAATTTCTAACATTTTCTTTCCATTTCTCCATCATTCCGGGTAAAACTGTTTGCTGTATCATTTAAATCTGAATAGCTTGGAATGTCTTTCTTCTCTTGTTTCCTGCTCTCCCGGGTCCAGAATTCTTTTCCGGAGTAATCAGGAGGTACAGACATAAAGACACGAGCTTCATATTTTGTAAAGGCCAACATTATGTCTTGAATCAGTCTTTTAAAGGGGATCTCACTATGTCCCGATCTGTGTATAAATACTCACACTTCCAATAAAAGAAATGAAAACACAATTTGTGTGGGCTTTTTTTGCTATTCTTCCTGCCATAGAGAGACGTCATTGTTTAGGCACATTAATTGGATATTTCTACATCCCCAAAATGTAGATCAGTCTATTTAGGGATCAGAGCAACATTCTCTTTTCTATCTAACCAATAGATTTTTAAATGTTAGCATATAACATTATATAAATACAATTATATCATACATAATATACATTATAAGGAAGCTAAAGCTGGGTACACAAGATAATATAAAGTTATCCTTTAAGTGTATACTCAGTAACGAGCATTCGTAAGACTGGTGGGTTCACCACACTAAAGATCTTTAAAAGATGGCAGACATTGGACGATTTATGAAAATAGTGATGCAGGGTACTCACCAGGCATCCAAATCCTCCCTGGCCACCTTACTGCCAGTATTCACATCTAATATTTTAGAAAATGGGGGCTGTCCAGTCCTTTAGTAAATTGGGTTGATCCCATTTATTAGTGCAGACAGAAAAACCAACAAGCCTTTGTCAAGTGTTACAGTCCAGTAATTCCCACTCCTTATGTCCCAAAGACCACAGTACACCTAGTGGTCATAATACATGTACATCCATTGATTAACACATATACAAATACTCCCACTAGTGGTAGCTTCCCAGTGTTGCGAGTCCTTTATCCTGACCCTGTAAACCCAGTGCTCTCACTTCTTCCAAAAGTGTAGAGGGAGTCTTCTTTCTACTTTCAAAAAAACAATATGGTAGAGGTAACACTTCCTAGACAAGCAGAATAACTGCCACCAGCTACATTTATTTGTGACACACAACATGTTTCAACCTCACTGGGCCCTTTTCAAGTGTAACTGAGTGAACAAACCACACGTATTTAAAACTTTGAACAAGATATGATTCAAGACAACAAACCCCTCCTTCTTTCTTTTGCTGTGAACAGGTATTATAAAGTTTTAAAGTGCTATAGTTTTTATACTATTTAGATAACAGTAGTGTAAATAGAGTGCTACTGAGTATAAAGGAGAACTAAACCCAATTTTTTAGAGAAATAGATAAAATAATGTGTATGTACAGTGGACTGGCCAGACCCCTTATCTCAGTCACATGCCTATTCTGTCCTGTAAAAGGATTGGCTAGAGGCTGATAGTGGGTGTGACCAACTGTAACAAGTCCCTGCAGTATATTAGAACTGAGCTGTGTAAAGACACATAATGGTCAGTGACCACACTGTGCGATACCGGCACTGGAATAAGACACAAACCTCATGTTAGAAAGTTTAATTTCTCAACAACCATTTAAAATGGGAGGTGAGACACTGATTACTGATTTTACATCAAGGAGATCTGCCTTGTAATTCAATGTTGTTCTGAGATTTTAGTTGCCCTTTAAAAAACCCATAAAGCAATTTGTTACTTATTCCAATTGCTTCTAAATGTGAAAGGGTTTAAAGTGCTATAGTTATATTAACATTAATAAAACAAATAAAGTATAAATAAAGTGCTACTTAGTAAAAAACCTAAGAAGCACTTTGTTATTAGGTTCCAATCACCTTTAAAATGTGATTCAAATTCGTCATTTCTTAAAAGTGATAATACTATAACATAGAATGTACTAATCGTTCAAAACACTGACATATTAGAAAAGTGCTTATAGTGTATCACTGTGCCAATCAGTACCAATAACTGTCAAAGTGATAGTACGGTTGTTCTTGCTCTTGTTCAAAAATGTCCTTTTGGTTAGTAAATCAGAATAGTTACCAGTCCCTTTCTTTTCAAAGTCATCTCCCATTTCTCTTCCATGTGTTTAAGGATTATTTCTTAATATCTTAAATGAAAAATGCTCCATTGCTCATTAATTCCATATGGTGTCAGCGTGTTTAATATCCATATGCTCCTCTTTGTAACAGTTTCTTTGTCCTATCTCCTCCTCGTTTACCCCTCTGTACTACTTCTAGTACATTCCTTTTAGCTGGGAGACTGAATGATTATATTGGTTGAAATGATGTGCTATTGCTGTTTCTGTATAGTATCTAGCTTAACTCCGGATATCGTTCCTATGCTCTTTTATTCTTGTTTACAGTCCTGCTGGTTTGACCTATGTACGCTTTACCGCATTGGCACTTCAGCATATAGACCACATTTTTCGTGTGACAGTTTCATAGCATGTAGTTTTATATTTGGAGCTTTGTACTGGACGACAAAATGTTTCACCCCTTAATAATTGAGTTGCAACATATACAGTCCAAACATGGGTGTGTGCCCATTATCTTTCTCCCCAAAAATATTTCTTGTGTTTCTTAATAGCTGTATCAGATGGACATGGAATATCTTTAAGGGTGGAGCCACGTTTATAACTGAATAAAGCTTTTCCGTGAATAACTTACCCACCTTCGAATCTTTCTGTAATAATGGCCAGTATTATCAAAATAACCCACACGTCCGAAGCTCCCGATTCAATATTGCGTTTGCGCTAGTTTAATGGCTGAATTTTAACGCCTAATCCCGTACCGGGAATTACCCAGATTCGCAAACGCGATATGAATTGCGGAAGGAGAATTCTGTCAGTCTGTCAGTCATTTTTTAAAGATCCCCCAGGGGCGTACCTGCAGGGCCGGTCCCCTGTCCCTTTCCTCCCTCCTCGATCAGCTGTTTTTAAACAGCTGATTGCGCATATAAGGAAACATTCGTGTGATCACCTGTCAAAAGACCAGAACTGAACCGGAAACTCGGGTCCAGTCTTTTAAACAGCGATCGCTGCAGAGATTGTGGGCTTGTGGTGGCCCTACTACCGTCTGTAGTAGTCACGCCACTGGGTCCCATCCACTCAGTCCTGAGCATTCTCTAAGGTAGCGTTTCTCAACCAGGGGCCCAGAGACCCCAGGGGTCTTTTTGAGGTTGCGTACCCACTTTAGGCCTGGTACATTTCTAGCCTATATTCCTGCCGACAGACCTACTGATGCTATATGATCTGTAGGGTTGTCTCTCTGATACTTTGTACCAACTCTATCTTCAG
This sequence comes from Hymenochirus boettgeri, assembly GCA_019447015.1. Classification (NCBI taxonomy): domain Eukaryota; kingdom Metazoa; phylum Chordata; class Amphibia; order Anura; family Pipidae; genus Hymenochirus; species Hymenochirus boettgeri. The sequence continues at coordinate 286,037,036 of CM033473.1, forward strand.
ACCTATTTGAAAATTGCACAATCAGACATGATTAACCATAGGGCTGCAGTTATATTAGCGTAACCATAGTTTTCTCCATTCATTATACGATACCCTTTATATGAGTGCGATACTATATGGGTGTCATAAGAGTGTAATGCTATATTAGTGCGATAAGTGTGATACTATATGAGTGTGATAAGAGTGTAATGCTATATTAGTGCGATAAGAGTGTGATACTATATGAGTGTGATAAGAGTGTAATGCTATATTAGTGCGATAAGTGCGATACTATATTAGTGTGATAAGAGTGTAATGCTATATTAGTGCGATAAGTGTGATACTATATTAGTGTGATAAGAGTGTAATGCTATATTAGTGCAATAAGAGTGCGATACTATATGAGGCTTAGGAAGGTGCATTAATTATAATTACTTTCTATGAATTTTTGATGAGAACAGTAGCATTTCCACAATAACAATAATTCAGTCTATGGAGTGTGCTCACATTCCCTCCATGTTTTTAATATTCCGTCTGGCCAGTCTTTCCCTTACGCATCTCACCATGCCCCAGTCTGATCATACTGTGCCTCGGAATGTCATGCCTCTCACCTCCTCAAACAAAGTCGTGTATATGTGTGTCCAGTGTGGAGCAGTACGAAACCAGCGAGGGTATTGGGGGGGCAGCATGCGTGTTTTATCAATGCCTATTGGCATAAATACATTGCTGGGACCACATGGTGACAGTTTGACATCTTTTATCTGCCTATGGAAACAATAGACCAGCTATAATATACCAGCCACAACCAATCAGATTTATTTTAAATACAGGGTGAGAAATACTGTACCAATAAGAATGCGGGGAAATATAAAAACTACTGTACATGAAACTCCACCAAACAGATGAAGGTAGAAAAAAACAGACAGGATATAAACAACCACCCAGATATGAAATTGCTAAAATTGTATGATCTAGGTCTAAGCTACACGCAACACGTGTGTGATCTTGTTATGTAACAAAACGGTTGTGACAATTAAAAAAAAAAAAAACTGAGAAAGGAAATCCAAGGGTACTCGGAACCTTCAAGGATTTTTGCATGACGTAGAAATGACCTGATTTCCCCTTGAGCAATTTAGGGGGCGATATTTATGGTGTCAAATCTGCTTGTGACAAGTCCTAATTCTGATCAAAATAAATTGTTTTCATTCGAACATTTTTCCTTTACTGTTGTTGCCTTGTTCTGAGCAAACCCCCCCCGATTGGCTATAAATGGCAAGACCCAGCTGCAGCGCCCTGTCTGAAAAAGGCTAGAAATGAACTATGTCCCTTCATATAGAGAGACAGCTGAAGAGGTGTAATTTTACAGCTCCGTGTGCCTTGTCATAGCCATGATTGAGGTGGACAGGAGGCCCAAGAATGATCCAGTCCCTAAACGACGCAGACAGGTGCGAGGACAGGCCTGGGAGGGGGGGGTCGCCTGGAAGTTATACAAAAGGCAGCGTGCGCCGGCAGGGCACAAACCAGGAGGCACGAGGTGCAAGGAACAAGCTAAAGGAATGCTCCTTTCTCTTGTGACTCAAAGGATTTTGGGGGACTTAGAATGTTCCTGCCATGCTGCAAGTGAAGGCGACTAGATATGATTTGGGGTTAATAGAGCTTTAAATGCCCAGACAGATAGTTTGTAGACCTGATATGTGTTTACTCCTCAGCTTTAAACCAATCAGAAAGACTGGACAGGGAGAATGAGAATTCCATCTCTCCATTCAGTGCTTTCAAGCAAGAGACCTACGGAAACAAACATGGCCGCTTACATGAAGAGCGTTGTTCAGGTAATGACATCATACTTTAACAGCGTTGTTTTCGTTTTTGCTGCATTTTCTTGTTTTTTGCTAAATAACGAAGCAAAGTTTGGAATGTGCAAAGTTTTTTACACCAAATATTGTGATGGTTAAAAAAATTATTGTTTTTTTTTTTGCGTGTTTTGGACTTTTATGAGTTTGTGAAGGCATATTTATATTTCCGGTCTCATTTATAAAACACATTGCAATTAACGTTTAATGAAAAATATTTTTGTCATTCTTTTGCCTGTAGTACCATTTCTCACCTGTGAAAGTCATTGGCCAGTTGTTTTCCCTAGGAAACAATGAGAAAAGTGTGCCACAGCGCCCCCATTCATCCAGTGGAGAGATAAAAAAAACATTTTCTCTCTTTAAAATGCACATAAAACCCCTTGATAGAAAAATAATTTAAACGTGATATTTTTATTTTCTGCTGTTCCTTTCCATACTAGTTTAGGTTTAGATATTTGGCCTTAAGTTACAAGTTACAAACAATTTTATCTTTAGGGGTTTCTAGAAGCCACAACATTCCGGCAGATATCATGTTCATTGATTCTATTGCCCTTTAAAAATGGCAGAATTCATAAATTGACAAGATAACGTGGCTAATGCAGCTCTGGATAGATAATAATGTTATAATCCTATTGGCTAGTACAGAGCTGTAAATAGTATCATTGGCTGAAAAAAGAATGGTTGTGTTAGAGTTCAGATTTCAACACCATGGGCTGCATTACATTTAGTATTGTGAAGATGCACTGCACCCACCATATTATAGACACTGATACCCTACATGTAGATATCTCCCCATGTACCAAGTGGATTGGACTATAATACCCATTTTATTTCTCAACAAAAATTCTTATATCCTTGGAAATCAGCATGTGCCAACTGATGAAAGCTCTCTGTCTGGTGGATCCATTTAGAATGGGGGACAATATCTATATATTGCCATATCATCTGTATGTACTTTAACCCAAGGAGTTAACCTGCGCCACCTGTTCAATATCTGGAGGGTACACAATGTTTTCTTCTCATGGGAGATAACATGCTTCTTTATATGCCCATATGAACTACATGGTTATGGAATGTAAGGAAGTGTGTGGTTTCTCTGGGACCCTCTCTGGATGGCATTAACCCTTCAAGTTTCCCCTCCAAACATGGGCCTGGATTGTGTACTGGAATGGAAATACCTTATCATGCTACTTGTTGGCTGTTTATCACTGAATGAACTGGATCACTGTAGCTAATATAGAGAAATATGGGGTTGCCATACTGATTGTTATATCACCTGTACAGTTATTTGATCTATTGCTCGATCCTTAGTAAGGATATTGTAGTGTTATATATTAAAGGGACACATAACTATTTGCCATTCGTTTTTATTATTCACTGGGATTTGAGAACGCTTATTTTCACCTCCCTGTGAATAATAGGAAGCCCGGGGGACCTGGAACTTACCTTACCGCCGCTCCTTCACTGACAGCCGCTCTGTCCCGACCGCACGCCCTATCTTAGGCACATGCTTGCCAATACAAAAGATAGGGCGCGCAATCGGGACAGAACAGCTGTTCAGTGAAGAAGCGGCTTGCGAGAGGAGCGCGGTACGGTAAGTTCCAGGTCCCCCGAGCGTAATATTATTCACAGGGAGGTGGGAATAAGCGTTCTCACCTCCCTGTGAATAATAGAAACGGATGGCACATAGTAATATTTATGGATTTAGTGTTCCTTTAAAAACCATCAGGGTTATTCAATAAAAGTTCTTATTGTTAAAAATGGTGCTAATTTTGCCCCAACCAATTATATGTTAGCTTTCAAATGGTTAATAAGATCTGATTGGTTGGGGAAAAATTAAATTTAAAATAATAAGAACTTTTAAATATATGTATTTTAGAAAATAGTGCTAGGAATAAATATCAGAAGGATATAGCAAAATAGAGCTGTGAAGAGTTACACTGCAACTACTTTTGTTAGATAAAGGGACTGTCCCCCATTTACAATCATTCCACAAAGGACTCTGGGATTTGGAGTCTCTAATTAAATGTACAGGCATTTGCACTGGTATTTCACTTTTTTTTAAAGTGCATGCAAGTACTTTCTGCACTTTGCTGGTAATGATAAGGATTTCATTCAATGATTTAGGCAGTTATTGTATTAGATCTTTACATTACGTAACAATGGTATTCAATGAAAAAAAATCATTCAACAGGTGGTAGGTTTCAGTGTCAGACAGGAAAATTAAAGGACAACTTAAACATAAAAACAACTTACCACAAACTGAATCTATAGTTCTATGGAAGAAAGGGTTTAGTAAGTTCTTTTAATGTGTTTAGGGTTTAGTGGTCCTTTAATAAATAATATAGTATTGATTAAAATAGTAGTATAACCGATATGGCAAACCATCCCATCTCAAAACCATTTAAATATTAAAGTAACGGTAGCTATATAGATCAGACTTACAAACTTTCTTTTCTGCTTGCACTGGTCATTTTTAACACAATGACAATTGTATCTGGAAGTTGTCCATGGTGGAAAGTCCAGACAAGCAATACATCCCTTTCTTTTGTACCTTTCTATAAAAAAACTGACCAGTAGGGAGCGCTCTGTCTTGGTAGTCTAAAAATATAAACAATTGGTTAGAGAGCATTAAGGCTAGCACATGTATTTATAGAAATAACCTTCGCATAGACAGATCATATATGGGTGGCGTTTATCTGAGGAATTAAATTAAAATAACTAATTAAACATGTGCTAGATTTCCCTCAATAACCTGCTATTAGTAGTTGTAGCTTTATGTAGCTATATGGGAATTATGTAAGCAATTTAGATAATCATAGATCTAAATAATCAGCAATTTAGATAATCATAGATCTAAATAATCAGCAATTTAGATAATCAGCAATTGAGATACTCAGAGCTCTAGATAATCAACATTCTAAACAATCAGTAATCTAAATAATCAGCAATCTAAATAATCAGCAATCTAAATAATCAGTAATTTAAATAATCAGCAATTTAGGTAATCAACAAACTAGATAATCTGCAATCGAGATAAACAGCGATCTAGATAATCAGCAATTTAGATAATCAGCGAGCTAAATAAATAGCGATCTAGATAATCAGCAATTTAGATAATCAGCGAGCTAAATAAATATCGATCTAGATAATCAGCAATCTAGTCAATCAGGGATAATCAGCTATCTAGATAATCAGCAATCTAGATAATCAGAAATCTAGTTAATCAGCGATAATCAGCGATCTAGATAATCAGAAATCTAGTTAATCAGTGATAATCAGCAATCGAGATAATCAGCAATCGAGATAATCAGCAATCAATCAGCAATCTAGTTTATCAGCAATAATCAGCGATCTAGATAATCAGCAATCTAGTTTATCAGCGATAATCAGCGATCTAGATAAACAGCAATCTAGATAATCAGTGATCTAGTTAATCAGTGATCTAGATAATCAGTGATCTACAGTCCTGGGTTGCAGCCTTATTTTATGCAAAAGTGTCCGTTCCTCACTTTAGTTCTCCAAGAGAAGTTGGAACCTAGAGCGAGAAGTGTGTCCAGGGTTGTGAACAGCTGACAGGAAGTTAGTGTATCTCACATACTTTTAAAAAGCCACAACAGGTGTCAGGAATGGCCAACCTGCCTCTGATCTTTATCTATGAAGTTTTAGCCATTAGGATTTAGGAGCTGAATTTTCCTTAGACAGATTCAATTTAAATACGTGATGACATAATAAGCATATAATAAGCAGTTGGTGGGAAAGGTTATTATCTGATGGAACTCACACTTCCATCTTGGGATTGCATTGGGTTCACTATGCCAGGAAATGGGAAATGCAAAAGAAAATAGTTCCTCCCCCACCCTGAGATTCCTGTTAGTGACCAATAACAGTCTGTACCCCATTCATTCTCCCATCTCTCCTTCTGTGTTGCAGGGTAGAAAATCAACCACCTGGAAGAAAATGACCCATTCCTGGGCCCTGCAGACTGCTATGGCTGGTCAAACGGAACCAAGTCCGTCTTCCTTAGAGGTTTGGTCCCCTTCAACCAGCTATGGCAGTTCTGAATGTCAGCGCTGCCAAGATACAAAGTGGAGAGGCTCTGGGTGTAATTACGCCTCTGTCTGTAGGTATTTCGTTTCGATATATAAAGAAGCGTTCATAACACTCCATGCAGGGAGATTCAATAAAAGTTCTTATCATTTAAAATGGTGCTAATTTTGCCCCAACCAATCAGATGTTAGCTTTCAAATGTTAAATAAGATCTGGTTGGTTGGGGCAAAATTAGCACCATTTTAAATGATAAGAACTTTTATTGAATTACCCTGATGTTTTTAATAAAGTAAATTGTTTGGGCAATAAAAAAAAAACTGGTGACTTGTCAGTTATCTGCCTGCAATCCCAAGCTGCTATTTTTACCATTTTATTACATATATTTGTAACCAGATATATAGAGTGAGACCACAGTACAGCGTGCGTGCAAATACGCGTGAATGCATGCTATTGTGCAAGAAATGCAAATCGCATGCCCTTCAATTAACGGATTGCACGCGCAGTGCACTAGTGTGGCCACATCAATTTGCCCACGTTAGTGTGCGCTTTAATAAGCGTGATGCGATTGCGATTACAAGGTATCTGTTCCCTTCCTCTTCTCAATGAGCCTTTTATAAGCTGGAGAAGAAAGCTGACTGCCAGAATGGCCAGAGCTATCGCTCTGGGTAAATGTTCCTTACGCGATTCAATCTCACGTGTGCAAATCTGCATAAATCTCTGTAAGGGATTTACCCACTGCAGGATTTTAACGCCAGCTATCATTGACTGGCGTTAAAATCCAGCACTAGAACTAGCACAAACGTGATATTGAATTGTGAGCGTCGGTAGCCAACCGGTTAGCTCAACATTAACTCCATATATTTGCCCAGCGAGTCTGGGTAAATCGGCCAAACTGGAGTTTTGCATTTATATGAAAAATATCTGTTGTATTCAATTAGATCAACTGGACTTGAAGTTTAGTTCTTGAAGACGTTTCGCTAGTCATCCGACTGGCTTTCTCAATTCAGAATGACAGGTACAGGAATCTGTGGCAATTATGTACCCTGGAAAATCCCAATTAGCATATCACAGCCAAGTGTGGTGGCTGTGATAGAGGTGGGGGGCTTCGACACCAACTGTCTGCCATGTACAATGCTGTTTTGACACCTTACTCTGGGCGTTCCTATAACACCTCTTAGCCACTATCCAATCACGCCCTTAACACTTGGCTGTGATATGCTAATTGGGATTTTCCAGGGTACATAATTGCCACAGATTCTTGTACAAGTCATTCTGAATTGAGAAAGCCAGTCGGATGACTAGCGAAACGTCCTCAAGAACTATACTTCAAGTCCAGTCTAATTGAATACAACAGATATACCATGACCTGGATGAATGAGAACCTTCACAAGCATTTATATGAAAAGTTTTTATTTTGCATGGACATTCCTTTTAAGGTATTCTTATTTAAGGATCACTATTTAAGTATTGTTTTTCAGGTACCATTATTAGGATGTGTGGTGTTGTTTAAGGAGTAACTGTGATCTCCATACAGGTGTATACCTTTCAAACTAGCTTAAACTGATCTCTTTAGATTCTCTGCATCTTAAGTTATAGGCTTACAGTTTCTTGTCTGTTTGAGTCTGTGACAAGCACATGATGTGCTGTGTAAGAAGCCCCACGCCCAAAAAATCTATCTTTTCTGAAGCTAGTTACAGACTTGCAACTAATCCTTTCCTCTCCCTACAGTCACCTTATGCAAATAAGGAACAAAGACTTCTGGGAATTTATCATGTTTATACATGGAAGCTCTTAGCAATACTATGTCTTTAAAAAGACAACATTCCACAAGCAAAATGCAAAACCAGAGCGCCAGCTACGGACCTTAGAGAGAGAATATGGATCTTTTCATCAATGGGCATGCTCCAGACAGCGACTTGGGGGCAGAGCAATGGTACTGGTGATGTCACAGCTCACAGTACAAGCAAAAAAAACCACCCTTTATACTTCTATAACTTTACATAGACTGCAGCTACAATCATGATCCTGGAGTCCAAGGTGTGTGTTCCCTTTAACAAAGGGCGCTTGTATGGAGACCACAGATCCCCTTTAAGGATCATTATTTAGGAATGTTTAGCATTACCAACTGGTAGCGTTATTTAAGAATATCCCTGCTTTATAAATGTATCTTAATGTTTAATATCATCATGTTTTGGGGTATTGTATCCATAGTTATAGCATCTTAGAATTTCTAACATTTTCTTTCCATTTCTCCATCATTTCCGGGTAAAACTGTTTGCTGTTATCATTTAAAATCTGAATAGCTTGGAATGTCTTTCTTCTCGTTTCCTGCTCTCCCGGGTCAGAATTCTTTTTCCAGGAGTAATCAGGAGCTGTACAGACATAAAGACACGAGCTTCATATATTGTAAAGGCCAACATTATGTCTTGAATCAGTCTTTTAAAGGGGATCTCACTATGTCCTGCGATCTGTGTATAAATACTCACACTTCCAATAAAAGAAATGAAAACACAATTTGTGGTGGGCTTTTTTTTGCTATTCTTCCTGCCATATAGAGACGTCATTGTTTAGGCACATTAATTGGATATTTCTACATCCCCAAAATGTAGATCAGTCTATTTAGGGATCAGAGCAACATTCTCTTTTCTATCTAACCAATAGATTTTTAAATGTTAGCATATAACATTATATAAATACATTATATATATACATAATATACATTATAAGAAAGCTAAAGCTGGGTACACAAGATAATGATAAAGTTATCCTTTAAGTGTATACTGCAGTAACGAGCATTCGTAAGACTGGTGGGTTCACACACTAAAGATCTTTAAAAGATGGCAGACATTGGGGACGATTTATGAAAATAGGGATGCAGGGTACTCACCAGGCCTCCAAATCCTCCCTGGCCACCTTACTGCCAGTATTCACATCTAATATTTTAGAAAATGGGGGCTGTCCAGTCCTTTATTAAATTGGGGTGATCCCATTTATTAGTGCAGACAGAAAAACCAACACAATGTTTCGGCACGCAAGCCTTTGTCAAGTGTTACAGTCCAGTAATTCCCACTCCTTATGTACCCAAAGAACACAGTAACACCTAGTGGTCATAATACATGTACATCCATTGATTAACACATATACAAATAGCTCCCACTAGTGGTAGCTTCCCAGTGTTGCAAGTCCTTTATCCTGACCCTGTAAACCCAGTGCTCTCACTTCTTCCAAAAGTGTAGAGGGAGTCTTCTTTCTTACTTCAAAAAAACAATATGGTAGAGGTAACACTTCATATGACAAGCAGAATAACTGCAACCAGCTACATTTATTTGTGCAAACACAACATGTTTCGAGCCTCACTGGGCCCTTTTCAAGTGTAACTGAAGTGAACAAACCACACGTATTTATAACTTTGAACAAGATATGATGCAAGACAACAAAACCCCTCCTTCTTTCTCTTTGCTGTGAACAGGTATTATAAAAGTTTTAAAGTGCTATAGTTTTATTACTATTTAGATAAACAGTAAGTGTAAATAGAGTGCTACTAAGTATAAAGGAGAACTAAACCCAATTTTTTAGAGAATTAGATAAAATAACTGTGTATGTACAGTGACTGGCCAGACCCCTTATCTCAGTCACATGCCTATTCTGTCCTGTAAAAGGATTGGCTAGAGGCTGATAGTGGGTGTGACCAACTGTAACAAGTCCCTGCAGTATATTAGAACTGAGCATGTGTAAAGAACATAATGGTCAGTGACCACATTGTGCGATACCGGCACTGGGAAATAAGACACAAACCTCATGTTAGAAAGTTTAATTTCTCAACAACCATATTAAAATGGGAGGTGAGACACTGATTACTGATTTTACATCAAGGAGATCTGCCTTGTAATTCAATGTTGTTCTGAGATTTTAGTTGCCCTTTAAAAACCCATAAAGCAATTTGTTACTATATTACAATTGCTTCTAAATGTGAAAGGGTTTAAAGTGCTATAGTTATATTAACATTTAATAAAACAACAAAGTATAAATAAAGTGCTACTTAGTAAAAAACCTAAGAAGCAATTTGTTATTAGGTTCCAATCGCCTTTAAAATGTGATTCAAATTCGTCATTTCTTAAAAGTGATAATACTATAACATAGAATGTAACTTAATCGTTCAAAACACTGACTAATAGAAAAGTGCTTATAGTGTATCACTGTGCCAATCAGTACCAATAACTGTCAAAGTGATAGTACGGTTGTTCTTGCTCTTGTTCAAAAATGTCCTTTTGGTTAGTAAATCAGAATAGTTACCAGTCCCTTTCTTTTCAAAGTCATCTCCCAAGTTCTCTTCCATGTGTTTAAGGATTATTTCTTAATATCTGAAATGAAAAATGCTCCATTGCTCATTAATTCCATATGGTGTCAGCGTGTTTAATATCCATAATGCTCCTCTTTGTAACAGTTTCTTTGTCCTATCTCCTCCTCGTTTACCCCTCTGTACTACTTCTAGTACATTCCATTTTAGCTGGGAGACTGAATGATTATATTGGTTGAAATGACGTGCTATTGCTGTATCTGTATAAGTATCTAGCTTAACATTCCGGATATCGTTTCTATGCTCTTTTATTCTTGTTTTTACAGTCCTGCTGGTTTGACCTATGTACGCTTTACCGCATTGGCACTTCAGCATATAGACCACATTTTTCGTGTGACATGTTGCATAGCATGTATGTTTATATTTGGAGCTTTGTACTGGACGACAAAATGTTTCACCCTTAATAATTGAGTTGCAACATATACAGTCCAAACATGGGTGTGTGCCCATTATCTTTCTCCCCAAAAATATTTCTTTGTGTTTCTTAATAGCTGTATCAGATGGACATGGAATATCTTTAAGGGTGGAGCCACGTTTATAACTGAATAAAGGCTTTTCCGTGAATAACTTACCCACCTTCGAATCTTTCTGTAATAATGGCCAGTATTTCAAAATAACCCACACGTCCGAAGCTCCCGATTCAATATTGCGTTTGCGCTAGTTTAATGGCTGAATTTTAACGCCAGCTAATCCCGTACCGGGAATTACCCAGATTCGCAAACGCGATATTGAATTGCGGAAGGAGAATTCTGTCAGTCTGTCAGTCATTTTTTAAAGATCCCCCAGGGGCGTACCTGCAGGGGCCGGTCCCCTGTCCCTTTCCTCCCTCCTCGATCAGCTGTTTTTAAACAGCTGATTGCGCATATGAAGGAAACATTCGTGTGATCACCTGTCTAAAAGACCAGAACTGAACCGGAAACTCGGGTCCAGTCTTTTAAACAGCTGATCGCTGCAGAGATTGTGGGCTTGTGGTGGCCCTACTACCGTCTGTAGTAGTCACGCCACTGGGTCCCACTACACTCAGTCCTGAGCATTCTCTAAGGTAGCGTTTCTCAACCAGGGGCCCAGAGACCCCAGGGGTCTTTTAGAGGTTGCGTACCCAGCTTTAGGCCTGGTACATTTCTAGCCTATATTCCTGCCGACAGACCTACTGATGCTATATGATCTGTAGGGTTGTCTCTCTGATACTTTGTACCAACTCTATCTTCAGACCTATTTGAAAATTGCACAATCAGACATGATTAACCATAGGGCTGCAGTTATATTAGCGTAACCATAGTTCTACATTAATAGATACTATACCTTCCAGCAGCGGCACAAATCTACCCCAATGTTCTGTAGATATAATGGGTGACTGCACTGGATGTAGGTTGTACCGAGGGATGTTAGAAATCAGGGACATATTTAACTCTATAACATTCCCTACCAACTGCGTGGAGACAATCAGCTGTCTGGAAAGGGTGTGGAGTGAGAGGAAATCATTTCTATTGCAATACCAGTGCACTGGGTGGTCTGGAATTAGCAGTACAGACTGTGGGGTTTTCCTGTGGCTCCTAAAAAAATCAATTGATTACAATAAGTCCCATTTTTTAAATCACTGTTCCAAACATAACATTATAATTCCTACAGTACTGAGAAACTCCATGCTAACATATAATACACTGACAAGCCACCCCTTCCATTGACTACAATAGGAGGCAACTGTAAAATAATAATAGCTGTCTCTTGCATTTATACAAACGTAAAGGTATCAAGCAGTGCCAGGCAGCAACAGCCAGAGCCAGCCTGGTATTGTCTTGTATAAAGAGAGGTATGGATTCAAGGGAGGAAAATGTAATTCTCCCTCTTTATAAAGCATTGGTAAGGCCTCATTTGGAATATGTAGTGCAATTTTGGAATCCTGGGTACAAAAAGGACATCTTTGAAATGAAAAGGGTTCAGAGAAGGGCAACTAAATTAATAAGGGGAATGGGGGAGCTTGAATTTGAAGAGAGACTGGAAAAGTTACAATTATATACGCTGGAGAAAAGGCACTTACGTGGGGATATGATTACTGTGTATAAATACATTAATGGGCCATACAATAAACTATCTGGGGCATTGTTCACCAATAAAACATGTCAGAGAACACATGGCCATCCCTTAAGACTTGAAGAAAAAAGGTTTAGGCATCAAGTTCGGAAAGGGTTTTTCACTGTGAGAATGGTAAAGCTATGGAACTGTCTTCCAATGGACATTGTTATGGCAGGTTCATTGGTCAGTTTAAAATGGATGAGTTTCTGCAAACAAGGAATGTTGCAAGTTACTGGTATTGATACATAAAGTAGAGTTGATCCAGGGAAATTTCCGATTGCCACTTGGAGTCAGGAAGGAATTTTTTCCCCTTCTTAAATTTGGTGGGGTTTTTTTTGCCTTCCTCTGGATCAACAGTTAGGCAGGAAATGAGGATATTGCTAGATGGGTTGGACTGGATGGACATATGTCTTTATTCAACCTCAAATACTATACTATACAGTACTATACTATACTATACTATACAGTACTATACTATACTATACTATACAGTACTATACTATACTATACTATACTATACAGTACTATACTATACTATATTATACTATACTATACTATACTATACTATACTATACAGTACTATACTATACTATATTATACTATACTATACTATACTATACTATACAGTACTATACTATACTATACAGTACTATGCTATACTATACTATACAGTACTATACTATACTATACAGTACTATACTATACTATACAGTACTATGCTATACTATACTATACAGTACTATACTATACTATACTATACTATACTATACTATACTATACAGTACTATACTATACTATACAGTACTATGCTATACTATACTATACAGTACTATACTATACTATACTGTACTATACTATACTATACTATACAGTACTATACTATACTATACTATACTATACAGTACTATACTATACTGTACTATACTATACAGTACTATACTATACTATACTATACTATACAGTACTATACTATACTATACTATACTATCAGGGAGATTCAATAAAAGTTCTTATCGTTTAAAATGGTGCTAATTTTGCTCCAACCAATCAGATCTTGTTTAACAATTAAAGGCTAATTTCTGATTGGTTGGGGCAAAATTAGCACCATTTTAAACAATAAAAACTGTATATTGTTTACGGAACTCCTCTACGACTTCTAATATCATCATAATTTACAACTGGGGTTACATTATTCACTACAATACACTAGAGCCATGACATCCTGTTACTTATATTGGTGTTATCAGTTAAAATCAGTGCTTAGCTAATCGGTGCCACATGATTAAATGAAACTTGTGTATTATGGGTAATACTATATAAAATAAGGATGTTAAAAGTCACCCTGGACTCAAAGAGTTCCATTTGTTTTTATTTCAACACTTTCCTTATTTGTTTTCTGTCTTATTTCCCGCCTTCCATTTTGGAAGTAACAATCATATCATAAAGATATGACCTGCTTGAAACTTTTTGCTTATTACAGAAATGCTACAAAACTCCCATCAATCCTATTGTTAAGCTGGGTACACAAAGGTTTTTGAAAGATGACAGACAGGATCTGCAAGATCCTGTCTGTCTTCTTTGAAAGATCTTCATACACACACTCCCGAGCGCTCCCCCTATACACATCATATACACATCATATACACAGAATATACACATCATATACACATCATATACGCATCATATACGCAGCATATACGCATCATATACGCATCATATACGCATCATATACGCATCATATACGCATCATATACGCATCATATACGCAGCATATACGCATCATATACGCAGCATATACACATCATATACAAATCGTATACACATCATATACACATCATATACACAACATATACGCATCATATACGCATCATATACGCATCATATACGCATCATACTGCCCCCTTTTTTTTTTTTTTCCCTCTTTGAGAGAGATTATTTCGTAAAAGTGATAATACTATAACATAGAATGAACTAACGTTCAAAAACATGACTATTAGAAAAGTGCTTATAGTGTATCACTGTGCCAATCAGTACCCATAAACGTCAAAGTGATAGTACGGTTGTTCTTGCTCTTGTTCAAAAATGTCCTTTTGGTTAGTAAATCAGAATAGTTACCAGTCCCTTTCTTTTCAAAGTCATCTCCCAAGTTCTCTTCATGTGTTTAAGGATTATTTCTTAATATCTAAATGAAAAATGCTCCATTGCTCATTAATTCCATATGGTGTCAGCGTGGTTTAATATCCATAATGCTCTCTTTGTAACAGTTTCTTTGTCCTATCTCCTCCTCGTTTACCCCTCTGTACTACTTCTAGTACATTCCATTTTAGCTGGGAGACTGAATGATTATATTGGTGAAATGATGTGCTATTGCTGTATCTGTATAAGTATCTAGCTTAACATTCCGGATATGTCTATGCTCTTTTTATTCTTGTTTTTACAGTCCTGCTGGTTTGACCTATGTACGCTTTACCGCATTGGCACTTCAGCATATAGACCACATTTTCGTGTGACATGTTGCATAGCATGTATGTTTATATTTGGAGCTTTGTACTGGACGACAAAATGTTTCACCCTTATAATTGAGTTGCAACATATACAGTCCAAACATGGGTGTGTGCCATTATCTTCTCTCCCCAAAAATATTTCTTTGTGTTTCTTAATAGCTGTATCAGATGGACATGGAATATCTTTAAGGGTGGAGCCACGTTTAACTGAATAAAGGCTTTTCCGTGAATAACTACCCACCTTCGAATCTTTCTGTAATAATGGCCAGTATTTCAAAATAACCCACACGTCCGAAGCTCCCGATTCAATATTGCGTTTGCGCTAGTTTAATGGCTGAATTTTAACGCCAGCTAATCCCGTACGGGAATTACCCAGATTCGCAAACGCGATATTGAATTGCGGAAGGAGAATTCTGTCAGTCTGTCAGTCATTTTAAAGATCCCCCAGGGGGTACCTGCAGGGGCCGGTCCCCTGTCCCTTTCCTCCCTCCTCGATCAGCTGTTTTTTAAACAGCTGATTGCGCATATGAAGGAAACATTCGTGTGATCACCTGTCTAAAAGACCAGAACTGAACCGGAAACTCGGGTCCAGTCTTTTAAACAGCTGATCGCTGCAGAGATTGTGGGCTTGTGGTGGCCCTACTACCGTCTGTAGTAGTCACGCCACTGGGTCCCACTACACTCAGTCCTGAGCATTCTCTAAGGTAGCGTTTCTCAACCAGGGGCCCAGAGACCCCAGGGGTCTTTTAGAGGTTGCGTACCAGCTTTAGGCCTGGTACATTTCTGCCTATATTCCTGCCGACAGACCTACTGATGCTATATGATCTGTAGGGTTGTCTCTCTGATACTTTGTACCAACTCTATCTTCAGACCTATTTGAAAATTGCACAATCAGACATGATTAACCATAGGGCTGCAGTTATATTAGCGTAACCATAGTTCTACATTAAAGATACTATACCTTCCAGCAGCGGCACAAATCTACCCCAATGTTCTGTAGATATATGGGTGACTGCACTGGATGTAGGTTGTACCGAGGGATGTTAGAAATCAGGGACATATTTAACTCTATAACATTCCCTACCAACTGCGTGGAGACAATCAGCTGTCTGGAAAGGGTGTGGATGAGAGGAAATCATTTCTATTGCAATACCAGTGCACTGGGTGGTCTGGAATTAGCAGTACAGACTGTGGGGTTTCCTGTGGCTCCTAAAAAAATCAATTGATTACAATAAGTCCCATTTTTTAAATCACTGTTCCAAACATAACATTATAATTCCTACAGTACTGAGAAACTCCATGCTAACATATAATACACTGACAAGCCACCCCTTCCATTGATACAATAGGAGGCAACTGTAAAATAATAATAGCTGTCTCTTGCATTATACAAACGTAAAGGTATCAAGCAGTGCCAGGCAGCAACAGCCAGAGCCAGCCTGGTATTGTCTTGTATAAAGAGAGGTATGGATTCAAGGGAGGAAAATGTAATTCTCCCTCTTTATAAAGCATGGAAGGCCTCATGGAATGTGTGCATTTGGAATCCTGGGTACAAAAAGGACATCTTTGAAATGAAAAGGGTTCAAGAAGGGCAACTAAATAATAAGGGGAAGGGGGAGCTTGAAGAAGAGAGACTGGAAAAGTTACATAATACGCGGAGAAAAGGCACTACGGGGGATGATTACTGTGTATAAAACATTAATGGGCCATACAATAAACACGGGCAGTCACCAAAAAACAGTCAGAGAACACATGGCCATCCTAAGACGAAGAAAAAAGGTAGGCATCAAGTTCGGAAAGGGTTTTCACTGTGAGAGGTAAAGCTATGGACTGCTCCAAGGACATTGTTATGGCAGGTTCATTGGTCAGAAAATGGATGTTCGCAAACAAGGAATGGCAAGACAGGATAACAAAAAGTAGAGGACCAGGGAAATTCCGAGCCACTTGGAGTCAGGAAGGAAATTTTTCCCTTCTTAAATTGGGGTGCCTTCCCTGGATCAACAGGGAGAGGAAATGAGGATAGCAGAGGGGACGGAGGACAACTACACCCAAAGACAGACTAACAACAGACAGACTAACGATACAGACAAGATGACGAACAACAACCTAACAACAACAACAGACATACGAACAACAAAACTAACATACAACGAATCTAACAGACTATATATACAGATAACTATACGATACTATACTATAAACAGTACAGACTATACATACATACATACTATACTATACAACATACTCAACAGTACATCTATACTATACGATACAAAAGACTATACTACTATACTATACATAGAACTATACTATACTTACTATACATACTACTATACATACAAACTATACAGACATACATACGATACTATACAGTACTATACTATACTATACATACGTATACTATACTATAATATACATACTATACTATACTATACTTACTCTACGATACTATACTTACAGTACTATACTATACTACTGTACTTACTATACTACTATACATACTATAACTAATACTATACTATATATACAGTACTATACTATACTGTACTATACTATACGTACTCTATACTGATACTATACTATACTATACAGTACTATACTATACTATACTTTATACTATCAGGAGATTCAATAAAAGTTCTTATCGTTTAAAATGGTGCTAATTTTGCTCCAACCAATCGATCTTGTTTAACAATTAAAGGCTAATTTCTGATGGTGGGGCAAAATTAGCACCATTTAAACAATAAAAACTGTATATTGTTTACGGAACTCCTCTACGACTTCTAATATCATCATAATTTACAACTGGGGTTACATTATTCACTACAATACACTAGAGCCATGACATCCTGTTACTTATATTGGTGTTATCAGTTAAAATCAGTGCTTAGCTAATCGGTGCCACATGATTAAATGAAACTTGTGTATTATGGGTAATACTATATAAAATAAGGATGTAAAAGTCACCCTGGACTCAAAGAGTTCCATTTGTTTTATTTCAACACTTTCCTTATTTGTTTTCTGTCTTATTTCCCGCCTTCCATTTTGGAAGTAACAATCATATCATAAAGATATGACCTGCTTGAAACTTTTTGTTATTACAGAAATGCTACAAAACTCCCATCAATCCTATTGTTAAGCTGGGTACACAAAGGTTTTTGAAAGATGCAGACAGGATCTTGCAGATCCTGTCTGTCTTCTTTGAAGATCTTCATACACACACTCCCGAGCGCTCCCCTATAACATCATATACACATCATATACACAGAATATACACATCATATACGCATCATATACGCATCATATACGCAGCATATACGCATCATATACGCATCATATACGCATCATATACGCATCACATACGCATCATATACGCATCATATACACATCATATACACATCATATGCACATCATATGCACAGAATATACGCATCATATACGCATCATAGACGCATCATATACGCATCATATACGCATCATATACGCATCATATACGCAGCATATACGCATCATATACGCAGCATATACACATCATATACAAATCGTATACACATCATATACACATCATATGCACAGAATATACGCATCATATACGCATCATATACGCATCATATACGCATCATATACGCATCATATACGCATCATATACGCAGCGTATACACATCGTATACAAATCGTATACAAATCGTAAACACATCGTATACACATCGTATACACAGTGTATACACAGCGTATACACAGCGTATACACATCGTATACACATCGTATACACATCGTATACACATCGTCATATACACATCATATACACAGCATATACACATCATATACACATCATATACACATCGTATACACATCGTATACACAGCGTATACACAGCATATACACAGCATATACACAGCGTATACACATCGTATACACATCGTATACACATCATATACACATCATATACACAGCATATACACATCATATACACAGCATATACACAGCATATACACATTATACACATCACATACACATCACATACACATCATATACACAGCATATACACAGCATATCCACATCATATCCACAGCATATACACATCATATACACAGCATATACACATCATATACACATCATATACACATCATATAACCATCATATACACATCATATACACATCATATACACAGCATATACACAGCATATACACATCATATACACATCATATACACAGCATATACACAGCATATACACAGCATATACACATCATATACACATCATATACACATCATATACACAGCATATACACAGCATAGGGAGAACGGTCTGGAGTCTGTGTTCCCTCGGCCGCGGCCGACTCCCCTATAGGAAGTCTACCACGGCTGAGGGAAATTTTCCCTCCTATCCGAACGAGCGTTTGGCCGACCCGATCGTTCGGCAGCTGCACGCTTGTTTGGAAAAGTAAGGTACACAGTACCAGTAAAGCCCCAATACTGTTGGATCCAAAGGTATCGGGGCTTTATCGGTACTGTGTGTACCCAGCTTAAAGGACATGCCAACCGAATGAAACAACCGAAGATGTTTCATTACAATATAAACAAACCTTGGCCCCTTTCTCAGCGTAAATGTGTTTAAATGACCAAATGTAATAAGAAATAAAGGTATATACAGAATATACTTAGGACTTGCTTAACCTCCCTTCTCAAACTGAACGATAGATTTTCTCCCACTGGTAACCACAAGGATGTATTGGGTACAAATATCTTCCACGGATGGGACGCTCTGACATTAAATAAGCACAGAGGCTGGTTCAGGATGTGATATGACTGAGTGGAAATGTATATGACCCACTTACAAGGCCTTTCGGTAAATTGTCACAGACCAACCCCCTTCTGGTAACTTCACCCTCATAGTACCTGCCCAGTGAAGGAGAGCAGCCAAAAGGAGATGAAATCAGAGAGCGTGGGGGATTTTTTAAATGTGGCCCCAAACCTTGGCATTTCTTTCTTCGTTCATGGGAAAAGGCGGTTTTATAGCCGAATAGAAAACCGCTTGCATTGCTTTTGATTACTGGTTTTGTTTTATGCTTAATAATTGGATGTCATCAAGCGAAAATAGTTCGATGTCATCAAGCAAAATGTTATCTTTTTTGGTGAATTATGGATAAACAGTTGCAAAAGTCAGAGTACCTTCACTGTAAACCCTTGTTTATACCATCCACATTAAAGGGGAAGTTCAGTACAAATACATATACTTTTATAAAAAAGAGCAGTATTTTCCCATCCTAATGACCTTAACCTGCCCATTCAGCATTGTGTCTGTGTATAAATAAATGCAACCGAAATACTGACTTCCTGTTTGCAGAACCCCTAATAGAGACTGTTATGGTTTTGCCCTTGACCCAGTGCCTGGGTTGATTCAGTTGCTCAGTAGAGATCTGAGCATGTTTGACCCATCCAACAGCCAATCAGTAGAAATTACTGTTAGGAACATTCCAAGGATGTGGTGCATCCTGGGAAGAAGAAGGACTGTTAGAACCTGACATGTCAGCTCACTAATGTTAACAGCAGGGAACAGCAAAGGGTATGAAATCAACTGATTTTTCAAAATGGGAGAGAATATGTAGAATAACTAAGAAGTAATTACACAAACTAACAATTTAACTAATATTGATAATTTCCACTGAACTGTCCCTTTAATATATATACACAGTACTGTAATTCTGATTGGCTGTAAGTTGTCACGTGCCATCTCCCTTTATACAGATCATGTTTTATTCAAACCCTACACAAGAAAAAATTGTTCCAAGGTGCTCAGGAAATACATTTCAAATCCCTTTATTTTAAATACTGGGGACATAAGAATAAAAGCAATTAAAAGCCAATGTTATACACTAAAGGAGCTAGCAGGGAGACCTATAGTATAAGATCCAAAACAAGGTGTTTTTTTTTATTTGCTGTGCAAAACAAAAGTAACCATAAAGCAGTATAGATGATTTCTAATAACAGTATTTATACATATTGTCCTGTAGCGTGTAAGTAGTGCAGCAAAACCAAAAGGCAACACCCATAGAGAGTCCAAAGAGAAGATTAGGGAATTCTTTTTTCTCCAGGGGGTTAATAAACTGAGCATGTCTGAACACAATGAGCTAGGGGAGGGGCAGTAACTTTAGATTCTACTGGAAAATAGGTAATAGGCTAAATTATAACCACAGTGGCTCAGTCAATAGCACTGATACCTTGCAGTTCGATTCTACCATTGGATACATCTGCAAGGAGTTTGTATGTTCTCCCCGTGCTTCCTCTGGGTACTCCGGTTTCCCTCACAATCATAAAGACATACTGATAGGTTGTATGTGTCAAATAAATGTGCTTAGATTGTAAGCTCTTCTGGGCCTGATGTGAATGTATACATGTAATTGTAAAGTGATACAGAAGATGTTGTCGCTATATAAATTCACAATAATAATAATAATATAAACAATAACTACAGACATCAAGTGCCCATATATCAACCCATACAGCATAAGAAGCAAGAATGGTCCATAGGGGTTTAACATAAACAGCAGAAGAATAGGGCATGTTTTCAAAATGCTGCACTAGGCCTCTGTTTCATTTTTGGTTAAAGTGTTAAAATCAAAATATAAATTTACAATTCTGATTTCTCTCCATGATCAAAATCATTCTAGTTTATAAATAAGTTAAAACGAATATCTGTCATCTGATAATATATTATTTAAAGGGGAACTAAAGTCTCCAGACAACATTGCCCAATAGAAAGAGCAAATTCAGAAAGATACAAAAAGCTGTATGTCACCTCTCCCTTTGCTGTGGATGCTGGGTGATTTATGAAAATAAATGTGGGTACTAGTGGTCAGTTCCCATGATTCACCTTAGCTGGGAACACCCAGTTAAGTGTACGCAGTATACTTCACAGGAAGCTGCAGCCTTGCTTCCTGTAAGCTAACAACCAATCATGATACAGCTCAGAGATCATCCCTCCCTCTGACACAGAACGCTGATTTTAGTGCAGTTTTTGTGTAAACACATTACAAATGCTCCTTTCCCTAACAATTCCTTTTCATACAAAAAAAAATAATAATCTTTGCAGTTTATTTCCAACATGGGCTATGAGTTGTACTGACAACAACAAGGAAGCTTTCTGTGTCACAGAATCACAATACATGTACTAAATATTACTTGTACTAACTAGAGAAGAATCTTTTAATGTATACAGTAGGTGTTTTTTCACATTAGGATTAAAAAAAATAACATTTAGTTGTCCTTTAAAGGCTCAGGAAATGACTTGCATCAATTTGTTTCTAAGTAAACTGTGGTTGGTGCTACTGTATGAAACGGCCACAAATCTTGTCATGTTCTCCCTTCTGCACCCCTTACCCACTGGCTCTCTCCTTTCTCCGCTCTCTCCCCAAGACTTTGTGCATTACTTCTATCCGCATGCAGATCTCTGGTCCTAGGGATGATTTAGATTATGTTGTCAGAGCCTCCCTCTGCTATTGTTGGATCTTTTACTCATGACCTGTCCCCTTGATCCCATGCCCTCTGTATTACTGAAGCACTGTAATCATGTGCTTACCCCTATACTCACCCACATATTCAACGCCTCCATTACATCTGGAATTTTCCCTTCCATCTTTAAGCATGCCCATGTTAAGTAGAGATGTCCGAACTTCGCGAAATCTGGTCCGCTCGAGGATCCGCAAATTTTCTAAAAAATTTGAAAATTCGAAAATCTGCGAATTCCTCGAAAATACGAGAAATCCTGGTAATTTTGAACATTTTCGAAAATACGAGAAATCCGCGGTTCAGAAGTTCGGAAGGCGGAAAATTCGGAAAATCCGGAAAAATCCGCCGTTCGCGAACGGGATAAATCAGTGGCGGATCCGGGTTCGGATCCGTGAACCGGCCATCCCTATTGTTAAGCCCATACTTAAAAAGCCCTCACTGGACCCCTCTTGTTTAGTCAACTACCACCTGGTCTCTCTCTTACCATTAGCCTCTAAACTGCTAGAACTGCTTCTCCCGTATCACTAACTACCTTCATGCTCATAACCTATTGGATCCTTTGCAATCTGGATTCCGTCCTGCGCATTCCACCGAGACGGCTCTGGGTAAGGTTATAAATGATCTGCAGGTTGCAAAGGCCAATGGTCACTTTTCTATTCTTATCCTCCTTGACCTCTCCTCTACTTTCCACACAGTCGATCATTCCCTCCTAATGCGGATACTTTACTCTTTGGGCATTCGGAATGAAGTGGCATCCTGGTTTCTATCCTATCTCTCTGACAGAACTTACTCTGTATCTGTTACTAACACCTCTTCTCGAGTATCTCTTGGTGTGGGGGTCCCGCAGGGGTCTGTACTTGGACCCTTAATGTTCTCCGTCTACACTATTTCCTTGGGAGATGTTATTAGCTCTTTTGGCTTCAAGCATCATTTATATGCAGATGATACACAAATGTACTTCTCCACCCCTACGCTAACTCCTGACATCCAATCACGTGTCTCCGACTGCCTCCTTGCCATCTCCTCCTGGATGTCTCAATGTTACCTCAAATTAATCTTTCTAAAACTCAACTGATTGTTTTCCCACCTAAACCTGGTCCTGTCCCATCTTTCTCTATTTTTGTTGACAATACCCCCATTTCCCCTATCCAATCGGCACGCTGCCTAGGGGTAATTATTGACTCCTCTCTCTCCTTTTCTAACCACATTAACTATGTTGCGAAAACCTGCCGTTTTTTCTTTCGCAGGTTCCTTTCTCTGCTGACTACTGCTATGCTTATGCATGCTCTCATCCTATCGCTCCTGGACTATTGTAACCTACTACGTTCTAGTCTTTCTGTTCCCACCTCTCTCCCCTTCAGTCTATAATTAAAGGGGAACTGTGGTCTCCAAACAAGTTTATTTTAAATGAAAGGCCAGGTTCATACCTTTAAAACGAGCCATCAACCACCTCTCTACGTGCTGCACAGCCCAAAATATGAAGAAATCACTGATCAGAAAGTTAGGGGGTGGGAGGTTCTGAATCTGCGGTCAGAAATACTGTTTCCTCCTCTAATCTGTGGTTGGCACATGCTCAGTGCATGACTGAAGGGTAGGAGGGGGTGGGGAGAACAGCACAGCCCACAGCACTGCTTTTTTAAATGCCTCCCACTTGCTGGCCCTTCCCAATCGTGGGCCCTGTGTCCCCTCCCCTTGCAGCCCCCTGTGGCCCCTCCCACTCACGGACTCTGTGGCTCTGCACACTCGCGGGTCCTGTGGCCCCTCCCCCGAGTGGGAGGGGCCCCGGGAGGCTGCAAGGGAAAGGCCCAAGGGGCTGCAAGGGGAGGGTTCATGGGGGCCCACGAGGAGGAGGAAACACAGAAGAGGGACTGTCACATGGTTTCAGTGCAGGAAGTGCAGGGGATCTGGTGATGCTGCTGCTATATCACATATATAAATGTAACATATCTTCAAAACTATGTAAAATAAATAATGAAAGTAAATTGCAAAAATCCTCAGGAAAGCAATTCCTGTCAATTTACCTAAAGTCATTTTTGGACCACAGTTACCCTTTAACTCTGCCACACGTATTGTTTCGCTTTCAAATAAACCGGATCCCAAATCTTCTCTGTAACGGACAACAACCTGGCTCCACCTTAAACAACGCATTGTATACAAAATCCTTCTCCTAACATTTAAAGGGTATCTCCACCAGGATTTTAACTTTCTTTTTCCAGTTTAACTGGAGAACAGGAGGTAAATGTCTTACCTCCTATCCTTCAGTAAAACTTACAGGAGAGCAGATTAAACTTACGGCATATCACTCCAGCGATGCTAACGGCCTCCGCCTACACTGACATTCCCCGACGGATCCACAGTCCCCTTTGCATTGTGTGCGTGTGTGCACACAGTGCAAAGGAGAGTGGACGTGGCGGAGACTCATAACAGAACCATCTCCTGTACAGACCCCCCACTCCTACTGCTTCCTCTCACCTTAAACCTTTCTCTCTTGTAGCTCCCATTCTCTGGAATTCTATTCCCCTCTCTCTACGTCAAGAAACCTCAATTAGCAGGTTTAAATCTACCCTTACATCCTACCTATCTGGTAACCAGCACAGTATATGGTATATATATATCTATATATGATAAATCTAGCCTTACATCCTACCTATCTGGTAACCAGCACAGTATATGGTATCTATATATCTATATATGATAAATCTACCCTTACATCCTACCTATCCGGTAACCAGCACAGTATATGGTATCTATATATCTATATATGATAAATCTACCCTTACATCCTACCTATCCGGTAACCAGCACAGTATATGGTATCTATATATCTATATATGATAAATCTACCCTTACATCCTACCTATCTGGTAAATGGGTGATCCATTATATTAGTTGCAGACAGAAAACCAACACATACAAGCCTTTGTCAAGTGTTACAGTCCAGTAATCCCACTCCTTATGTACCCACACAGTAAAACAGTAACACCTGGGTCATAATACATGTACATCCATTGATTAACACATATACAAATAGCTCCCACTAGTGGTAGCTTCCCAGTGTTGCAGTCCTTTATCCTGACCCTGTAAACCCAGTGCTCTCACTTCTTCCAAAAGTGTAGAGGGAGTCTTCTTTCTTATTTCAAAAAACAATATGGTAGAGGTAACACTTCATATGACAAGCAGAATAACTGCACCACTACATTTTTGTGCAACACAACATGTTTTCAGCCTCACTGGGCCCTTTTCAAGTGTAACTGAGTGAACAAACCACACGTATTTAAAACTTTGAACAAGATATGATGTCAACGAACAACAAACCCCTCCTTCTTTCTTTGCTGTGAACAGGTATTATAAAAGTTTTAAAGTGCTATAGTTTTATTACTATTTAGAATAACAGTAAGTGTAAATAGAGTGCTACTGAGTATAAAGGAGAACTAACCCAATTTTTTAGAGAATTAGATAAAATAACTGTGTATGTACAGTGACTGGCCAGACCCCTTATCTCAGTCAACATCTATTCTGTCCTGTAAAAGGATTGGCTAGAGGCTGATAGTGGGTGTGACCAACTGTAACAAGTCCCTGCAGTATATTAGAACTGAGCCTGGTAAAGAACATAATGGTCAGTGACCACACTGTGCGATACCGGCACTGGAATAAGACACAAACCTCATGTTAGAAAGTTTAATTTCTCAACAACCATATTAAAATGGGAGGTGAGACACTGATTACTGATTTTACATCAAGGAGATCTGCCTTGTAATTCAATGTTGTTCTGAATTTTAGTTGCCCTTAAAAAACCCATAAAGCAATTTGTTACTATATTCCAATTGCTTCTAAATGTGAAAGGGTTTAATGCTATAGTTATATTAACATTTAATAAAACAATAAAGTATAATAAAGTGCTACTTAGTAAAAACCTAAGAGCACTTTGTTATTAGGTTCCAATCCCTTTAAAATGTGATTCAAATTCGTCATTTCTTAAAAGTGATAATACTATAACATAGAATGTAACTTAATCGTTCAAAACACGACTATTAGAAAAGTGCGCTTATAGGTATCACTGTGCCAATCAGTACCAATAACTGTCAAAGTGATAGTACGGTTGTTCTTGCTCTTGTTCAAAAATGTCCTTTTGGTTAGTAAATCAGAATAGTTACCAGTCCCCTTTCTTTTCAAAGTCATCTCCCAAGTTCTCTTCCATGTGTTTAAGGATTATTTCTTAATATCTAAATGAAAATGCTCCATTGCTCATTAATTCCATATGGTGTCAGCGTGTTTAATATCCAAATGCTCCTCTTTGTAACAGTTTTCTTTGTCCTACTCCTCCTCGTTTACCCCTCTGTACTACTTCTAGTACATTCCATTTTAGCTGGGAGACTGAATGATTATATTGGTTGAAATGATGTGCTATTGCTGTATCTGTAAAGTATCTAGCTTAACATTCCGGATATCGTTCCTATGCTCTTTTATTCTTGTTTTTACAGTCCTGCTGGTTTGACCTATGTACGCTTTACCGCATTGGCACTTCAGCATATAGACCACATTTTTCGTGTGACAGTTTGCATGCATGTATGTTTTATATTTGGAGCTTTGTACTGGACGACAAAATGTTTCACCCTTAATAATTGAGTTGCAAACATACAGTCCAAACATGGGTGTGTGCCCATTATCTTTCTCCCAAAAATATTCTTTGTGTTTCTTAATAGCTGTATCAGATGGCATGGAATATCTTTAAGGGTGGAGCCACGTTTATAACTGAATAAAGGCTTTTCCGTGAATAACTTACCCACCTTCGAATCTTTCTGTAATAATGGCCAGTATTTCAAATAACCCACACGTCCGAAGCTCCCGATCAATATTGTGTTTGCGCTAGTTTAATGGCTGAATTTTAACGCCAGCTAATCCCGTACCGGGAATTACCCAGATTCGCAAACGCGATATGAATTGCGGAAGGAGAATTCTGTCAGTCTGTCAGTCATTTTTTTAAAGATCCCCAGGGGCGTACATGCAGGGGCCGGTCCCCTGTCCCTTTCCTCCCTCCTCGATCAGCTGTTTTAAACAGCTGATTGCGCATATGAAGGAAACATTCGTGTGATCACCTGTCTAAAAGACCAGAACTGAACCGGAAACTCGGGTCCAGTCTTTTAAACAGCTGATCGCTGCAGAGATTGTGGGCTTGTGTGGGCCCTACTACCGTCTGTAGTAGTCACGCCACTGGGTCCCACTACACTCAGTCCTGAGCATTCTCTAAGGTAGCGTTTCTCAACCAGGGGCCCAGAGACCCCAGGGGTCTTTTAGAGGTTGCGTACCCACTTTAGCTGGCCTGTCATTTCTAGCCTATATTCCTGCCGACAGACCTACTGATGCTATATGATCTGTAGGGTTGTCTCTCTGATACTTTGTACCAACTCTATCTTCAGACCTATTTGAAAATTGCACAATCAGACATGAAACCATAGGGCTGCAGTTATATTAGCGTAACCATAGTTCTACATTAAAGATACTATACCTTCCAGCAGCGCACACATCTACCCCAATGTTCTGTAGATATAATGGGTGACTGCACTGGATGTAGGTTGTACCGAGGGATGTTAGAAATCAGGGACATATTTAACTCTATAACTTCCCTACACCACTGCGTGGAGACAATCAGCTGTCTGGAAAGGTGTGGAGTGAGAGGAAATCATTTCTATTGCAATACCAGTGCACTGGGTGGTCTGGAATTAGCAGTACAGACTGTGGGGTTTTCCTGTGTGCTCCTAAAAAAATCAATTGATTACAATAAGTCCCATTTTTTAAATCACTGTCCAAACATAACATTATAATTCCTACAGTACTGAGAAACTCCATGCTAACATATAATACACTGACAAGCCACCCCTTCCATTGACTACAATAGGAGGCAACTGTAAAATAATAATAGCTGTCTCTTGCATTTATACAAACGTAAAGGTATCAAGCAGTGCCAGGCAGCAACAGCCAGAGCCAGCCTGGTATTGTCTTGTATAAAGAGAGGTATGGATTCAAGGGAGGAAAATGTAATTCTCCCTCTTATAAAGCATTGGTAAGGCCTCATTTGGAATATGTAGTGCAATTTTGGAATCCTGGGTACAAAAAGGACATCTTTGAAATGAAAAGGGTTCAAGAAGGGCAACTAAATTAATAAGGGGAATGGGGGAGCTTGAATTTGAGAGAGACTGGAAAAGTTACAATTATATACGCTGGAGAAAGGCACTTACGTGGGATATGATTACTGTGTATAAATACATTAATGGGCCATACAATAAACTATCTGGGGCATTGTTCACCAATAAAACATGCAGAGAACACATGGCCATCCCTTAAGACTTGAAGAAAAAAGGTTAGGCATCAAGTTCGGAAAGGGTTTTTCACTGTGAGAATGGTAAAGCTATGGAACTGTCTTCCAATGGAATTGTTATGGCAGGTTCATTGGTCAGTTTAAAATGGATGAGTTTCTGCAAACAAGGAATGTTGCAAGTTACTGGTATTGATACATAAAGTAGAGTTGATCCAGGGAAATTTCCGATTGCCACTTGGAGTCAGGAAGGAATTTTTTCCCCTTCTTAAATTTGGTGTGGTTTTTTTTTTGCCTTCCTCTGGATCAACAGTTAGCAGGAAATGAGGATATTGCTAGATGGTTGGACTGGATGGACATATGTCTTATATATTCAACATACTATCATAAATACTATACTATACAGTACTATACTATGTATTTACTATCTATACTTATATACCGAGTACTACTATTACCTTTTACTATACTATACAGTACTAACCATACACAATACATACATACCATACTAAATACAACAGTACTATAGGAAACTATACAACTCACTAACTATATAGTACTAGCATACAGACATACTATACTATAACAACAGTACATACACCTATACTATACTATACAGTACTATACGATACAACAGACTATAACTATACAGACAGTACCTAACGTATACTATACTATACATACAGTACTATACTAAATACTATACAGACTATACACAGACATACAGGACTATACACATACAGTACACAAAGATACCAATAACACAACAACAACAACAACTAACACAACCCAACAACAAACTAATACATACATACATACTCTATATACTAGTACTATACTATACATACTATACTAATACTATACTATACTAACAGTATACTATTACTATACTATACTATACTATCAGGAGATTCATAAAAGTTCTATCGTTTAAATGGTGCTATTTTTGCTCCACCAATCAGATCTTGTTTACAATTAAGGCTAATTTCTGATTGGTGGGGCAAAATTAGCACCATTTTAAACATAAAACTGTATATTGTTACGGAACTCCTCTACGACTCTAATATCACATAATTACAACTGGGGTTTACAATACTCAATACACTAGAGCCATGGACATCCTGTTACTATATTGGTGTTATCAGTTAAAATCAGTGCTTAGCATCGGTGCCACATGATTAATGAAACTTGTGTATTATGGTAATACTATAAAATAAGGATGTTAAAAGTCACCCTGGACTCAAAGAGTTCCATTTGTTTTATTTCAACACTTTCCTATTTGTTTCGTCTTATTTCCCGCCTTCCATTTTGGAAGTAACAATCATATCATAAGATATGACCTGCTTGAAACTTTTTGCTTATAAGAAATGCTACAAAAACTACCATCAATCTATTGTTAAGTGGGTACACAAAGGTTTTTGAAAGATGACAGACAGGATCTTGCAGATCCTGTCTGTCTTCTTTGAAAGATCTTCATCACACACTCCCGAGCGCTCCCCCTATCACATCAATACACATCATATACACAGAATATACACACAATACACATCATATACGCATCATATACGCAGCATATACGCATCATATACGCATCATATACGCATCATATACGCATCATATACGCATCATATACGCATCATATACACATCATATACACATCATATACACATCATATGCACGAATATACGCATCATATACGCATATAGACGCATCATATACGCATCATATACGCATCATATACGCATCATATACGCAGCATATACGCATCATATACGCAGCATATACACATCATATACAAATCGTATACACATCATATACACATCATATGCACAGAATATACGCATCATATACGCATCATATACGCATCATATACGCATCATATACGCATCATATCCATCATAAAGCATCATATACGCATCATATACGCGAAGCGTATACAATCGTATACAAATCGTATACAAATCGTAAACACCATCGTATAACACGATACACAGTGATACACAGGTATACACACGTATACACATCGTATCACATCGTATAACATCGATACCACATCGTCATATACACATCATATACAGCATATACACATCATATACACATCATATACACATCGTATACACATCGTATACACACAGCGTATACACAGCATATACACAGCATATACACAGCGTATACACATCGTATACACATCGTATACACATCATATACACATCATATCACACACAATACACATCATATACACAGCATATAACACAATACACATACACATCATACACATCACATACACGTCACATACACAACATATACACAGCAATCCACATCATATCCACCACAATATACACATCATATACACAGCATATACACACATATTACACATCATATACACATCATATACATCATATACAATCATACCAGCATATACACATCATATGCACAGCATATACACAATACATCCATATACACATCATATACACATCATATACACAGCATATACACAGCATATAAACAGCATATACACTCATATACACATCATATACACATCATATACACAGCATATACACAGCATAGGGAGAACGGTCTGGAGTCTGTGTTCCCTCGGCCGCGGGCCGACACCCCTATAGGAAGTCTACCAACGGCTGAGGAAATTTTCCCTCCTATCCGAACGAGCGTTGGCCGACCCGATCGTTCGGCCAGCTGCACGCTTGTTTGGAAAAGTAAGGTACACAGTACCAGTAAAGCCCAATACTGTTGAGTCCAAAGGTATCGGGGCTTTATCGGTACTGTGTGTACCCAGCTTAAAGGACATGCCAACCGAATGAAACAACCGAAGATGTTTCATTACAATATAAACAAACCTTGGCCCCTTTCTCAGCGTAAATTGTTTAAATGACCAAATGTAATAAGAAATAAAGGTATATACAGAATATAATTAGGACTTGCTTAACCTCCCTTCTCAAACTGAACGATAGATTTTCTCCACTGGTAACCACAAGGATGTATTGGGTCAAATATCTTCCACGGATGGACGCTCTGACATTAATAAGCACAGAGGCTGGTTCAGGATGTGATATGACTGAGTGGAAATGTATATGACCCACTTACAAGGCCTTTCGGTAAATTGTCACAGACCAACCCCCTTCTGGTAACTTCCCCTCATAGTACCTGCCCAGTGAAGGAGAGCAGCCAAAAGGAGATGAAATCAGAGAGCGTGGGGGATTTTTTAAATGTGGCCCCAAACCTTGGCATTTCTTCTTCGTTCATGGGAAAAGGCGGTTTTATAGCCGAATAGAAACCGCTTGCATTGCTTTTGATTACTGGTTTTGTTTTATGCTTAATAATTGGATGTCATCAAGCGAAAATAGTTCGATGTCATCAAGCAAAATGTTATCTTTTTTGGTGATTATGGATAAACAGTTGCAAAAGTCAGAGTACCTTCACTGTAAACCCTTGTTTATACCATCCACATTAAAGGGAAGTTCAGTACAAATACATATACTTTTATAAAAAGAGCAGTATTTTCCCATCCTAATGACCTTAACCTGCCCATTCAGCATTGTGTCTGTGTATAAATAAATGCAACCGAAATACTGACTTCCTGTTTGCAGAACCCCAATAGAGACTGTTATGGTTTTGCCCTTGACCCAGTGCCTGGGTTGATTCAGTTGCTCAGTAGAGATCTGAGCATGTTTGACCCATCCAACAGCCATCAGTAGAAATTACTGTTAGGAACATTCCAAGGATGTGGTGCATCCTGGGAAGAAGAAGGACGTTAGAACCTGACATGTCAGCTCACTAATGTTAACAGCAGGGAACAGCAAAGGGTATGAAATCAACTGATTTTTCAAAATGGGAGAGAATATGTAGAAAACTAAGAAGTAATTACACAAACTAAACAATTTAACTAATATTGATAATTTCCACTGAACTGTCCCTTTAATATATATACACAGTACTGTAATTCTGATTGGCTGTAAGTTGTCACGTGCCATCTCCCTTTATACAGATCATGTTTTATTCAAACCCTACACAAGAAAAAATTGTTCCAAGGTGCTCAGGAAATACATTTCAAATCCCTTTATTTTAAATACTGGGGACATAAGAATAAAAGCAATTAAAAGCCAATGTTATACACTAAAGGAGCTAGCAGGGAGACCTATAGTATAAGATCCAAAACAAGGTGTTTTTTTTTATTTGCTGTGCAAAACAAAAGTAACCATAAAGCAGTATAGATGATTTCTATAACAGTATTTATACATATTGTCCTGTAGCGTGAAGTAGTGCAGCAAAACCAAAAGGCAACACCCATAGAGAGTCCAAAGAGAAGATTAGGGAATTCTTTTTTCTCCAGGGGTTAATAAACTGAGCATGTCTGAACCAATGAGCTAGGGGAGGGCAAGTAACTTTAGATTCTACTGGAAAATAGGTAATAGGCTAAATTATAACCACAGTGGCTCAGTCCATAGCACTGATACCTTGCAGTTCGATTCTACCATTGGATACATCTGCAAGGAGTTTGTATGTTCTCCCCGTGCTTCCTCTGGGTACTCCGGTTTCCCTCACAATCATAAAGCCATA
The DNA here is from genome assembly GCA_019447015.1 of Hymenochirus boettgeri. Lineage (NCBI taxonomy): Eukaryota > Metazoa > Chordata > Amphibia > Anura > Pipidae > Hymenochirus > Hymenochirus boettgeri. The sequence goes on from CM033473.1 coordinate 286,070,244, forward strand.
CTGATAGGTTGTATGTGTCAAATAAATGTGCTTAGATTGTAAGCTCTTCTGGGCCTGATGTGAATGTATAACATGTAATTGTAAAGTGATACAGAAGATGTTGTCGCTATATAAAATTCACAATAATAATAATATATAAACAATAACTACAGACATCAAGTGCCCATATATCAACCCATACAGCATAAGAAGCAAGAATGGTCCATAGGGGTTTTAACATAACAGCAGAAGATAGGGCATGTTTTCAAAATGCTGCACTAGGCCTCTGTTTCATTTTGGTTAAAGTGTTAAATCAAATATAATTTACAATTCTGATTTCTCTCCATGATCAAAATCATTCTAGTTTATAAATAAGTTTAAAACGAATATCTGTCATCTGATAATATATTATTTAAAGAAGGGGAACTAAAGTCTCCAGACAACATTGCCCAATAGAAAGAGCAAATTCAGAAAGATACAAAAAGCTGTATGTCACCTCTCCCTTTGCTGTGGATGCTGGGTGATTTATGAAAATAAATGTGGGTACTAGTGGTCAGTTCCCATGATTCACCTTAGCTGGAACACCCAGTTAAGTGTACGCAGTATACTTCACAGGAAGCTGCAGCCTTGCTTCCTGTAAGCTAACAACCAATCATGATACAGCTCAGAGATCATCCTCCCTCTGACACAGAACGCTGATTTTAGTGCAGTTTTTGTGTAAACACATTACAAATGCTCCTTTCCCTAACAATTCCTTTCATACAAAAAAAATAATAATCTTTGCAGTTTATTTCCAACATGGGCTATGAGTTGTACTGACAACAACAAGGAAGCTTTCTGTGTCACAGAATCACAATACATGTACTAATATTACTTGTACAACTAGAGAAGAATCTTTTAATGTATACAGTAGGTGTTTTTTCACATTAGGATTAAAAAAATAACATTTAGTTGTCTTTAAAGGCTCAGGAAATGACTTGCATCAATTTGTTTCTAAGTAAACTGTGGTTGGTGCTACTGTATGAAACGGCCACAAATCTTGTCATGTTCTCCCTTCTGCACCCCTTACCCACTGGCTCTCTCCTTTCTCCGCTCTCTCCCCAAGACTTTGTGCATTACTTCTATCCGCATGCAGATCTCTGGTCCTAGGGATGATTTAGATTATGTGTCAGAGCCTCCCTCTGCTATTGTTGGATCTTTTACTCATGACCTGTCCCCTTGATCCCATGCCCTCTGTATTACTGAAGCACTGTAATCATGTGCTTACCCCTATACTCACCCACATATTCAACGCCTCCATTACATCTGGATTTTCCCTTCCATCTTTAAGCATGCCCATGTTAAGTAGAGATGTCCGAACTTCGCGAAATCTGGTCCGCTCGAGGATCCGCAAATTTTCTAAAAATTTGAAAATTCGAAAATCTGCGATTCCTCGAAAATACGAGAAATCCTGGTAATTTTGAAAATTTTCGAAAATACGAGAAATCCGCGGTTCAGAAGTTCGGAAGGCGGAAAATTCGGAAAATCCGGAAAAATCCGCCGTTCGCGAGGGATAAATCAGTGGCGGATCCGGGTTCGGATCCGTGAACCGGCCATCCCTATTGTTAAGCCCATACTTAAAAAGCCCTCACTGGACCCCTCTTGTTTAGTCAACTACCACCTGGTCTCTCTCTTACCATTAGCCTCTAAACTGCTAGAACTGCTTCCCGTATCACTAACTACCTTCATGCTCATAACCTATTGGATCCTTTGCAATCTGGATTCCGTCCTGCGCATTCCACCGAGACGGCTCTGGGTAAGGTATAAATGATCTGCAGGTTGCAAAGGCCAATGGTCACTTTTCTATTCTTATCCTCCTTGACCTCTCCTCTACTTTCCACACAGTCGATCATTCCCTCCTAATGCGGATACTTTACTCTTTGGGCATTCGGAATGAAGTGGCATCCTGGTTTCTATCCTATCTCTCTGACAGAACTTACTCTGTATCTGTTACTAACACCTCTTCTCGAGTATCTTTGGTGTGGGGGTCCCGCAGGGTCTGTACTTGGACCCTTAATGTCTCGTCTTACACTATTTCCTTGGGAGATGTTATTAGCTCTTTTGGCTTCAAGCATCATTTATATGCAGATGATACACAAATGTACTTCTCCACCCCACGCTAAACTCCTGACATCCAATCACGTGTCTCCGACTGCCTCCTTGCCATTTCCTCCTGGATGTCTCATGTTACCTCAAATTAATCTTTCTAAAACTCAACTGATTGTTTCCCACCTAAACCTGGTCCTGTCCCATCTTTCTCTATTTTGTTGACAATACCCCCATTTCCCCTATCCAATCGGCACGCTGCCTAGGGGTAATTATTGACTCCTCTCTCTCCTTTTCTAACCACATTAACTATGTTGCGAAAACCTGCCGTTTTTTCTTTCGCAGGTTCCTTTCTCTGCTGACTACTGCTATCTTATGCATGCTCTCATCCATCGCTCCTGGACTATTGTAACCTACTACGTTTAGTCTTTCTGTTCCCACCTCTCTCCCTTCAGTCTATAATTAAAGGGGAACTGTGGTCTCCAAACAAGTTTATTTTAAATGAAAGGCCAGGTTCATACCTTTAAAACGAGCCATCAACCACCTCTCTACGTGCTGCACAGCCCAAAATATGAAGAAATCACTGATCAGAAAGTTAGGGGGTGGGAGGTTCTGAATCTGCGGTCAGAATACTGTTTCCTCCTCTAATCTGTGGTTGGCACATGCTCAGTGCATGACTGAAGGGTAGGAGGGGGTGGGGAGAGACAGCACAGCCACAGCACTGCTTTTTAAATGCCTCCCACTTGCGGCCCTTCCCAATCGGGGCCCTGTGTCCCCTCCCCTTGCAGCCCCCTGTGGCCCCTCCACTCACGGACTCTTGTGGCTCTGCACACTCGCGGGTCCTGTGGCCCCTCCCCCGAGTGGGAGGGGCCCGGGAGGCTGCAAGGGAAGGCCCAAGGGGCTGCAAAGGGGGGTTCATGGGGGCCCACGAGGAGGAGGAAACACAGAAGAGGGACTGTCACATGGTTTCAGTGCAGGAAGTGCGGGGATCTGGTGATGCTGCTGCTATATCACATATATAAATGTAAATATCTTCAAAACTATGTAAAATAAATAATGAAAGTAAATTGCAAAAATCCTAGGAAAGCAATTCCTGTCATTTACCTAAAGTCATTGGACCACAGTTACCCTTTAACTCTGCCACACGTATTGTTTCGCTTTCAAATAAACCGGATCCCAAATCTTTCTCGTAAGGACAACAACCTGGCTCCACCTTAAACAACGCATTGTATACAAAATCCTTCTCCTAACATTTAAAGGGTATCTCCACCAGGATTTTAACTTTCTTTTTCCAGTTTAACTGGAGAACAGGAGGTAAATGTCTTACCTCCTATCCTTCAGTAAAACTTACAGGAGAGCAGATTAAACTTACGGCATATCACTCCAGCGATGCTAACGGCCTCCGCCTACACTGACATTCCCCGACGGATCCACATCCCCTTTGCATTGTGTGCGTGTGTGCACACAGTGCAAGGAGAGTGGACGTGGGCGGAGACTCATAACAGAACCATCTCCTGTACAGACCCCCCACTCCTACTGCTTCCTCTCACTTAAACCTTTCTCTCTTGTAGCTCCCATCTCTGGAATTCTATTCCCCCCTCCTCTAGTCAAGAAACCTCAATTAGCAGGTTTAAATCTACCCTTACATCCTACCTATCTGGTAACCAGCACAGTATATGGTATATATATATCTATATATGATAAATCTAGCCTTACATCCTACCTATGGTAACCAGCACAGTATATGGTATCTATATATCTATATATGATAAATCTACCCTTACATCCTACCTATCCGGTAACCAGCACAGTATAAGATATCTATATATCTATATATGATACATCTACCCTTACATCCTACCTATCCGGTAACCAGCACAGTATATGGTATCTATATATCTATATATGATAAATCTACCCTTACATCCTACCTATCGGTAACCACACAGTATATGGTTATCTATATATCATATATGATAAATCTACCCTTACATCCTACCTATCTGGTAACCAGCACAGTATATGGTATCTATATATCTATATATGATAAATCTACCCTTACATCCTACCTATCCGGTAACCAGCACAGTATATGGTATCTATATATCTATATATGATAAATCTACCTTACATCCTACCTATCTGGTAACCAGCACAGTATATGGTATCTATATATCTATATATGATAAATCTACCCTTACATCCTACCTATCTGGTAACCAGCACAGTATATGGTATCTATATATCTATATATGATAAATCTACCCTTACATCCTACCTATCTGGTAACCAGCACAGTATATGATATATATATCTATATATGATAAATCTACCCTTACATCCTACCTATCTGGTAACCAGCACAGTATATGATATCTATATATCTATATATGATAAATCTACCCTTACATCCTACCTATCGTAACAGCGCAGTATATGGTATCATATTATTTATATGATAAATTAACCTTACATCCTACCTATCGGTAACCAGCACATTATATGGTATCTATATTCTATATGTATAAATCTACCCTTACTCCTACCTATCCGGTAACCAGCACAGTATATGTATATATATATCATATATGATAAATCTACCCTACATCCTACCTATCCGGTAACCAGCACAGTATATGGTATCTATATATCTATATATGATAAATCTACCCTTACATCCTACCTATCCGGTAACCAGCACAGTATATGATATCTATATATCTATATATGATAAATCTACCCTTACATCCTACCTATCTGGTAACCAGCCCAGTATATGATATCTATATATCTATATATGATAAATCTACCCTACATCCTACCTATCTGGTAACCAGCACAGTATATGGTATCTATATATCTATATGATAAATCTACCCTTACATCCTACCTATCTGGTAACCAGCACAGTATATGATCTATAATCTATATATATGATAAATCTACCCTTACATCCTACCTATCTGGTAACCAGCAAAGTATATGGTATCTATATATCTATATATGTAAATCTACCCTTACATCCTACCTATCTGGTATCACCACACAGTATATGGTATCTATATATCTATATATGATAAATCTACCCTTACATCCTACCTATCTGGTAACCAGCACAAGTATATGGTATCTATATTCTATTTGATAAATCTACCCTTACATCCTACCTATCCGGTAACCAGCACAGTATATGTATCTATATATCTATATATGATAAATCTAGCCTACATCCTACCTATCCGGTAACCAGCACAGTATATGGTATCTATATATCTATATATGATAAATCTACCCTACAATCCTACCTATCCGGTAACCAGCACAGTATATGTATATCTATATATGATAAATCTACCCTTACATCCTACCTATCCGGTAACCAGCACAGTATATGATATCATATATCTATATATGATAATAACTACCCTTACATCCTACCTATCCGGTAACCAGCACAGTATATGATATCTATATATCTATATATGATAAATCTACACTTACATCCTACCTATCGGTAACCAGCACAGTATTGGTATCTATTATCTATATATGATAAATCTACCCTTACATCCTACCTATCCGGTAACCAGCACGTATATGGTATCTATATATCTATATATGTAAAATCTACCCTTACATCCTACCATCCGGTAACCAGCACGTATATGGTATCTATATATATATATATGATAAATCTACCCTTACATCCTACCTACCGGTAACCAGCACGTATATGGTATCTATATATCATATATGATAAATCTACCCTTACATCCTACCTATGGTAACCAGCACAGTATATGGTATCTATATATCTATATATGATAAATCTACCCTTACACCTACCTTCCGGTACCAGCACAGTATATGGTATCTATATATCTAATATGATAAATCACCCTACATCCTACCTATCCGGTAACCAGCACGTATATGGTATCTATATATCTATATATGATAAATCTACCCTTACATCCTACCTATCCGGTAACCAGCACAGTATGTTATCTATATATCTATATATGATAAATCTACCCTTACATCCTACCTATCCGGTAACCAGCACAGTATATGGTATCTATATATCTATATATGATAAATCTACCCTTACATCCTACCTATCCGGTAACCAGCACAGTTATGGTATCTATATATCTATATAGATAAATCTAACCTTACATCCACCTATCGGTAACCAGCACAGTATATGGTATCTATATATCTATATATGATAAATCTACCCTTACCCCTACCTATCCGGTAACCCAGCACAGTATATGGTATCTATATATCTATATATGATAAATCTACCCTTACATCCTACCTATCGGTAACCAGCCACTATATGGTATCTATATATCTATATGATAAATCTACCCTTACATCCTACCTATCCAGTAACCAGCACAGTATATGGTACTATATATATATATATGATAAATCTACCCTTACATCCTACCTATCCGGTAACCAGCACAGTATATGGTATCTATATATCATATATGATAAATCTACCCTTACATCCTACCTATCCGGTAACCAGCACAGTATATGGTATCTATATATCTATATATGATAAAATCTACCCTTACATCCTACCTATCCGGTAACCAGCACAGTATATGGGATCTATAATTCTCTATATGATAAATCTACCCTTACATCCTACCTATCGGTACCAGCACAGTATATGGTATCTATATATCTATATATGAAATTACCCTTACATCCTACCTATCCGGTAACCAGCACAGTATATGGTATCTATATATCTATATATGATAAATCTACCCTTACATCCTACCTATCTGTAACCAGCACAGTATATGGTATCTATATATCTATATATGATAAATCTACCCTTACATCCTACCTATCTGGTAACCAGCACAGTATATGGTATCTATATATCTTATATGATAAATCTACCTTACATCCTACCTACTGGTAACCAGCCACAGTATATGGTATCTATATATCATATATGATAAATCTACCCTTACATCTACCTATCCGGTAACCAGCACAGTATATGGTATCTATATATCTATATATGATAAATCTACCCTACATCCTAATCTGTAACCAGCACAGTATATGGTATCTATATATCTATATATGATAAATCTACCCTTACATCCTACCTATCTGGTAACCAGCACAGCATATGGTATCTATATATCTATATATGATAAATCTACCCTTACATCCTACCTATCCGGTAACCAGCACTGTATATGGTATCTATATATCTATATATGATAAATCTACCCTTACATCCTACCTATCCGGTAACCAGCACAGTATATGGTATCTATATATCTATATATGATAAATCTACCCTACATCCTACCTATCCGGTAACCAGCACTGTATATGGTCATCTATATCTATATATGATAAATCTACCCTTACATCTACCTATCCGGTAACCAGCACAGTATATGGTATCTATATATCTATATATGATAAATCTACCCTTACATCATACTATCTGGTAACCAGCCACAGTATATGGTATCTATAATCTATAATGATAAATCTACCCTTACATCCTACCTATCCGGTAACCAGCACAGTATATGGTATCTATATATCTATATATGATAAATCTACCCTTACTCCTACCTATCCGGTAACCAGCACAGATATGGTATATATATCTATATATGATAAATCTACCCTTACATCCTACCTATCGGGTACCCGCACAGTATATGGTATCTATATATCTATATATGATAAATCTATCCTTACATCCTACCTATCCGGTAACAGCACAGTATATGATATCTATATATCTATAATGATAAATCTACCCTTACATCCTACCTATCTGGTAACCAGCACAGTATATGGTATTATATATCTATTATGATAAATCTACCCTTACATCCTACCTATATGGTAACCAGCACGTATATGGTATCTATATATCTATATGATAAATCTACCCTTACATCCTACCTATCCGGTAACCAGCACAGTATATGATATATATATATCTATATGATAAATCTACCCTTACATCCTAACATCTGGTAAACCAGCACAGTATGGTATCTATATATCTATATATGATAATCTACCCTTACATCCTACCTATCCGGTAACAGCACAGTATATGATATCTATATATCTATATATGATAAATCTACCCTTACATCCTACCTATCCGGTAACCAGCACAGTATATGTATCATATATCTATATATGATAAATCTACCCTTACATCCTACCTATCTGGTAACCAGCACAGTTAATGGTATCTATATATCTAATATGATAAATCTACCCTTACATCCTACCTATCTGGTAATCAGCACAGTATATGGTATCTATATATCTATATATAATAAATCTACCCTTACATCCTACCTATCTGGTAACCAGCACAGTATATGGTATCTATATATCTATATTGAAAATCTACCCTTACATCCTACCTATCCGGTAACCAGCACAGTATATGTATCTATATATCTATATGATAAATCTACTTACATCCTACCTATCGTAACCAGCCACAGTATATGGTATCTATATATCATATATGATAATATACCCTTACATCCTACTATCGGAACAAGCACAGTAATGTATCTATATATCTATATATGATAAATCTACCCTTACATCCTACCTATCCGGTAACCAGCACGTATTGTATGATCTATCTAGATATGATAAATCTACCCTTACATCCACCTATATGGTAACCAGCACAGTATATGGTATCTATATATCATATATGATAAATCTACCCTTACATCCTACCTATCGGTAACCAGCACGTATATGGTATCTATATATCTATATATGATAAATCTACCCTTACATCCTACCTATCGGTAACCAGCACAGATATGGTATCTATATATCTATTATATGATAAATCTACCCTTACTCCTACCTATCCGGTAACCAGCACAGTATATGGTATCTATATATCTATATATGATAAATCTACCCTTACATCCTACCTATCCGGTAACCAGCACAGTATATGGTATCTAATATTCTATATATGATAAATCTACCCTTACATCCTACCTATCCGGTAACCAGCACAGTATATGGTTCTATATATCTATATATGATAAATCTACCCTTACATCCTACCTATCCGGTAACCAGACACAGTATATGGTATCTATATATCTATATATGATAAATCTACCCTTACATCTACCTATCGGTAACCAGCACAGTATATGGTATCTATATCTATATGATAAATCTACCCTTACATCCTACCTATCCGGTAACCAGCACAGTATATGGTATCTATATATCTATATATGATAAATCTACCTTACATCCTACCTATCGGTAACCAGACCAGTATATGTATCTATATATCTATATATGATAAATCTACCCTTACATCCTACCTATTCGGTAACCAGCACAGTATATGGTATCTATATATCTATATATGATAAAAATCTACCCTTACATCCTACCTATCCGGTAACCAGCCCAGTATATGTATCTATATATCTATATATGATAAATCTTACCCTACATCCTACCTATCGGTAACCAGCACAGTATATGGTATCTATATATCTATATATGATAAATCTACCCTTACATCCTACCTATCTGGTAACCAGCACAGTATATGGTATCTATATATCTATATATGATAAATCTACCCTTACATCCTACCTATCGGTAACCAGCACAGTATATGGTATCTATATATCTATATATGATAAATCTACCCTTACATCCTACCTATCTGGTAACCAGACAGTATATGGTATCTATATATCATATATGATAAAATCTACCTTACATCCTACCTATCGGTAACCAGCACAGTATATGGGATCTATATATCTATAATATGATAATCTACCCTTACATCCTACCTATCCGGTAACAGCACAGTATATGGATCTATATATCTATATATGATAAATCTACCCTTACATCCTACCTATCTGAACCAGCACAGTATATGGTATCTATATATCTATATATGATAAATCTACCTTACATCCTACCTATCTGGTAACCAGCACAGTATATGTATCTATATATCTATATATGATAAACTACCCTTACATCCTACCTATCTGGTAACCAGCACAGTATATGGTTATCTATATATCTATATATGATAAATCTACCCTTACATCCTACCTATCCGGTAACCAGCACAGTATATAGGTATCTATATATCTATATATGATAAATCTACCCTTACATCCTACCTATCTGTAACCAGCACAGTATAGGTATCTATATATCTATATATGATAAATCTACCCTTACATCCTACCTATCTGGTAACCAGCACAGTATATGGTATCTATATATCTATATATGATAAATCTACCTTACATCCTACCTATCCGGTAACCAGCACGTATATGGTATCTATATATCTATATATGATAAATCTACCCTTACATCCTACCTATCCGGTAACCAGCCACAGTATTGGTATCTATATACTATTATGATAAATCTACTTACATCCTACCTATCGGTAACCAGCCACGTATATGGTATCTATATATCTATATATGATAAATCTACCCTTACATCCTACCTATCCGGTAACCAGCACAGTATATGGTATCTATATATCTATATAGATAAATCTACCCTACATCCTACCTATCTGGTAACCAGCACAGTAATGGTATCTATATATCTATATGATAAATTACCCTTACATCCTACTATCCGGTAACCAGCACCGTATATGGTATCTATAATCTATATATGATAAATCTACCCTACAACACCTATCCGGTAACCAGCACAGTATATGGTATCTATTATCTATATATAATCTACCCTTACATCCTACCTATCGGTAACCAGCACAGTAAATGGTATCTATATATCTATATAGTAAATCTACTCTTACATCTCCCTATCGGTAACCAGCACAGTATATGTATCTATATATCTATTATAGATAAATCTACCCTTACATCCTACCTATCTGGTAACCAGCACAGTATATGGTATCTATATATCTATATATGATAAATCACCCTTACATCCTACCTATCCGGTAACCAGCACAGTATATGGTATCTATATATCTATATATGATAAATCTACCTTCTACATCTACTATCCGGTAAACAGCACAGTATATGAGTATCTATATATATATATGATAAATCTACCCTTACATCCTACCTATCTGGTAACCAGCACAGTATATGGTATCTATATATCTATATATGATAAATCTACCCTTACATCCTACCTATCTGGTAACCAGCACAGTATATGGTATCTATATATCTATATATGATAAATCTACCCTTACATCCTACCTATCCGGTAACCAGCACAGTATATGGTATCTATATATCTATATATGATAAATCTACCTTACATCCTACCTATCGGTAACCAGCACAGTATATGGTATCTATATATCTATATATGATAAATCTACCCTTACATCCTACCTATCCGGTAACCAGCACAGTATATGGTATCTATTATCTATATATGATAAATCTACCCTTACATACTAACCTATCTGTAACCAGCACAGTAGATATGGTATCTATATAATCTTATATGATAAATCTACCCTTACATCCTACCTATCTGGTAACCAGCACAGTATATGGTATCTATATATCTATATATGATAATCTACCCTTACATCCTACCTATGGTAACCAGCACAGTATATGGTATCTAATCTCTATATGATAAATCTACCTTAATCACCTATCTGTAACCAGCACAGTATATGGTATCTATATATCTATATATGATAAATCTACCCTTACATCCTACTATCTGGTAACCAGCACAGTATGATATCTATATATCTAATATGATAAATCTACCCTTACATCCTACCTATTGGTAACAGACACAGTACATGGTATCTATATATCTATATATGATAAATCTACCCTTACATCCTCCCTATCGGTAACCAGCACAGTATATGGTATCTATATATCTATATATGATAAATCTACCCTACATCCTACCTATCTGTAACCAGCACAGTATATGGTATCTATATATATATATGATAAATCTACCCTTACATCCTACCTATCTGGTAACCAGCACAGTATATGATATTATATATCTATATATGTAAAATCTTACCCTTACATCCTACCTATCGGTAACCAGCACAGTATATGGTATCTATATATCTATATATGATAAATCTACCCTTACATCCTACCTATCCGGTAACCAGCACAGTATATGGTATCTATATACTATATATGTAAATCCTCCCTTACCTCCTACCATCCGGTAACCAGCACAGTATATGATATCTATATATCTATATATGATAAATCTACCCTTACATCCTACCTATCGTAACCAGCACAGTATATGATATCTATATATCTATATGATAAATCTACCCTTACATCCACCTATCCGGTAACAGACAGTATATGGTATCTATATATCTATATAGATAAATCTACCCTTACATCCTACCTATCCGGTAACCAGCACAGGATATGGTATCTATAATCTATATATGATAAATCTACCCTTACATCCTACCTATCCGGTAACCAGCACAGTATATGATATCTATATATCTATATATGATAAATCTACCTTATCCTACTATCTGGTAACCAGCACAGTATATGGTATCTATATATCTATATATGATAAATCTACCCTTACATCCTACCTATCGGTAACCAGCACAGTATAGATGTATCTATATATCTATATATGTAAATCTACCCTTACATCCTACCTATCTGGTAACCAGACAGTATAGGTATGTATTACTATATATGTAAATCTACCATACATCCCTATCTGGTAACCAGCACAGTATATGGTATTTATATCTAATATGATAATCTACCCTTACATCCTACCTATCTGGTAACCAGCACAGTATATGGTATCTATATATCTATATATGCTATAAATACTACCCTACATCCTACCTATCTGGTAACGCACAGTATATTATATACTATATATCTATATTGATAAATCACCCTACATCCTACTATGGTAACCAGCACGTATATGGTATCTATATATCTATATATGATAAATCTACCTTACATCCTACCTATCTGGTAACCAGCCAGTATATGATATCTATATATCTATATATGATAAATCTACCCTTACATCCTACCTATCGGTAACCAGCACAGTATATGGTATCTATATATCTATATATGATAAATCTACCCTTACATCCTACCTATCGGTAACCAGCACAGTATATGTATATATATATTATATGATAAATCTACCCTTACATCTACCTACTGGTAACCAGCACAAATATGGTATCTATATATCTATATAGATAATCTACCTTACATCCTACCTATCTGGTAAACCAGCACAGATTATTATATCTATATATCTATATATGATAAATCTACCTTACCATCTACATATATCGGTAACCAGCACAGTATATGGTATCTATATATTATATATGATAAATCTAATCCTTACATCCTACCTATCCGGTAACCAGCACAGTATATGGTATCTATATATCGTATATGATAAATCACCCTACATCGCTACACTACTCTGGTAACCAGCACAGTATATGATTAATATCTATATATGATAATCTACCCTTACATCCTACCTATCCGGTGGAACCAGCACAAATATGGTCTATACATCTATATATGATAAATATACCTTACATCCTACCTATTGGTAACCAGACAGTATATGGTATGCTATATCATATATGATAAATCTACCCTTAATCATTACATATCCGAACCAGAACAGTTGCTGGTTACCGGATAGGTAGGATGTAAGGGTAGATTTATCATATATAGATATATAGATACCATATACTGTGCTGGTTACCAGATAGGTAGGATGTAAGGGTAGATTTATCATATATAGATATATAGATATCATATACTGTGCTGGTTACCGGATAGGTAAGGATTAAGGGGATTTATCATATTAGATTTATCATATATAGATACCATATACTGTGCTGGTTACCAGATAGGTAGGATATAAGGGTAGATTTATCATATATAGATATTTAGATACCATATACTGTGCTGGTTACCAGATAGGTAGAGTGTAAGGGTAGATTTATCATATGTAGATATATAGATACTATATACTGTGCTGGTTACCGGATAGGTAGGATGGATGTAAGGGTAGATTTATCATATATAGATATATAGATACCATATACTGTGCTGGTTACCGGATAGGTAGGATGTAAGGGTAGATTTATCATATATAGATATATAGATACCATATACTGTGCTGGTTACCGGATAGGTAGGATGTAAGGGTAGATTTATCATATATAGATATATAGATACCATATACTGTGCTGGTTACCAGATAGGTAGGATGTAAGGGTAGATTTATCATATAGATATATGGTATCTATATATCTATATGATAAATCTACCCTTACATCCTTGGGGGTGGAGGGACATGACATTATTTAAAGAAGACTCGAAGTACAAAATAAGGTGAACTATCGTTGCCTTGGGCCTGACTGGGCAAAAAAAATGTCCATTCGTGTCCATCAGGCCCGATCTGCAGATAGGAGGAATTGGATCTTTGTCAGGTCAATCAAAGTGAATCGAACAGTTTAATTTTGTCTGGGGAAACAGTATTTGTATGAATTCTGTGCCAGTGGAACACGCTGAAAGTTTCCTAAGAACTAAAGCTTCTTTTTCAATGAGTAGGTGATTTGGTAATAATAAATAAACAATTTTCAGTACAGCAGGACTAAGATGCAGAACCTGTCAGAGTTCATTCTACCGATGGTCGCCAAAATTTTAACATTTGAAAAGCAAAAATTTGGAAACACTGAAGCTTGAACCTAAAACAGGTTCTGGTCATGTTGAAACTTCGATAAATCACTATCAAGGACCTTTGTAAGAATCATCAGAAGAAAAGAACAATAATCATAAACAGGATGTTATGGCTAAAAGAGAACCTAAATTTTCTCATAATGAAGGCATGTCTACCCACAGAAATTTTTGTCCCTCAAACCAGTACCCCCCCCCTACAAACGGCCGCCGGGCTCCTCAGCATTCCTGAAAAACGATATCATCATGAAGAATGCTGGCTCCTCTTTTCATCCGTGGCTCTTCTGGGGTTAGCTATCTATCACAGCTGTGATTATGACATCATGGCCAAGGACTTACAACAGTACATGCACCACTCTTTAGGGCTGTTGCCAGCCCCACAAAGAGCTAGTAAAATGACAGGGGTGGAGTGTATAAATCAAAGAGGACCAGCAAACCTCATGGTTGAATATCTTCTTTAGGAATGCTCGGGAGCAGGAAGTATTGCGATACGAGGGTTTTGTGGGGTCTTCGTTTTAGGGGAATATAATTGGCTTGGGGTGGACATTGCCCTTTAAGACAGAAGCTTAGAAGTTACTTAAAAAAAACTTTTTTGCAGGCAGTTGCTGCTGGTGGCTCACCAAATATTGATTGGTGTTTCTAGTATTGTATACCGGAATTGTTGACAATCTGCTGCAAAATATGATTTTTATGGCATGACCACAAAATTGAAGATTATTTGTATATTTTTTCAATTATGAGAGGCTTATTTAATGGGCCGGATTGTATTTTATAAAAATTTAACACCACAAATTGGCCAAATAATGTAAAAATCTGAGCTATCAATTTATTTAATTACATTTAATCATTCAGCACACACAAGAAATATTGTAATTAAAATGATTGTTAACGCAGCAAAATGGCTTTATTAATCTTATGTAGTTATTACCTGCACATTTTTTAGGTAGGCGGAGTGATCATGTAATAAGTAAAGCACAAGTCATAGGTTAAATCTGTTACATCACCTATAAAAAGGTGATCAATTTGCCTTCCAGGGCTAGTAGAGAGACATAGTATCAATACATTCAACCCTCCAATTCACCTGGATAGAACCTATTTGTAAGGATACCAGAACACCAGGCTTTGTTCCACCGGGGGATTGGGATGGGTTGTTTTACTGGGCAGATCAGAGTGTGGCTGTGCGTCCATTGGTTGTAGGTGGGCAAAGGCTCCACCCTGTCCTCGATACAATTTTCCAAGGTGTATTGAGGTATTTTATCTTAGTATACAAGACGCCCCCGCAAATAAAATAGGCTCTTCCATCTTTGAGGGTTAAATCTACCATGGTTGGAAGACGTATTTTTATGATAATAACACTGTTATTGAACACACTGTGCACTGTATGAACTAGCACAGATACAATGATATATCTAGGGCCCTGGAATTTCATGGTCATCTTTTTTCTGTGTTTGTATTATGTTTGGTCAAATCGTAGTACTTCACTATAAGATTTATACTGGGAGATTCAATAAAGTTTGGTTTGGGGTTGCAAAAAATTAGCACCAATTTTTAAAAGATAAGATTTTATTGAATAACCCCTGTTTATCGTTAAAACTTGTGCTAACTTTGCCCCTTTTTAATGATTAAGAAACTCTAATGAATCACCCGATAGTGCTATAAGCATTTCGTGCTGGTCTTTTAAAAAGCTGACGGCAACATTATGTTTCCTCATAAGTCCAATAAGCTTTTAAAAAACAGCTGATTCAGCAGTTGTGCGGGTTCTATATGTCAGGGGCCGGCAGCCCATAGTTACACCACTGATGTAGGGACCATAAGAGAACATAGGGACCTGTTTTCAGGTAGGACCCATACAAGCACAGCACAGCCTACAATTAAACAAAATACAGGTCACTGCGTGATTGTAACTAGAAATCAGTGGCTCCCAGCAAAACTATGATGGGACCCCATAGTGCTTCCATCTACAGTGGTTTTCGGGGAAAGGGCTGATCATCATAGAAAAATAAGAAGAGGGAGGCCCCCCTGCGGTTGCAGGTCTGTTTACCTGATAGACGCCCCTGGTTTATTGCATCCACATAAAAAAAATAAAAGGGGAAAGCATTTTGACTTTTTACCCATTTCCCCATGTATGGGGCTGTATTTCCCTAGTTTGAAACCCACATTATATGCAATGGAAAGGGATGGCATCGGTTGACTGGGCAAGGGGATGTACTAGAGTTAGCTGATAGAGAAAACGCTCCTGGTAAAAAACGATTCCACTGCAGTTTCATTAAAGACAAGACATAGTCTAGATGGTGGCAGATATGCGTTGTTCGGAGTAATAAAATGTCTCTTTGTTATTATTCACAATCGACTCAATGATCATGACCAAAGGCACCGCTTGGATGGGATTTTTAATAGCGCCATAGGATGTGTTTAAATAGTAGACTTCTACTCTCTGATGGTGTTCTTGGAGGGGAGAGAGAATGCTTGTAACACCTAAAGAGGTTGTGGAAATGATACAAGATTAAAGGACAAGGTCAAAAAGGGTTTGTTTTATCATTTTGTCTCTAAGAGCAGTAAAAATGAATAAAACCTTTTTCAAAAAATTATATTATAACCATTGAGGAAAAGAAAAGGGTTGAACATAGGGTACTTTACCCATTCCTCATTCTACCACTATTTACTCCTATTATGAGTAGAGAATGGTTTCACATTGGGTAGAGTAATATTTCATGGATTAGTCCATTAGAAAACATGTCACTCCAGTTAAACCGTTGCTTAGTTAGACATTTAGGCCCCATACACTTGAAAGAGAGCATACTGTCCACGCATTAACATTCCAATGTGCTGCAATCCGCGCTGTAATCTGAAATCAGATCACATGAATGTAATTTGGCCACCTACACTGACATGCATTGCTCTGTGTTACACGTGCTTACAGATAGATGCGCAAGCGCCAATGTGGGAAAACACGTTCAGTGTGGCCTAGTCTTTGGGGATGTCCATCCTCAAGAACAAAAATCTAAACTTGCCCCCCAAACCAAGACTGTTATAGTTACTACCTCCACTCAGTCCATGAAGCCCATACATCCTTACCAGCACCTATTGCTTTCCGCCAAGTCCTCGCCTCCTTGAAGCCAGAGGCTTTACTGAGTAGGCCACAAACAGAATGCGAGTCAGTCATTGGCATATGTCAACAATCCAGGAGATGTGTGAGATGCTGGCTTCTAGCAAAGGGGAAAGGGCTTCAGGACTTCGAAGTAAGTAACTATATTAAATTTCTAGGTTGGGGATGGGCGGGAGTATAGATTTTGGTATGGGAGTGTACGCGCTCTTTAAGACGTAGTAAATTATAGTAAAGTTAATGAGTTGATTTGGAGGTTATAGGTTATATCTGGAACATGAATCACTATTCACAACAAATTAAAGAGTAACAATTTTAACCAACCAAAGTGTGAAAGGTTTTATAAACAACATTGTAAGGAACTCAACTCACCATGACCATAATCGGTAGACAGTGACGGGGTGTTGACGCATTCTTTCTCTTTACTTTATAAGTGGACAGCTAATCATGGATCTGGAAGGAGTGTATCGGGACCCAGATACAATATTGTGGGGGTGGAGGGCTTTAGGCCCATTTGCAGTTATGCACCTGACTGTAGAACTTTTAAGGGCATGTCACCCCAAAAATGAACTTGGGGGTTAAGGTAGGTAACCCCTACCCACCCCAAATGCTGCCATAATTCTTAATTTAATCGTGTGATTGGCTGAGAGGCAGCCAATCACAGGACACTGCTGACTTCAAACTGGAACGAAACACCTAGGGAGATAAGGCTCTGTAAGTACGGATCAGGGTTTTTAACAAATATTGCAGAGTCGGTTGTGGGCGGGGCGACTTATCTTCCGCAAGGATTGCCACTAGATGGAACAATGGCTGAGGATGCGTTTGGGAGGGCGGAGGGGTGCGGCTGCCTCAGACCTTGATGAGAAACGAGAGGTACGGGACAGGGTGGCTCACGACAGTTGGAGTCTTCAGTTTTACCTAGACTTTTGAAAAAGCATAGCTGGAGAACCATAGGAGCAGCGATTTGTAAGGTAAGAGTGGTCCAGTAGTTCCAGTAGTGGGTTAATTATAATTTTTTGGGGGGGAAATCGACTTTTAACTTAATTCGATTACCTGGATTGTACAATATATTGAGCAGATTGATGTTCAGTTGCGAAAAGTGATCTAATATCTATTTAAAAGAGTCTAATATCTATTAATAAGCTGGTTTAAACCTCCCAAATTTCCAGCTCAAATGACTGACCCAGGCAGGAACCTTCCAGTGAAAAACATCGTCAACTAAATGTAGACATCCCACCTTGCATTTGAGGCTTCCCAGCAGAGTGAGGGGCACAACGGTTGTGACATCAGTAGGGCTGGGGAAGAGGGAAGCCTTGGGGTTCGTGGTGGCAAAAGGGGGCATGGTGGAGGAGGGATTAGAGACTCTCTTCATTGCGGGGGGGAGTCTGGGGTGGTATCGCCAGGAGTGTGGGGGGAACAACCCCGAGTGCATGCAGGAGGGTGGATAACTGACTCATGTGTGGCAGCATTAATGTTTTTGGTGCAAAGGGCCACAATTATTTGACCAACAGGGTCACTTTTTTCAAAATAACGACTATTCCACAGTGTGGTAATGGCAAACTTTACTCTAAATATCTTTAAAAAGTGGGGCTAGCTAGGTTCTAAATGAAAAAATTATTGAGGAATTACTGATTTAAACATATACTGTAGTTCTGGTTGGTACAGGGATACTATAATAATATGAGAATTACTGGTTTTAATACATATTATTGTTTAGTTCTGGTTGTGCTGGTGATCAGGGACAATTGTGAATATTGAAATTACTGTATTATACATATACTGTAGTTGGTTGGACAGTTGATACGATATAATATTGAGAATTACTGGTTTTAATACATAGATGTA
>CM033473.1:286090229-286114125 GCA_019447015.1 Hymenochirus boettgeri
ACATTATATAGCTAAATAGATACCATATACTTGCTGGTTTACGTAAGGTAGGATGTAAGGTAGTAGATTTATCATATATAGATATATAGATACATAATAAATGTGCTGGTTTACCGATATAGGTAGGAGTAAGGGTAGATTTATCATATTAGATATATAGATTACCATATACTGTGCGTTACCATAGTAGGATATAAGGGTAGATTTATCATATATAATATATAGATCCATATACTGTGCTGGTTACCAGATAGGTAGGATGTAAGGGTAATTTATCATATATAGAATATAGATACCATATACTGTGCTGGTTACCAGATAGGTAGGATGTAGGGTAGATTTATCAATATAGATATATAGATACCATATACGTGCTGGTTACCAGATAGGTAGGATGTAAGGGTAGATTTATCTATATAGATATATAGATACCATATACTGTGCGGTTACCGGATAGGTAGAGTGTAAGGGTAGATTATCATATAGATATATAGATACCATATACTGTGCTGGTACCCGATAGGTAGGATGTAAGGGTAGATTTATCATATATAGATATATAGATCAATACTGTGCTGGTTACAGATAGTAGGTATGTAAGGGTAGATTTATCATATATAGATATATAGATACCATATACTGTGCTGGTTACCGGATAGGTAGAGGTAAGGGTAGATTTATCATATATAGAATATAGATACCATATACTGTGCTGGTTACCCGATAGGTAGGATGTAAGGGTAGATTATCAATATAGATATATAGATACCATATACTGTGCTGGTTACCGGATAGGTAGGATGTAAGGTAGATATATCATATATGATATAAGATACATATACTGGCTGGTTACCGATAGGTAGGATGTAAGGGTAGATTTATACATATATAGATATATAGATACCATAACGTGCTGGTTACCGGATAGGTAGGATGTAAGGGTAGATTTATCATATATTAGATATATAGATACCATATACTGTGCTGGTACCGGATAGGTAGGATGTAAGGGTAGATTTATCATATATAGATATATAGATACCATACTGTGCTGGTTACCAGATAGGTAGGATGTAAGGGTAGATTTATCATAATAGATATATAAGATCATATACTGTGCGGTTACCAGATAGGTAGGATGTAAGGAGATAGATTTATCATATAAGATATATAGATCCATATACTGTGCGGTTACCAGATAGGTAGGATGTAGGGTAGATTTATCATATATGATATATAGATACCATATACTGTGCTGGTTACCGATAGGAGGATGTAAGGGTAGATTTATCATATATAGATATATAGATACCATATACTGTGCTGGTTACCAGATAGGTAGGATGTAAGGGTAGATTTATCTATATAGATATATAGATACATATACTGTGCTGGTTACCAGATAGGTAGGATGTAAGGGTAGATTATATATATAGATATTAGATACCATATACTGTGCTGGTTACCAGATAGGTAGGATGTAGGTAGATTTATCATATATAGATATTATAGATACCATATACTGTGCTGGTTACCAGATAGGTAGGATGTAAGGGTATGATTATATATATAGATATATAGATACCATATACTGTGCTGGTTACCGATAGGTAGGATGTAAGGGTAGATTTATCATATTGATATATAGATACCATATACTGTGCTGGTACCGAGAGGTAGGATGTAAGGGTAGATTTATCATATATAGATATATAGATACCATATACTGTGCTGGTTACAGATAGGTAGGATGTAAGGGTAGATTTATCTATATAGATATATAGATACCATATACTGTGCTGGTTACGATAGGTAGGATGTAAGGGTAGATTTATCATAATAAGATATAGATACCATATACTGTGCTGGTTACCGGATAGGTAGGATGTAAGGGTAGATTTATCATATATAGATATATAGATACCATATACTGTGCTGGTTACCAGATAGGTGGATGTAAGGGTAGATTTATCATATATAGAAATAGATACCATATACTGTGCTGGTTACGGATAGGAGATGTAAGGGTAGATTTATCATATATAGATATATAGATACCATATACTGTGCTGGTTACCGAGAGGTAGTGGATGTAAGGGTAGATTATATATATAGAATATTAGATACCATATACTGTGCTGGTTACCGATAGGTAGGATGTAAGGGTAGATTATCATATATAGATATTAGATACCATATACTGTGCTGGTACCGATAGGTAGGATGTAAGGGTAGATTTATCATATATAGATATATAGATACCATATACTGTGCTGGTTACCGATAGGTTGGATGTAGTAGGTAGATTTATCATATATAGATATATAGATACCATATACTGTGCTGGTTACCGGATAGGTAGGATGTAAGGTAGATTTATCATATAAGATATATAGATACCATATACTGTGCTGGTTACCCAGATAGGTAGGATGTAAGGGTAGATTTATCATATATAGATATATAGATACCATATACTGTGCTGGTTACCGGATAGGTAGGATGTAGGGTAGATTTATCATATATAGATATATAGATACCATATACGTGCTGGTTACGATAGGTAGGATGTAAGGGTAGATTTATCATAATAGATATATAGATACCATATACTGTGCTGGTTACCGGATAGGTAGGATGTAAGGTAGAGATTTATCATATAGATATATAGAACCATATACTGTGCTGGTTACCGATAGGTAGGATGTAAGGGTAGATTTATCAATATAGATATATAGATACCATATACTGTGCTGGTTACCGATAGGTAGGATGTAAGGGTAGATTTATCATATAGATATATAGATACCATATACTGTGCTGGTTACCAGATAGGTGATGTAAGGGTAGATTATCATATATAGATATATAGATATCATATACTGTGCTGGTTACCAGATAGGTAGGATGTAAGGGTAGATTTATCATATATAGATATATAGATACCATATACTGTGCTGGTTACCAGATGGTAGGATGTAAGGGTAGATTATCATATATAGATATATAGATACCATATACTGTGCTGGTTACCAGATAGGTAGGATGTAAGGGTAGATTTATCATATATAGATATATAGATACCATATACTGTGCTGGTTACCAGATAGGTAGGATGTAAGGGTAGATTTATCATATATAGATATATAGATACCATATACTGTGCTGGTTACCAGATAGGTAGGATGTAAGGTAGATTTATCATATATAGATATATAGATACCATATACTGTGCTGGTTACGGATAGGTAGGATGTAAGGGTAGATTTATCATATATAGATTATAGATACATATACTGTGCTGGTTACCAGATAGGTAGGATGTAAGGGTAGATTTATCATATATAGATATATAGATACCATATACTGTGCTGGTTACCGGATAGGTAGGATGTAAGGGTAGATTTATATATATAGATATATAGATACCATATACTGTGCTGGTTACGATAGGTAGGATGTAAGGGTAGATTTATCATATAAGATATATAGATACCATATACTGTGCTGGTTACCGGATAGGTAGGATGTAGGGTAGTTTATCAATAAGATATATAGATATACATATTACTGTGCTGGTTACCGATAGGTAGGATGTAAGGTAGATTTATCATATATAGATATATAGATACCATATACTGTGCTGGTTACCGGATAGGTAGGATTGTAGGGTAGATTATCATATATAGATATATAGATACCATATACTGTGCTGGTTACCGCGATAGGTAGGATGTAAGGGTAGATTTATCATATATAGATATATAGATACCATATACTGTGCTGGTTACCGGATAGGTAGGATGTGAGGGTAGATTTATCATATATAGATATATAGATACCATATACTGTGCTGGTTACCGGATAGGTAGGATGTAAGGGTAGATTTATCATATATAGATATATAGATACCATATACTGTGCTGGTTACCGGAAGGTAGGATGTAAGGGTAGAATTATCATATATAGTATATAGATACCATATACGTGCTGGTTACCGGATAGGTAGGATGTAAGGGTAGATTTATATATAGATATATAGATACCATATACTGTGCTGGTTACGATAGGTAGGATGTAAGGGTGTAGATTTATCATATATAGATATAGTATACCATATACTGTGCTGGTTACCGGATAGGTAGGATGTAAGGGTAGATTTATCATATAAGATATATAGATACCATATACTGTGCTGGTTACCAGATAGGTAGGATGTGAAGTAGATTTATCATATATAGATATATAGATACCATATACATGTGCGGATAAGGAATAGAATACAAAGACCAATCTGCTGTTACCGATAGGTAGGATTAAGGGTAGATTTATCATATATAGATATATAGATACATATACTGTGCTGGTACCGGATAGGTAGGATGTAAGGGTAGATTTATCATATATAGATATATAGATAGATACCATATACTGTGCTGGTTACCGGATAGGTAGGATGTAAGGTAGATTTATCATATATAGATATATAGATACATATACTGTGCTGGTTACCGATAGGTAGGATGTAAGGGTAGATTTATCAATATAGATATAGATACATATTACGTGCTGGTTACCAGAGAGGTAGGATGTAAGGGTAGATTTATTATATAGATATATAGATACCATATACTGTGTGTTACCAGATAGGTAGGATGTAAGGTAGATTTATCATATATAGATATATAGATCCAATATACTGTGCTGGTTACCGATAGGTAGGATGTTAGGGTAGATTTATCAATAATAGATATATGATATCATATACTGTGCTGGTTACCGGATAGGTAGGATGTAAGGGTAGATTATCATATATAGATATATAGATACCATTACTGTGCGGTTACCGATAGGTAGGAGTAAGGGTAGATTATCATATATAGATATATAGATACCATATACGTGCTGGTTACCAGATAGGTGGATGTAAGAGGTAGATTTACATATATAGATATATAATATATATACTGTGCTGGTACAGATAGGTAGGATGTAAGGAGAGTAGATTTATCATATATAGATATATAGATACCATATACTGTGCTGGTTACCAGATAGTAGGATGTAAGGGTAGATTTTCATATATAGATATTATAGATACCATATACTGTGCTGGTTACCAGATAGGTAGGATGTAAGGGTAGATTTATCATATATGATATAATAGATATCATATACTGTGCTGGTTACGGATAGGTAGGATGTAAGGTAGATTTATCATATAGATATATAATAAAACTATACTGTGCTGGTTACCGATAGGTAGGATGGATGTAAGGGTAGATTTATATATAGTATAATAATAGATACCATATACTGTGCTGGTTACCGAAGGTAGGATGTAAGGGTAGATTATCATATAAGATATATAGATACCAATACTGTGCTGGTTACCGGATAGGTAGGATGTAAGGGTAGAGATTTATCATATATAGATATATAGATACCATATACTGTGCTGGTTACCAGATAGGTAGGATGTAAGGGTAGATTTATCATAATAGATATATAGATACCATATACTGTGCTGGTTACCGATAGGTAGGATGTAAGGGTAGATTATCATAATAGATATATAGATACCAATACAGTGCTGGTTACCGATAGGTAGGATGTAAGGGTTGATTATCATATATAGATATATAGATACATATACTGTGCTGGTTACCGGATAGGTAGGATGTAAGGGTAGATTTATCATATATAGATATATAGATACCATAATACTGTGCTGGTTACCGGATAGGTAGGATGTAAGGGTAGATTTATCATATATAGATATATAGATACCATATACTGTGCTGGTTACCAGATAGGTAGGATGTAAGGGTAGATTATCATATAGATATAGATACCATAATACTGTGCTGGTTACAGGATAGGTAGGATGTAAGGGTAGATTTATCATATAGTTAGATACCATATACTTGTGTGGTTACCGGATAGGTAGGATGTAAGGGAGATTATATCTATATAGATAGATAGATACCATATCTGTGCTGGTTACCGATATAGGTAGGATGTAAGGGTAGATTATATATATAGATATATAGATACCATATACTGTGCTGGTTACCGATAGGTAGGATGTAAGGTTAGATTTATCATATATAGATATATAGATACAATACTGCTGGTTACAGATAGGTAGTGGATGTAAGGGTAGATTTATCATATATAGATATATAGTACCATATACTGTGCTGGTTACAGATAGGTAGGATGTAAGGGTAATTTATTCATATATGTATATAGATACCATATATGTGCTGGTTACCGGAGATAGGTAGGATGTAAGGGTAGATTTATCATATATAGATATATAGATACCACATATACTGTGCTGGTTACCAGATAGGTAGATGAAGGGTAGATTTATCTATATAGATATATAGATACAATACTGTGCTGGTTACCGGATAGGTAGGATGTAAGGAGATTTATCATATATAGATATATAGATACCATACTAGTGCTGGTTACCAGATAGGTAGGATGTAGGTAGATTTTACATATATAGATATATAGATACATATACTGTGCTGGTTACCAGATAGGTAGGATGTAGGGTAGATTTATCATATAGATATATGAGATACCATATGTCTGTGCTGGTTACCAGATAGGTAGGATGTAAGGTGGTAGATTTATCATATATAGATATATATATACCAGATACTGTGCTGGTTACCAGATAGGTAGGATGTAAGGGTAGATTTATCATATATAAGATATATAGATACCATATACTGTGCTGTACCAGATAGGTAGGATGTAAGGGTAGATTTATCTATATAGATATAGATATCATATACTGTGCTGGTTACAGATAGGTAGGATGTAAGGAGTAGATTTATCATATATAGATATATAGATACCATATACTGTGCTGGTACCGATAGGTAGGATGTGTAGGGTTGATTTATCATAATAGATATAAGATATATATACTGTGCTGGTTACCAGATAGGTAGGATGTAAGGTAGATTTCATATATAGATATATAGATACCATATACTGTGCTGGTTACCAGATAGGTAGGATGTAAGGGTAGATTATCATATATAGATATATAAATACCATATACTGTGCTGGTTACCAGATAGGTAGGATTGTAAGGGTAGATTTAATAATAGATATATAGATACCATATACTGTGCTGGTTACCGATAGGTAGGATGTAAGGGTGATTTCATTATAGTAGATATATAGATAACATATACGTGCGGTTACCGGATAGGTAGGATGTAGGGTAGAATTATCATATATAGATATATAGATACCATATACTGTGCTGGTTACCAGATAGGTAGGATGTAAGGGTAGATTTATCATATAGTATATATGATACATATACTGTGCGGTTACCGGATAGGTAGGATGTAAGGGTAGATTTATCATATATAGATATATAGTACCCTATACTGTGCTGGTTACCAGATAGGTAGGATGTAAGGGTAGATTTATCATTATAGATATATAGATAACCATATACTGTGCTGGTTACCAGATAGGTAGGATGTAAGGTGTAGATTTATCATATATAGTATATAGTACCATATACTGTGCTGGTTACCGGATAGGTAGGATGTAGGGTAAGATTTATTTCATATATAGATATATAGATACCATATACTGTGCTGGTTACCAGATAGGTAGGATGTAAGGGTAGATTTATCATATATAGAATATAGATACATATACTGTGCTGGTTACGATAGGTAGGATGTAAGGGTAGATTTATCATATATAGATATATAGATACCATATACTGTGCTGGTTACCGGATAGGTAGGATGTAAGGGTAGATTATATATATAAGAATATAGATACCATATACTGTGCTGGTTACCGGATAGGTAGGATGTTGTAAGGTAGATTATCATATATAGATAATAGATACCATATACTGTTGTGGTTACCGGATAGGTAGGATGTAAGGGTAGATGTTATCATATATAGATATATAGATACCATATACTGTGCTGGTTACCCGATAGGTAGGATGTAAGGGTAGATTTATCATATAGATATATAGATACCATATACGTGCTGGTTACCGATAGGTAGGATGTAAGGGTAGATTTATCATATATAGATATATAGATACCAAATACTGTGCTGTGGTTACCAGGATAGGTAGGAGTGAAGGGTAGATTTATCATATATAGATATATAGTACCATTACTGTGCTGGTTACCAGATAGGTAGGATGTAAGGGTAGATTTATCATATATAGATATATAGAACCATTACTGTGCTGGTTACCAGATAGGTAGGATGTAAGGGTAGATATATATATAGATATATAGATACCATATACTGCTGTGATGGTACCGATAGGAGGATTAAGGGTGATTTATATATTAGATATATGATACCATACTGTGCTGGTTACGGATAGGTAGGATGTAAGGGTAGATTTATCATATATAGATATATAGATACCATATACTGTGCTGGTTACCAGATAGGTAGGATGTAAGGGTAGATTTATCATATATAGATATATAGATTAGGTAGGATGTAAAGGTAGATTTATCATATATAGATATATAGATACCATATACTGTGCTGGTTACGATAGGTAGGATGTGTAAGGGTAGATTTATCATATATAGATATATATAGATCCATATACTGTGGCTGGTTACCCGTAGGTAGGATGTAAGGGTGATTTATCATATTAGATATATAGATACCATATACTGTGCTGGTTACAGGATAGGTAGGATGTAAGGGTAGATTTATCATATATAGATATATAGATACCATATACTGTGCTGGTTACCAGATAGGTAGGATGTAAGGGTAGATTTTTATATATAGAGATTATAGATACCATATACTGTGCTGGTTACCAGATAGGTAGGATGTAAGGGTTAGATTATCATATATAGATATATAGATACCATTATACTGTGCTGGTTACCGATAGGTAGGATGTAAGGGTAGATTTATTCATATATAGATATATATAGATATCATTTATACTGTGCTGGTTACCGGATAGGTAGGATGTAAGGGTAGATTTATCATATATAATATATGATACCATATACTGTGCTGGTTACCGGATAGGTAGGATTAAGGGTAGATTTATCATATATAGATATATAGATACCATATACGTGCTGGTTACCGAAGGTAGGAGTAAGGGATATTATTATATAGTCTATAATATCATATACTGTGCTGGGTACCGGATAGGTAGATGTAAGGGTAGATTATCATATATAGATATATAGATACCATATACTGTGCTGGTTACGGATAGTAGGAGTTAAGGGTAGATTTATCATATATAGATATATAGATACCATATACTGTGCTGGTTACCGATAGGTAGGATGTAAGGGTTAGATTTATCATATATAGATATATAGATACATATACTGTGCTGGTTACCGGATAGGTAGGATGTAAGGGTAGATTTATCATATATAGATATTAGATACCATATACTGTGGCTGGTTACCGGATAGGTAGGATGTAAGGGTAGATTTATCATATATAGATATATAGATCCATATACTGTGCTGGTTACCGGATAGGTAGGATGTAAGGGTAGATTTATCATATAGAGATAGATAGATACCACATATGGGCCTGGTTACCGGATAGGTAGGATGTAGGGTAAGATTCTATCATATAGATATATAGATACCAATATACTGTGCTGGTTACCGGATAGGAGGATGTAAGGTAGATTATCATATATAGATATATAGATACCATATACGTGCTGGTTACCGGATAGGTAGGATGTAAGGGTTAGATTTATCATATATAGATATATAGATACCATATACTAGTGCGGTGTTACCGGATAGGTAGGATGTAAGGGTAGATTTATCATAATAGATATGATAGATACCATATATACTGTGTGGTTACCGATAGGTAGGATGTAAGGGTAGATTTATCATATATTGAGATATAGATACCCATATACTGTCTGGTTACCGGATAGGTAGGATGAAGGGAGATTTATCATATATAGATATAAGATATCCATATACTGTGCTGGTTACCAGATAGGTAGGATGTAAGGGTAGATTTATCATATATAGATATATAGGATTACCATATACTGTGGCTGGTTACCAGATAGGTAGGATGTGTAAGGGTAGATTTACATATATAGATATATAGATACCATATACTGTGCTGGTTACCGGATAGGTAGGATGTAAGGGTAGATTTATCATATATAGATATATAGATACCATATACTGTGGTCTGGGTACCAGATAGGTAGGATGTAAGGGTAGATTATCATATATAATATATAGATACCATATACTGTGCTGGTTACCGATAGGTAGGATGTAAGGGTAGTTAGATTTATCATTAAGATTAGATACCATATACTGTGCTGGTACCAGATAGGTAGGATGTAAGGGTAGATTTATCATTAGAGATATATAGATACCATATACTGTGCTGGTTACCGGATAGGGGATGTAAGGGTAGATTTTCATATAGATATATAGATACCATATACTGTGCTGGTTACCGATAGGTAGGATGTAAGGGTAGATTTATCATATATAGATATATAGATACCATACTGTGCTGGTTACCGGATAGGTAGGATGTAGGGTAGATTTATCATATATAGATAGATAGATACCATATACTGTGCTGGTGTACCGGATAGGTAGGATGTAAGGGTAGATTATCATATATAGATATATAGATACCATTTATACGTGCTGGTTACCCGATAGGTAGGATGTAAGGGTAGATTTATCATATATAGATATATAGATACCATATACTGTGCTGGTTACCGGATAGGTAGGGATGTAAGGGTAGATTTATCATTATAGATATATAGATACATATACTGTGCGGGTTACCGATAGGTAGGATGTAAGGGGGATTAGATTTATATATATAGATATATAGATACCAATACATGTGCTGGTTACCGGTAGGTAGGATGTAAGGGTAGATTTATCATATATAGATATATAGATACCATATACTGTGCTGGTTACCAGATAGGTAGGATGTAAGGGTAGATTTATCATATATAGATATATAGAAG
Source organism: Hymenochirus boettgeri (assembly GCA_019447015.1). NCBI lineage: Eukaryota > Metazoa > Chordata > Amphibia > Anura > Pipidae > Hymenochirus > Hymenochirus boettgeri. The sequence continues at coordinate 286,101,286 of CM033473.1, forward strand.
ATACATATACTGTGCTGGTTACCAGGATAGGTAGGATGTAAGGGTAGATTTATCATATATAGATATTATAATACCATATACTGTGCTGGTTACCGATAGGTAGGATAGTAGGTGTAAGGGTAGATTTATCATATATAGATATATAGTACCATATACTGTGCTGGTTACCAGATAGGTAGGATGTAAGGGTTAGATTTATCATATATAGATATATAGATACCATATACTGTGTGGTTACCGGATAGGTAGGATGTAAGGGTTGAGATTTATCATATATAGATATATAGATACCATCATATATGTGCTGGTTACCGGATAGGTAGGATGTAAGGGTAGATTTATCATATATAGAATATAGATACATATACTGTGCTGGTTACCGGATAGGTAGGATGTAAGGGTAGATTATATATATAGATATATAGATACCATATACTGGTGCTGGTTACCAGATAGGTAGGATGTAAGGGTAGATTTATCATATATAGAATATAGCTACCAATACTGATATGATAAATCTACCCTTACATCCTACCTATCCGGTAACCAGCACACTATATGGTATCTATATATCTATATATGATAAATATACCCTTACATCCTACCTATATCCGGTAAACCACATGGTATATGGTATCTATAACTATATATGATAAATCTACCCTTACAATCCTACCTATCGTACCAGCACAGTATATGGTATCTATATATCTATATATGATAAATCTACCCTTACATACTCCTACCTATCCGGTAACCAGCACAGTATATGGTATCTATATATCTATATATGATAAATCTACCCTTACATCCTACCTATCGTAACCAGCACAGTATATGGTATCTATATATCTATATATGATAAATCTACCCTTACATCCTACCTATCTGTAACCAGCACAGTATATGGTATCTATATATCTATATATGATAAATCTACCCTTACATCCTACCTATCGGTAACCAGCACAGTATATGGTATCTATATCTATATAATGATAAATCTACCCTTACATCCTACCTATCGGTAACCAGCACAGTATATGGTATCTATATCTATATATGATAAATCTACCCTTACATCCACCTATCTGGTAACCAGCACAGTATATGGTATCTATATATCTATATATATAAATCTACCCTTACATCCTCCTATCCGGTAACCAGCACAGTATGGTATCTATATATCTATATATGATAAATCTACCCTTACATCCTACCTATCGGTAACCAGCACAGTATATGGTATCTTATATCTATATTGATAAATCTACCCTTACATCCTACCTATCCGGTAACCAGCACAGTATATGGTATCTATATTCTATATATGATAAATCTACCCTTACATCCTACCTATCCGGTAACCAGCACAGTATATGGTTCTATATATCTATATTGATAAATCTACCCTTACTCCTACCTATCCGTAACCAGCACAGTATATGGTATCTATATCTATATATGAATAATCTACCCTTACATCCTACCTATCCGGTAACCAGCACAGTATATGGTATCTATATACTATATATGATAAATCTACCCTTACATCCTACCTATCGGTAACCAGCACAGTATATGGTATCTATATATCTATATATGATAAATCTACCCTTACATCCTACCTATCCGGTACCAGCACGTATATGGTATCTATTATCTATATATGATAAATCTACCCTTACATCCTACCTATCCGGTAACCAGCACAGTATATGGTATCTATATATACTATATATGATAAATCTACCCTTACATCCTACCTATCTGGTAACCAGCACAGTATATGGTATCTATATATCTATATATGATAAATCTACCCTTACATCCTACCTATCTGGTAACCAGCACAGTATATGGTATCTATATATCTATATGATAAATCTACCCTTACATCCTACCTATCGGTAACCAGCACAGTATATGGTATCTATATATCTATATATGATAAATCTACCCTAACATCCTACCTATCTTAACCAGCACAGTATATGGTATCTATATATCTATATATGATAAATCTACCCTTACATCCTACCTATCTGGTAACCAGCACAGCATATTGGTATCTATATATCTATATGATAAATCTACCCTTACATCCTACCTATCCGGTAACCAGCACGTATATGGTATCTATATATCTATATATGATAACTACCCTTCATCCTACCTATCGGTAACCAGCACAGTATATGGTATCTATATATCTATATATGATAAATCTAACCCTTACATCCTACCTATCCGTAACCAGCACATGTATATGGTATCTATATATCTATATATGATAATCACTACCCTTACCTACCTATCGTAACCAGCACAGTATATGGTATCTATATATCTATATATGAATACTCCTACCCTTACACACAATCTACCTATCTGGTAACCAGCACAGTATATGATATCTATATATCTATATATGATAAATCTACCCTTACATCCTACCTATCTGGTAACAGGCACAGTATATGGTATCTATATATCTATATATGATAAATCTACCCTTACATCCTACCTATCCGGTAACCAGCACAGTGTATGGTATCTATATATCTATATATGATAAATCTAGCCTTACATCCTACCTATACGTTAACCAGCACAGTATATGGTATCTATATATGATAAATTGTATTTTGTTACTGTACAGCGCTGCATCCCCAAGTGGCGCTTTATAAATAAACTATGCATACACACATACATATATACATACATTACATATATACATACATTACATATATAGATTACATATGTACATGCATACATATATACATGTGGTTAAGGAAAATAGAGAAAAGTTTAGGTGAAGCCACAGTAGATGGTAAGAATGAAAGCATTTTTACTTTCCAGATACACTATAAATAATTATAGAATTGTAAGGCCAAATCATAGAACAGTGAAATAGTTGTGAAGGCTGAAAAAAGACACAATTACCTGATTTTGCCTTTAAATTTAATCCACTTGGGTTTCTAGATGGCCCATAGTAAGGTGAACAAAAAAGGTTGTTTTATTGTTACCGCCCATATACGGCAACGATATTTCGCTCAATCTGGCAGATTTTTCCATGTTTTTGATATACCAATCAGGTATATGTATGTCATGAAAACAGGACCATTTAGAAGATCCACAGGGTCCACTCATGGTCATATGATTACCACAACCTGGTCAATTCCATCAAGTAATTTGACAGAAAACCAGTTTAAACATTACAATGCCTGTCTCTTGATTTGCCAAAAAAAAACCATGTTTTTACTGGTTGCACTAGCATAGATATTATGATATATGGGGCCCAGGAATGTGCATTGATCATCTCTTTTCTTGTTTGTTTTAGGCGAGTGATCATTATCCCTAAGATGTACATTACATTCTTATCAGGACATTTTTAGTGAATGAAATAATTCACATGAGCTTCTTGTGTGGTCTGGGGATTGTTCATTTATCTTAACAGACAGATTATCAATCATGGAAGGAAAGTTTTAGAATTTAATTATTTATTTTCTGTGAAGTTGCCATGTATAAAAAGTGTCCTGACTGCAATATGTAGCTTTGTACATCACAGGGGGGGCTACGTATGTCATTGGTAGAAGAAGGGGTGAATATATATTTCTCTCCTCCTACCTCTCTCTGCTATTCCTCTTTCCGTATCTGTGTTCTCTATGAATTTCTGTGGCAGATATATAATAATATATTTTCCTACTGTTTTAGCCTAAGGCTGGGTACACACAAGAAGATATTTTGGGCCAACCGACTAATATTACCATATATAGGGCCATATTCATATACGTGCAGGATATATAGTTAGCAATACCATGCGTTATCGCTAATGTACGATCGTAGAATACCGTGCTGTAGTACATTACCTCAATGGTATTCTATGGGGATCACGTTATCGTAGATTTACGATCAATGCCGGTAATTTACGGTTGTTATCCCTAATTTACGACAACAATCATAAATTAACGATCGCTGAACCGATCCGTAAAATAATGATCGGTGTAATACTAAAAAGCGATACTGCACCTTTATGAATATGAACCATGGTTCGGTCATCCCAAAATATCTAGAGTAGTTTTGCGTCCTATGTCAATTTTACTTTCGTCATAATCAGACGGATGATCAGACATGTGAATTAATCAAGACCGATTATGAAGTCTCCTATGGACCACACGACTGGTCGAGATAAGTTATCTGCCCGTGTGTATTTGTAAATAGCGCAGTCAAGTGTCTCCTTTATTGTGACCATTCATTCTTGACAAACAGACCAGTGTTTTTCTAAAATCGAGGGAAGATTAAAAACAGTTCTGATGCTTCCCACTAGAGAATTGCCAAGTGTCCTATATATGCAGCGCAATATAAGGGATAATGCGCCCTTTACCGTATAATATAAGGATATTACGCCACCGAGGAGTTTCCTGATCATATAGAAGAAGAAGGCCGTAGGCCGAGTGCTTTTATACAGGGACAGGGAACTCCAAGGAGGCGTAATATCCTTATATTATAATGTAAAGGAGCGCATTATTTCATATAATACATAAGTATCTGATTCCTTCACCCCATTCGCATTTTAAATTCTAGCCTTGTCTCTATTCCATTATCTTTAACTTAAACCCAGTAGAAAAGGAACATCCCAGTCCAGCATCTATGCGGTTAAACAAATCTTTGTGGAGGAGGAGAGAGACATTGGTTATGAAGTGACAGGAAGCAGCTCCAGCAAGTCACGTTAGTGAAGTTAAACACTGCAAAAAAAACGCTGAGTCATTGTCCAGGCATGAACACTGGAATGGGAGGGGCAGTGGGATATAAGAAATATAAGAAATGAGTCACTTAGTGACATAGCTGAGTGATTTTTATAAGGATATATACCACTGCAGCTCCCATTATAAAATATCACACTTATGTATTATAAACTGAATATCACACTGCTAACAGTGTATTAGGTCTGCTGGCTGTGTTAGTGTGTCCCGATTCTATCTGGATCTGGATTAAATGTCTATTGCATAATTGGATCATTTTACACATTTTTCTATATTTATATAAAGCGCCATAGCTGGTTTCATTTTATCCTTTGTTTTCCAGTCATGTGGAGGAAATGAATGACCACAGGCAGCCAGTTACAGTGTTTATTTCCTATAAATAAATATAACTATCATATAAATACTGTATAACAAAATGTCTTATTACAATTCAAAGATGTCCAGTCTCGGTCCTATAGCTGTGGATGAATTAAATTTCCCAGAATCCCTTTACAGCTAAAGTACAATGGCTACTTTAAATAATATGCTAAGAAGTATTTATGCAAATAAAATGTAAAAAAAAAGGGGGGACAACTGGTACGAAAAATAATAAACCACTTCTATTACAATACAGCAGGTTAAAAGTGTCAATCGTGGTTCCTGATTACAGGGTTAACACAAGTACAGGCTACAGTTACAACCTGCTTTTCCAATGTGAAGCTGGCAGAACATTCCTTCATCTCCCGGCGTAGTACCAGAATCTCCTGTTTGATTGGGTACGATAAGAGACTAAGGTCTACGTGGCCCGTGGAATTGGCACAACCTCTGTGAAGGCATCTTGCCTCACGAATCATGGCGGGAAATCGGTTTTCATCGTGATTAATGCTGTATGTACCGCAAGAAAGATGGACATTTTCAAAATAATGCTAATTTCATTGATGATATCAAAAAGTCAAAATATATTGTATATACAGTACAGAAACACTCTCAGGGAGATGTAATATAAGTTCTTATCAAATAGATGTTAGCTATCACATGGTAAATAATATCTGATTGGTTGGGGCAAAATTAGCACCGTTTTTAACAGTAAGAACTTTTATTACATATCCCTGTCTGTATTTGTAGCTATAATTTTGTAGTGAATGGAAATCAGAAAAAGGGGCAAATACATAAATAATGAATCCATTTATACAAACAGAATAGGAATATCACAAATCAATGCTTAAAAACCTTCAAGGATGACGGCTCCCTAAAGCCCTTTATCCAAAGATACAAAGTAAAATCTGTTAATAGAGAAATCCCTGCAGTTACTGCCCTCTTCCCTAGATCAGTGAGCTTAGACATGCTCAGTGTAATTAACCTAGAGAGAGAGGGAGGGATTGTCCAATTAGCTACTTTGTACCTCCTCATACTAAAGGTTGAAGTACCTTTTCGGGTGACTAACACAGAAGGCAACGCCACTGTTTACGTTTTGTACACATACAGTGGTAAGTAGATACTCGTTCTTATTTGGATGTTACTGATCTGCTGTTGTGATGAGAGAATCTCGTGTTTTTGTTTCTCCAGCTATTTCGCTAATCTCTGACTTCTGGGAAACCACAATTTCACAGGCGAAAAGTCAAGGGGATGCAAAATGTTCTCAAAGTCAGATACTGTAGCAAAAGGCATTGGATGTTATAGTCAGGGGTCTGGCACGTGCTAAATGATGCATAATAAGAGCCCTGCTAATCAGAGTGTAAGGGTCATGCAATGCATTATGGTATTAAAATGCCTGATTTGATAATGTCTGGGAAATCAGTTTACAGAGTATGGACTTACCTATAGTTCCACCCAGAGAGCGAGCGCGTCTGCAGATCATGCGCTTGGCTGTATCCCTGCCCGTCGCCACTCAGATTTACGCTAATTTTAAGGTTTGTCGGAAATGTGAACATTTCTCTTGTGAAAGGGCATTTCCTACCCAAGGTCGTTCCAAACACGAGTAATAACAGAGACGCCAGCAACTGAAATGAAAGCAGTAAAATGCTTAACACAGCACAATACCAAGGTGATGTCTTAAAGAACCGTTAAACCGTTTGCGGTGATGTACCAAGGGTTAACATGGCTTTAAAGGGTAACTAGTGCGTATAAAGTTTTTTAAAAAACAACTATAATAAAAAGTACCTGAAGCAGGGAGGTAGGATTGGTGTTTTTTACCTCCTAATTTCATTTCTATGAGGAGCAGCAGGACAGAGATCATCTTTCATTATCTTTAATATAATCATTATCTTTAATATAGAATGGCCCAGGGCCATATAACCTGGCAGATGAAAACTGTATGTACTGTAGCTCCTCAACAAAACAATATTGGGAGGTAGGAATAATCAGGTGCTTTTTATTTTTCAAAAGTTAAGTTAATTTTTACAGTATAGTTGTCCTTTAAGACTATAAACACATTGCTTGTGGCGGTGTGCAAAAAAAAAGGAATATGTGGCCACCACAAACGATGTACTTAGCCAATAGCATCTCTCCCTACATTCTAACGTTCAAACGTTATATTAAGCCATGCACCTACTACTGTAAATGGTATTTTAAAGGTGAAGTCCACTCCAAAAAAAATGTATTTCTTGGCTTACAAACTGCATATTAGAATGACATACATGTCACTTGAATTCAGTAAAATATTTCACTACAGAAAGCCCCCCCCCCCCCCATTCACTATCAATTTAACTACTACCTTTTGCACAGGGAGATACGAAGTAGCTGATTTGTAAATTACACTGAGCATGTCTGAACTCCCTGAGGTAGGGGAAGCACTATAACTGCTGGGAAGTCTGTATTAAAAGATTTTACTGTGTAGCTTTGGTTAGGAATTACTAAGAAAGACAAGATATACATTGTTTTAACCAGGTTAAAAATCAGGACCGGAACATGTGATTTTAAAATGAAGGTGCAAGAAATTAAAAAATGCAGAAATGTATTGTTAAAGGAGCATTTAAGAAGAAGGTGTTTAATAAAGGAAGACGGTATGAAAATGGAGGAACATCGTGTTTAAAAATGAAAGAAGACTGTTTTTACAAATGGAGGAACTAGGTAGATAAACATCAAGTAAAAAGGTATTGAAATGGCTGAAAGTGCCTCAAATGGACAGACAAGGTGTCTAAAATGGAAGAACAAAAATTAAAGGGTATCGCCACTGGGGAAATGGAGTTTGATGTTTTCGGTTTAATTGAAGAACGGGAGGTAAAATAGCTGTGTCTTACCTCTTGTTCTTCATTAAAACCTGCAGGGGCCAGGACCAAAGGGAAGGAACTTACCTTAAAGCATGCGCATACATTACAAACTCTGTCAGGACCTGTCAGAGGATGTGTAGGAGGAGTGTGAGACTGGATAAGTTCCTTCCCGGCTCCTGCAGGTTTTATTGAAGAACAGGAGGTAAGACACAGCTCCTTTACCTCCCGTTCTTCAATTAAACCGAATACCCCAAACTCCATTTCCCTAGGGGAGATCCCCTTTAACAATGGAGGAGCAAGATAGTCTTGGAGGTACAATGAAAATCTTACCACCAATGGACTCTGAGTGGCCATTTTATTCTGGTCTTTGCTTTCTTTGTAGATCTGTTGTGTGCTTGTGTTCCTCTGAGATTCTCTTCTTAGACTCCATTGTTTTATAGACCCTTTCTTTATGCGTTGGGCTTTCCAGGTGTCTTTATTGTGGTAAAAGATGCACGCTGGGAAAATGATTGTTACAAATATCACAACTCAAAGAATTAGTAAAAATACTTATTAAATATCAACTGGAGAAACTGGGTCACGGATTTGCATATGGAGGTCACTGGAACGTAGGTGAGTCATATACAGGTAATGTAAAGAGATTGATTGTGGTTTCAAGAAAAGGAAAGCTTAATAATTTCCCATGTTAGTCATTCTAATGTGCTACTGTATTAATGTAATTGTTTAGCTACATGCCAGATAAACATTTACCTAATTATAATGTCTTATGTCCGATCTAACGGTGGACAAACCCCATTCATTATTTCATACACATGATCTTTGTCCCTTCATTATTTCTAGAATCTGTGAACCGTGTTCTTTCCCTTTGGTGTTTTAGCTGATGGCCGAGCCTTCAATTATGTACAGTAATATTCTTTTTATTTGTCCCGGTCTGACTCAGTCAGTGACAAGTCCAATGAGAAGACGCAAGAAGCGTGTCTTTCCATTGGCTAGAATGCGGACAGCTGTGAGATGCAGAACAAGACCGGATCGGGGCCCCATACTAGATAAACTACTGGGCCCCTATTCTTTATACATTAGTTATAGGCTGTATTTATACAGTGATTACTGGCCTCTATACTTTATAAGCAATTACTGGCCCTATATACTTTATAAAGCGATTACTGCCCCCCTATACTTTATACAGTGATTACTGGCCCCCTATACTTTATACAGTGATTACTGGCCCCCTATACTTTATACAGCAATTACTGGCCCTATATACTTTACAAAGCAATTACTGGCCCCCTATACTTTATACAGTGATTACTGGCCCCCTATACTTTATATAGCAATTACTGTCCCTATATACTTATATAGTAATTACAGGTCCATATAATTTTTAAAGCGATTACTGGTCCCTATACTTTATATAGCAATTACTGTTCTCCTCTATACTTTATACAGCAGTTACTGACACCTACACTTATATTGAAATTACTGGCCACTATACTTTATACAGCAGTTACTGACACCTACACTTATATTGAAATTACTGGCCACTATACTTTATACAGCAGTTACTGACACCTACAGTTATATAGTAATTACTGGCCACTATACTTTATACAGCAGTTACTGACACCTACACTTATATAGTAATTACTGGCCACTATACTTAATACACAGTTACTGACACCTACACTTATATAGTAATTACTGGCCACTATACTTTATACAGCAGTTACTGACACCTACAGTTATATAGTAATTACTGGCCACTATACTTTATACAGCAGTTACTGACACCTACAGTATTAGCACTATTAGCAGTCTCACTGGGATAGATTGTCCAGGAGGAAAGCAGGGTGTAGATAGGCCAGTGGTGGGTGGAAAGGGGGGTGCAGCTAGCATAGGGGATAGGGAGGAATGTGTATCAAAGTGTACGAATAAATTACAGGATCATAATCTAAAATGTATGTTTGCAAATGCGAGAAGCCTGGCTGACAAAATGGGTGAATTGGAAATGATGGCATTGAATGAAAAGTATGATGTAATAGGTATAGCAGAAACGTGGTTGAACAGTTCTCACGACTGGGCTGTAAATATAGAAGGATATGCCTTGTTTAGGCAGGACAGAAAAAAAAGGAAAGGGGGGGGAGTATGTGTTTATGTTAAAAAAGAATTGAAGCCAAATTTAAAAGAAGAGATAACTGGTGATATGGATGATAAAGTGGAGGCAATATGGGTGGAATTAGGCAACAGGAAAGGGGGTAATGTCATTGTTGGTGTCTGCTATAAGCCGCCAAATGCTAGCAGAGAGGAGGTGAGTCAACTTCATATACAGTTGGCAAGGGCTGCAAGTTTGGGGAGTGTGCTCATTATGGGGGACTTCAATTACCCTGACATTGATTGGTGTGGTGGAACTGCCATCACAGAAAAAGGCGATGAGTTCCTGAATTTGCTGCAGGATAATTTTCTCTCACAGGTGGTTGAGGTTCCTACTAGAAAAGGAGCTCTGTTGGATCTGGTAATATCTAACATTGTGGAGCATATTATAGATATAAAGGTAGCTGGAGGCTTAGGGAATAGTGACCATGAAATAGTGGCATTTGGACTTTGTTATCGAAAGGAAAAGTGCGCTGGGTTAACAAAGACATTTAATTTCAGGAAAGCAAATTTTCCCAGGTTAAAAGCAGCTCTTCAGAATGTCAACTGGGATAATGTATTATCAGGTAAAGGTACTGAACAGAAGTGGACTGTGTTCAAGGGGATTTTAAGTTCACATCTAAATTTATACCCTTGGGAAATAAATGTAAAAAAAATAAATCCGCGCCCATGTGGCTGAATTCTGATGTAAAGAGGCAAATGGTAAGGAAGAAAAAGGCATTTAAAACCTTTAAGGCAGAGGGAACGGAAAGGGCCTTTAGGGAGTATAAAAACTGTAACAAGGAGTGTAAGAAAGCAATCAAACTAGCTAAAATTAATAATGAAGTTAGGATAGCTGAAGAAAGCATCACTAAGCCTAAACATTTTTTTAAGTATATTAATAGTAAGAAGATGAGGACTGAGAATGTGGCACCATTAATTAATGGGGATAAGTTAGTTACGGAGGATGGCGATAAAGCAAATGTCTTGAATATTTTTTTTTCCTCTGTATACACTATAGAAGATCCAAGTACAGATATCATAGAGTATAGTAGCAATAAAGGTATACAAGATTCAAGTTCACTTTGGTTAACCGAGGATATGGTACAGAAAGAACTAAATAAGGTTAATATTAATAAATCTCCTGGACCGGATAAAATACATCCTCGGGTACTTAAGGAGCTAAGTTCAGTTTTATCTAGGCCATTGTTTCTTATTTTTGCTGATTCCCTCATGTCCGGTGGTGTGCCTCTGGATTGGAAAAAGGCTGATGTTATTCCAATATTCAAAAAGGGTAGTCGTTCACAGCCGGGTAATTACAGGCCTGTAAGTTTAACTTCAGTGGTGGGGAAGATCCTGGAAAGTTTAATAAGGGAACATGTTCTAGAGTATGTTTCAAGGACTGACATTATAAGTAGTAACCAGCATGGATTTAGGAGGAATAGATCTTGTCAAACTAACTTGCTTGGCTTTTATGAGGAAGTAAGTAGAAATTTAGACTCTGGTATAGCAGTAGATGTAGTTTACTTGGATTTTGCAAAGGCTTTTGATACAGTCCCCCATAGGCGACTAATGAATAAGCTAAGGTCTGTTGGTCTGGGGAGTCACATTTGTACATGGATAGGAAATTGGTTAAGGAATAGGATGCAGAGAGTAGTTGTTAATGGGGCTTCATCATTATGGTCTAAAGTGCTAAGTGGGGTGCCACAGGGTTCTGTGTTGGGGCCGCTTCTATTTAATCTATTTATTAATGATTTGGAAGTGGGTATTGTCAGCAAGGTTTCTGTGTTTGCTGACGACACAAAACTTTGTCGACCATTAAAAACTTCAGAGGATGTGCAATCGTTGCAAAGGGATCTAGATAGATTATCACATTGGGCTGCTAAGTGGCAGATGAAATTCAATGTTGATAAATGTAAGGTGATCATTTGGACTTAAAAATCCTTGTGCTACTTATACTATAAATGGCTCTGTGTTAAGTGAATCCCTGTTGGAAAGGGATCTTGGAGTTTTGGTGGATAACAAACTTAAAGGTAACAAGCAGTGCCGGCGGCAACAGCCAGAGCCAGCATGGTATTGTCTTGTATAAAGCGAGGTATGGATTCAAGGGAGGAAAATGTAATTCTCCCTCTTTACAAGCATTAGTAAGGCCTCATTTGGAATATGCAGTGCAATTTTGGAATCCTGTGTACAAAAAGGACATCTTAGAAATGGAAAGGGTTCAGAGAAGGGCAACTAAATTAATAAAGGGATTGGGGTAGCTTGAATATGAAGAGAGACTGGAAAAGTTACAATTATGTACGCTGGAGAAAAGGCGCTTGCGTGGGGATATGATTACTGTGTATAAATACATTAACGGGCCATACAATAAACTATCTGGGGCATTGTTCACCAATAGAACATGTCAGAGGACACGAGGACATCCCTTAAGACTTGAAGAAAAAAGGTTTAGACTTCAAGCTCGGAAAGGGTTTTTCACTGTGAGAACGGTAAAGCTATGGAACTGTCTTCCAGTGGACGTTGTTATGGCAGGTTCATTGGTCAGTTTCAAAAAAAAGCTGGATGAGTTTATGCAAACAAGGAAGGTTGCAATTTACTGGTATTGATACATAAAATAGAGTTGATCCAGGGAAATTTCCAATTGCCACTTGAAGTCAGGAAGGAATTTTTTCCCCCTTCATAAATTTGGTGGGGGTTTTTTGCCTTCCTCTGGATCAACAGTTAGGCAGGAAATGAGGATATTGCTAGATGGGTTG
>CM033473.1:286114146-286217505 GCA_019447015.1 Hymenochirus boettgeri
GACTGGATGGACGTATGTCTTATTCAAACTCAAATACTATACTATACACTTATATAGTAATTACTGGCCACTATCTTTATACAGCAATTACTGGTCCATACAATTTTTAAAGCGATTACTGGACCCCTATACCTTAACAGCAGTTACTGACGCCTATACTTCTATAATAATTACAGGCCCCTATACTAAAAGGTGATTACTGCCACCCTATGCTTTATACAGCAATTATTTGGCCCTATACTTTAACAGCGATTACTGGCCTCAATACTTAATACAGTTATTATTACTGGCCCCCTATACTTTTACAGCAATTATTGACCCCTACACTTTATAGCGATTATGAACCCTATTCTATTGGCCCCTTAAGTCACTAAACTAACTGGCTGTGCTGACACACACACACCCCTCACAGAAAAGTGGCGTTTTTCTTTTAACGGCATGTCTACCCTCTTTACAAAGTTTTTATATCTCTTAGGGCATGTACCCCCAACCGCTATATTCATACTCATAAATCTCTTCCAATCTGTACTTACACCTCCTCGTTCCTGCGCTGTTCTGGTCCAGCCTCCCCTGCCAGCTGGAACTGCAATCAGGGGGCCAGACTGGCAGCCACGGCTGTGATTGGCTGAGAGGCAGCTAATCACAGCCGCGGCTGCCATCAATGAAATGGCGCGTGGAACGAGGAGCATAAGTACAGATTGGAAGAGATTTATGAAGCATGAATATAGCGGTTGGGAGGGTATGCCCTACAAGATATATAAAGCATTTAACGCTGGAGGAATGCCAGCCACGAGGGATCGGGAGGGAGGGAGGGTGGTAAAGAGCTCCACTGCACATGCCCTCTACCCTCGGAGGCATCACAGAGGCCAGAGACCTTTTGGACAGGAAGAAAGCTCCTACCCTACAGTTACGGACTTTGAAGGGCCACTCCAGGAGAACCATAAGGAGCAGGGAATTAAGGTAAGGATTTTATTAATTGTACAGTGGGGCCAGTAGTTTGTGGAATTTTAGTTTGGGGGGTGAACATGCCCTTTAACATGAAAAAAATCCTCTCTCCTCTTATGTCCCGATCTCCTATCCAGTTGAATTCTGCTGAAGCAAATCAGCATAAAACTCCCCCTCCCTGAGCTGCCGTTATAGCAACATTGTATCAAATGCTTCAGGTGCTTATTAGCAAGAACTGCACCTGAAGCAGAGGATACAATGTTTGCAATTACCGGCAACTCTGAGAAGGAAAGTGTAAGTGTTTAGTGAGGGTGTTCTGGGGGCAGGACTTGGGGTGGATAGGGGCTACACCTGGCTCGATCCCTGCATGGAGGGGCACTAGTTTAGTGGGATTTCTAGCTGTTTAGGAGACAGGGAGAGACAGCTATAGAACAGCTGCAGCTGCCCCATACAGGAGTACCTTCTCTACCCCCTGATGGCGGCCCTGCAGCCAGCTGTGTGGGCTGCGAATAGAGGCAACTTATATTCACCAGTCTGTGGGGGCTGGGCATAGCAGCATCTTATATTTATCAGTCTGTGTGGGCTGGGCATAGCAGCATCTTATATTTATCAGTCTGTGTGGGCTGGGCATAGCAGCATCTTATATTTATCAGTCTGTGGGGCTGGGCATAGCAGCATCTTATATTATCAGTCGTGTGGGCAGGACATCTATATTTACAAGTCAGTGTGACATCTTATGTTACCCATTTTGTGGGCACTTATATTTACCAGTCCACCAGCCAGTACAAAGGCAGCCCTCCGGTTCACCTTTCAGTGTAAAGTCAGCCCTTCAGTCCTACAGCCAGTGTTAACTCAGCCCTCCAGTTTACTAGCCAGTTTTGTCAGCCCACTACACCCACCTTAACCTTAAGTCATGCCCACCTCCACAAGAAACATCCAGACAAGTCACACTGACTTCAACGCCTATACTTTAACTTACTGCCTATAGATGCCATTCAAAAGTGTTTTAGGTGCCAAAAACTCTAGGATCACCCCTGTCCTCACCTTGGGTACTTTAATGGACAAGAGAAAACACATGCCGCTGCAAAGCTTGGTAACTTCCCATTGTGGCAAGTAACTCACTGCGCTCCGGATTTCTTTAAAAACTTCCTTTCATTTCTTCCAATTTAAACAACAATTGCATCCAATAGAGCTTTAGCTGGGGAACAGTAGAGAAGCGTCTGGCGCGTTTCAGGTCCAAAAACCCTTAATCATAGACTGGTTTGTCAGTGCTCATCCCACCTCTAAAGCAAGGTGCTCCAATAAGAAAAACAGCTAAAAAAACAGCAAAGCTGCGTTAACAAACAACAAATGAACCCTTACAAACCTCATCATTCACAGACTACAGGTATTGTTAGCGAATAGTATCCCAATCCAAGGGATTCCTTGGTGAGAATCTGGCTAAACTTGATTTTTATCTCCAACCAATTGTAGAAGATTTAAAGTCTTATATTAAAGATACCAAGCAAGTGTTGCAGAACTAGATAATTACAATGGGAATCAGATTGTGTTTGGATAACTCTGGTGTTAAATCATTATACTGATAATTAGACAGCCTAGGTTTATATGTTGTTGGTTATTTTTTGAAGAACATCCTCTAATTTACGAGAGTTTTTATACAATCTATACATTTTCTACTGAGTCACAACTACTTCTATCTTTCTACCTCCAAAGATGGGAACGCTAAGGGCGTGTCTTTTGCACCCGCCTTCGCCAGCCTGTTTTATGGTGGGTGGGAGGAGTCCACATCTTTAAAGGAACAAACCTGTTTAGACAGAATATTTTGTGGGTGGGAGGTTTATAGACGACCTTATTTGGAGAGGTCCTCTAGACGAGTTCACGGCCAATATCCATCCTAATACCTCTATATTTCATTGGAACGATAGAAACCAATGTATATAGGAAGAGTATAGCCAGGAACTCTGTTCTGTAAGCGAAAGCTGTCATCCATGCATTAAAGAAAGGATACCCTTTGGCAATTACAAGGATTAAAATTGTTCAACGGTTGAAAAATTTGCATGGGCAGCCAAAGATCTGAAAGGGGTTCAATTAGAGGGGATGCAAAGATGTTAACAGGGCTTACCAGAGTGTGAAAAAGAGAGATAGAGATCAATTATTGTTTGGAGAGAAGGGAACAAGAGATATTAAAGAAATAAATTAACTTTGTTACCCAGTACAGTGCTGAAGTTTAAGACATTAAGAGAATCAGTTCTAGAGATTTAACATATGGAGACAGAAGCGAGTTTATGAGATGGTTTAAAGATAGTTACAAGGAGAGGTAGAACAATAGGAAATAGAGTGGCCCCCAGTCTGTGTTGGGAGGGAAGAAAGAGAAAGAGTGAAAAGATTAGAAAACTTGGCTTCTCTACAGGTTCCTATAAGTGTGATTCAATAAGATGTAAAACTGTTTACCGCTCTAAAAACTGGTAATGATATACTCTCCACCAATATGGGTAAAAAATATATGCGAGACTCTATAAATTGCAATGCGAAGAAGTTGGTGTACCTCCTGACATGTAGAGATGGCCGAACTATCTCTGAACTTCGAAAGTTCGAATTCGGACCCATTCAAGTCAATGGGAGAGTGATAATTCGAAAAATCTGAGTGATTTACAGCTAAACTAACAATGGTAACTTACTGTAAATGGCTGTGGCACCTAGGAAATGGTCTGGGGAACATGTCACTATCTCCAAAACTTGTTAAAACACTTCTTAAAATCAGACGGCTACATTTGACGATACATTCGAGAGATTATCGAACGAACAACAAATTTCCTGTTAGCAAACGGTCCTTACTAATAGGCTAAGCTAATGAAGGGTTGGATAGTGTAGTGGTTAAAGGCACCACCTTTGACATGGAGACCAGAGTTTGAATCCTGGCTAAGGCAGCTATATAAATGTTTGGATTTTTATCATAACCTAGTAATATAATAACCATATATACCCTAGTAATATAATAACCATATAATACCAAAACCCTAGTAATAGTAATATAATATTGTTATTATATTACTAGTTATCATATGGTTATTATATTACTAGCTTATTATATGGTTATTATATTACTAGGTTATTATATGGTATTATATGACTAGGTTATTATATGGTTATTATATGACTAGGTTATCATATGGTTATTATATTACTAGATTATTATATGGTATTATATTACTAGGTTATTATATGGTTATTATATTACTAGGTTATTATATTACTAGAGTATTATAATATAAATAACCTAGTAATATAATAACCATATAATAATCTAATAATATAAACCATATGATAACCTAGTAATATAACAATATATAGATATGTTTTATATGGTTATAATATTACTAGTTATTATATTACTAGGGTATTATAATAATCCAAATCTGTAACGCGGCCCACGCCAGGATTTGAACCCTGGTCTCCCATGTCAAGGTGTGCCTTTAACCATACACTATCCATCCACTGCTTTATATGTAAATATATTACTAGGTTATCATATGGTTATTATATTACTATATAACCTAGTAATATATCGCCAATATAATGTAGAGGCTGGATAGTGTAGTGGTTAAGGCACCACCTTTGAAATGGAGACCAGGGTTCATATCCTGGCTGGGGGCAGCTATACAAATTTTGGATTATTATAATACCCTAGTAATATAATAACCATATATAAACCTAGTAATATAAATACATATAATACCCATATATATATATATTATTTGGTTATCATAGGGTTATTAATTACTAGGTTACTATATGGTTATATATACTAGGTTATTATGGTTATTATAATACCCTAGTAATATAATATAGTGGATAACCTACCACTTTGTAGTTTCTGATTTCCTTCTCCTCCTGGAACTGTAAGATTATAAGGCTATAATCTTACAGTTCCTCCCATAGACATCGACTACAGGGGTAGGTTATATGGTTATAATAACCTAGTAATATAATAACCATTGATAATCTAGTAATAAATAACAATATTATATTACTAGGTTATTATATGGTTATATATTACTAGGGTATTATTATAATCATCATTTGTATAGCTGACCTAGCCAGGATTTGTACCTGGTCTCCCATGTCAAGGCACGTGCCATTATCCACACACTATCCAGCCAGTACATTACATTCTAGAGTTAATGAACGACCTAAATTCCATAATTATCGTATTTACGATCGAAAGTCCGGAAACTTCGAAGTCCGAGAATCCGGGTCCAGGATAGTTCGAGAAGACCGAGTTCGTTCAAACTCAGTGGTTAGAATGGTGGCTCAGTGGTTAGAATAGTGGCTCAGTGGTTAGAATGGTGGCTCAGTGGTTTGAATGTGGTAGTTGGTTAAATGGTAGATCAGTGGTTAGAATAGTGGCTCAGTGGTTAGAATAGTTGCTCAGTGGTTAGAATATGGCTCAGTGGTTAGAATGGTGGCTCAGTGGTTAGATAGTGGCTCAGTGGTTAGAATAGTGGCTCAGTGGTTAGAATATGGCTCAGTGGTTAGAATGTGGCTCAGTGGTTAGAATAGTGGCTCAGTGGTTAGAAGTGGCTAGTGATCCACCCTCAGCAACATCTGTATGGAATGTGTGCTTGCGTGCACTCCAAACCAGAGTTGGGAAACCCCCCAACAAAAGAAAAAATATGGCCAGTTGTGTGTGTAAGATAAATTGTAAGCTCTTGGGGCAGGGTCTGATATGGATTGGGAGCGTGGCGGGGACGTGCGGTGGATATGGAATACGTCATCTAAGGGTGAGCGAAGGGGGGTCCGGGAAGGCAGCAGGAAAAGGGGCATTTCGTGGGCGGAGAACCATGGAAAGTATGGCCTCTCCTGGTGCGGGAGACAACTCCCAAAATCTGGGAGTCTCCCGAACTGCCAGGAGACATGGGATACCTGGATATTCAGCAGGAAGAGTTTCCTATCAATAAAAACACACAGAGTTGAAGAAATATAGTGAACACCACCAGGGCAGCAGCTTCCATACAAGCTTAGCCGGTAATAATGATGTACTGGATAAAAGTGTCAGTGAAAAGAAAAAATATTAAAAAAAAGAAAATGGAGAGATGTAGAAATTCTACATCAAAGGAACAATATTGGGAACTTTTGCAAAAAGTAGGTTTACATACTAGTTTAATGCCTTCCTGAAATTTATATACAAAAAGAAAGAAATATAGCTGCAATCTCATCTAACAAGAGAGTTCTGGGTAATTTTATGTTATTCCATGACAGCCCTTAAGTGAATGCCAATGTCTGGTTTATGGAGAAAATCCTGTGTCTGCCTCCAACACATGCACATTCTAATTCTAGCTCTTGTTACATCAATGTGAGTTATGAAGTTTGTGAGATTTTCTGCTCTGTTAATGCAACACTGACACCAAATTGTATCGGCTTCTTGTGTGGTTTCTTGTTACAGCAGGTCAGTGGTTTCCTCTGTGATTTTTTCATTTGCTCAACAGTCATTTCAATGTTCCATCCAGTAGGAAGTTAAATAAACTAAATCATGGCCTTAAAGCTGAAAATCATTAACTACTAACCATTCAAGTCTATCGGGCTACTTTTATCCCAAGTTCCACTTCATTCATTTAATTCATTCTACCTTTGCAGGACTGCATGCCGGCTCCCACTCAAAATGACAAAGATAAGGCATGATATTCCTTGATATTTTACTGGAAGAAATAGAATCCCTACTTCCAGAAAAGTTTATTAAAATTATTCTTATAACAGAGTAAATTGAGACAAAACTCCTCCTTCCCTTTAGCTTTACCTTTTATTTTGGAATTTGAAATACTTTCAAGAAAATTTGAAACATATGAATAATACTTTCAATGAGAACTTCAGCTCCATAATACATTTAGACAATAGTAATAAGGTTGAATAGACTGCAATATACATTGCGACACTTAGCTGACTGCACTTCACAAGTGCTACTGTCCCCACGCATTTCACCAATGCTTCGAACTTATATACATATACTTCCATTTTCTGCAGTAACGTAAGAGGTTGAAGAATCCTCCCTATATTAACTCTTGGACAATCGACCTGACAAAGGTAAGCCCACAGTGACCATCTTCTTCTCCAAGCGGAAGTAGAAAAAATAACCTTTGAACTGGACTCTGATAGCTCAGATAATATAAATATCATAACATTCAATCCCAGTAGTCAGATAGACCAATTATAAGCCCTATTGGAGACTGAACGATTGTTCATAATTTACAGACGTGTCCAGTTGTCCGCACTGACCCTTTTTCCAGAAAATTGGAGAAAAACATTTTGCTCTCATATCGACCAAAATGTGTGTACCAACGATTAGTGTTTGTAAAAGGCCCAGTAATCCTTGTCTGTACATGTGAGGATATGATAGGTTACAGTAGATTCCTGTATCATATCACCATCTAGAGTAAAAAAATAAATGATACTATTATGTAGAATGGCAAATCCCAATCATAGGTAGCAACTTATAGATATATAATGTACCTATGTAACCTGCCATTGAGTGCTGCTCCTCAGTGGAAGCAGTGGATCTTGGTCTCTAAAGGAAGGGGAGGAAATTTCCTTTTTACCCATAATATCCAGCATCCTCATGTTATATAATACTAAATGTTCAGAAGCCGGTCATCTATAGTTTTATATAAGTGCGCGAATTAAAGGGGAACTATCTCAAACAAGTTAGCAGTGTTTCTCAACCAGGGGTCCCTGGGAGGCTGCTTGGGGGTCCTCAAGAGTTACTGTCAGGGACTGTACAGACCCACTAGTATGATGAATCTATTAAATACGGGTGTTAAAAAAAACAGCAGACACTGTTAGTTAGTCCACCAATCCACCTCCAGAAATTTAAGGCTGGCTTGAAAAGTTTGGCTCAGTGCCTTAAGGAATAGAAGCCCCCCTGATAGCAGGCATACAGTAATGAATTCAAAGAACAAGCAGGATATATCAACATGTTTTAAATACTTTTTATTCATTAATGTGAAAAGGGGTATGTACATTTTTTCAGTGATCATACCTTTTTAAGTCGTAAGTGAGCATGCACACACTCCAGAGATAGGGGAGGAGCAAAGAGTCATGTGATGTCACTCAAGCTACGGGAAGCAGGAAGTCTTAATATTAACCACAATATAATTGTTCCTACCTGTAGTAAGAGAAGTTATCAGGGCTCAGGGAAGACTGCAGGCTTTTACTTAACCCTAAATTGTATAGAGGACACAGTTGCCCTTTAAATCCCCAGTTAATAGAAGACATTGAACGATTAATTAATAGCAAGTCCTCATTACCTGATTTATACTATGTGGTCAGATTGATTGAACAATAAGATTGCACAGTGTTTTGCTAATACAGTATATTAAAGGGCATGTTCACACTTAAAATAAAAAAAAATAGTCAATTGTCAGTTATCGCCCCCCAACTGATATATTTTGCACTTTATTACCCATATTACTAACCAATATTTAAGGATAATTATTGTCCCCATTCTGGCCAGAGTAAGCTGGCCCTCCCTTCATGCAGTCAATCAAGGCTGTGACTGCTGACAATCACAACCAATGATTGGCTGCTGTTTCACCTGCTGCCTCCTCTGCACAGTCTCAAGTCTATAAAAGCTCATTGAGCAGAGTGAAAAGGCAGATACCTTACCAGAAAGGAATAGTACTTATCATTAAATATCTGGTTACAAATACATGTAATAAACTGTTATAAATAGCAGTTGGGGTTGCGGCAGTAATTGTCAAGACACAAGTTTTTAGTTTTAAGGGTGGACATGCCCTTTAACTTAAATGATAAACAGCAAAAACTCAATTCTACTTTTTATTCAATTAGAAAAAAAAAAATACAAATCCCATTTTTTACTTTATTTTTGCCTTTTTATTCTTCAGTTTCATATCAAACGTATAGAAAAATAAATAAACATATGAATAACACTTTCAATGGAACTCGGTTCCATAAATACATTTCAGACAATAGTAATAAGGTAGAATAAACTGCAATATACTTGCTACTTAGCTGACTGCCACTTCACCAAGTGCTACTGTTCCCAAGAATCTTTCACCAATGCTTTGAACTAATACATATAATTTAACAAGGAAGTTTTGCATTTTCTGCAGTAACGTAAGAGGTTGAAGAATCCTCCCTATATTAATTCTGTGACAATCGACCTACACAGGTACAGCACAGTAACCATCTTCTTCTCCAAGCGGAAGACGGGGTAATACCTTTCATCTCCCTTTGTAGTACTAAGATCTCCTGTCTTACAGGAACGGAATTCACACTAAATCCAGGTTACCCTCTTCATCCAAACACCAGCATAGCGACATTTGGCCTCCGCCAATGTAGAAGGGAACCTGTTGTAATCGACATCATAGCTGTGGGACAGAAGAAAAGGAAATGTTAGAATAAAACGGTTAAACCAAGTGTGGAGGTCACATAAGTGACAATTTCCGACGGTGAGAACAATTGTAAGCTTTTTACTTTTAAACTCCTCACTTGGGTGGGTTTAAATCTTTGCCTTCAGCTTACTTCTGTTTTTGACATATGGTTTGTGAGAATGGGCAGAGAAGCAATCTGTAACAGAAGTGAGACTGGATACATAATTTACACTCTGGGAGAGGGATTTATAAGGAGCTGCAGTGATGTCAGGTGCTCCTACTACTAGAAGATGTTTCTGGTTTTAAAAGGTTGTATCTCTGCATCCACCCCACTATTCCAAGGCCAGAGATACACAGTTGTTCAGCTAAACATACTCATTGTTGAGATTAGGGATGTATGAGATGGATTTAGTTACCTGTAGTCCCAAGGAGACAGAGAGCGCTTGCTCACATCCTTCCCTCCAGGTTGAGGTTTCCGTGAAATTCCGAGTCACTTTGACTACTTGTGGGAAACCCCATTCCTTTAGGGGGGCGGGCATCCTTTACCAGATGATGCAAATCCGTAAATGGGCAGACAGGACCGTGCTGAACCCAGAACAACCAGCAGTAGGGCCACTTCACTCTGCAGAAACAATAGAAGCAATTTTAATAAAATAAATCACCCAGATTGACATTATAATCCCTGAGTAGTCCATGAACACCTGCAAAGTAACAATACATTTAACACTACCTACATCTCGAGGACACCTTGTGTTAGTACAAATATACAAAAACAGCATTTTTTGCATTATATAACCTTATCTGCACCCTAACAGTGCCTTAGATATGGTGCACTATACGCAGACAGGTTGTATATTTACAAAGTATGCATTAACTCTTGCCTTCCAATCAGAAAACTAGCTTTGATTATCCTGACCCCGTATTCTGTTGAAATAAAACGTTTTGATTGCTTAGGTAACTGAACCATTCTCCACTTTGTACAATAACAGTCCCTGCAGAAAACCCCAGTAGAGTGACCACTATCTGCACTACAATATTATCAGGGCACAAAACAAGGACAATCAAAATCACAGCCCTCAGCGGTGCTACCACACAAAGAAATGGCTTACCCAATGGCTTCGGGTTGACCTTTAGCTACAAAATAGGTTTATGTCACCCAAGTGGCACTTTATAAATAAAATTATACAGACATACAAAGTTATACTTACCAGAGTCTTTTTTGTAAGGTTCCGTTATAATAGAACCTGTTTGTTCTGGTTGCTTTGTGTGAATTGGAGGGGTCAGTTCAACTGTTCTGATTTCTACTCCTCAGGTCCGTGACAATTTATAAGGAGAACAAGCACTACCCTGGGGTTTCCACTTGTATCATGTGTGTTTCATGTCAGTGGTTTTCCTCTCTGAATTGGTTTACCTACATGTCACAGCTTTACACAATGAAGGAAATTGTGACTCTAATAAATTATCTTCCCGCAGTCTCCCGATCCCTAGGAAGAGGCTATGATAAGCCAGGTGATTTAAAGATGACACTTGTTGGAAGTTTGCATGTGAATTTTTTAACACAACACTCACTGATGTTATCGAGTGCCGTCGGATTTTTATTCAGGGGCAAAACATATACTAATATCAATCCATTCTGAATATATTATTATAATTGTACAAAGAACATCCCCTGTCTTTGTATAATCATCATAACTTTCGATAGATCCCAAGGAAGATCCCAAGCAAGCTATAATCCTTATCCTACTAAAAAAATCCTAATGTGCGTCCGTGAATCCTGTGTGGCTTTTTTCGCCTTCCGCATGTGCGAGAGGAGTCTCGGCTATGAAACGATCATCCACAGCGAGATGAATCCAGCTCACTGACCCAGACGATACATCACTCTCCCTTTAAACTGCAGAAAGAGAGAGAGACACTCTCTGTTCTAGCGCTCATTTATATACGGGCTTAACTGTCTAGTATGCTAATAATTGTGCAACAGAATTCTATTCAAGCAGATTATATAACACGTTAATCACTAGCTGCTTCGTATTTCAAAGGACACAGTTGCGTAACAACCTGCAGGGTATTCAATAAAGTTCTTATCATTTAAAACGGTGCTAACTTTGCCCCAACCATCAAAACTTATTTAACATTTGAAAGCTAACATCTGAATTGGTTGTGGCAAAATTAGCACCGTTTTAAACGATAAGAACTTTTATTGAAATAACCCTGCTGGTTTTTAATTCGGAATCGCCGCGTTTCGATCAGAAGGAAATTTCTGGACTCGGAACTTATGATCAAAAAGCACAATAGAATATGAAAATCGAAAGGTCAAAATAAAGATCTAAAGATCAAAGATCGTGTTCGAAAAAATTCTGTTGAAAAATCATTTTCAGCCGATATCATGATCACATATTCGCTCGTAATTACGTTCACAAACATGATTTGCTGGCCAATTGTAAACTGCTGGTAAAAACTGCTGCTCCACTCGACTTACATCCATACGATATTCATCTTTGATCGACATCCTAATCAGTGTAATGTCGAGGTAGTTGTTATACCCGGCTTTAAAAATTGGCAGTGTTTTCAAATATTTCGTAAGGCTGACTAAGCGAACTCGCCTATCGAGTGCGAGGGGAAAAAGAATTCCAAAGTAAATGAGAGAAAGGTTTAAGACGGAGGAAGAGGTGAGTTGGGGGTCCTGTATAAGAGATGGTTTTGTGATGAGCTACACAGCGGAATAATGGGGAAGAGAAATATAAGGAGGAGCAGCAAGAGAAGGGGTGTTGATATGTTATAAGAAGGATTTTGTCAACTATTTGGTTAATGGGAGCCAATGTAGCTTTCTGTCAAGGAAGATTTAAACAGAAGTTTGCCCAATACACTGTGTTTTTAAGAAAAAATGCAGTATTTCCCTTTCTTTTCCCCTTTCCCCCTCAGCCGCCATTTTTTTCATTGGGCCCCCAGCAGTTGCGCCCGACCCCCCCCACTTGTGGTGCGTTCATTTGATGTTCCGCCTCACCTTGCGACTCAGTTGTATGGTTCCTTCCCCATGGTGTCACGCTCTAGTGCCATGCAGACGCTGCTAGCAAGAAGATAGAGGACAGCATAAAATCCACAAAGAGGAAGGAGAAAAGAGAGGGAGACGGAGACATGCGGGGGCGCCGACGGCGAGGGGCAGCAAAGCCACGACAGAGAGAAGCAGGGATGCCTGTAGCGTCGGATATCAGCGGACCTTAACAAGAGCGTAATAGACCGCGAAGGCACCACTGGGTGATTAGTCAGCATGGAGAGTAGGTGTCCAGTTCACTTGTAGGGAAAGAACAGTATTTTACATAGTAGAGAGACCTTAAATTTGGATATGAGTATGATATATTTATGAAAGGAGAGATATGATAACTAACAAAGGGGGACAAAGAAGATGAAATAGTACATAAATTGATTAAAAGTTGTAAATAGGCGAAACTGATAATATGAAGAGCAAGATGCGCGAAGACCCCGCTGAACAGCGAAGCGGAGCAATGCCACACAAGAGGTCCCGAACCTGAGCGTAAAATTCTGAACATTCCGAGTTAGGGGGAGGGTGAACGGAAGGAAATACAGAACAAGGAAAAGAGTAGAAGAATAGACAGGCGGAAAGTAGAGCGAAAGCATAGCGAAATGACAGAGTATGAAGATTCAACTGCAGGGAGAAGAAAGCGAGAGGAGGAAGGAGTATTGTGTTCCAAAGAAAGAAAGGAAAAAACTGTCAAGATATTACTAGGATGATGTGTAATAATAATACGAGTAAAGATAAAGAATTTAAACTAAAAAAGACCCAGTACAAAAGAAGAGAGGGCGTATATTCCAGAGGCATAGAAATGCCCCTGTTAGGAGAGGAAAAGAAAGTTGGGAAGAGGAAAGGTGAAAGTAGGGGGAAGACGGTAGTAAGCGGAACTGGAAGGTTCACAATAGTCAGAATGTGAAAGGATGGAAAGGCAGTTATAATACAAATAATGGTTAGGCCAGGGAGATAGAGAGAAACCTAGTGGATATTTTGAAAATTGTAAAAAAAGATGCAACAGGTTGGTTTAGGAAAATATGTGTTAATGATGGATTAGAAACAAAATTAGATAAATCAATAATACCCTAAGCAAACGTGCAGACGAATGTTTTCAATGGGGGTTTGTCAACCGAACAGAAAAATGTGGATGGGATAGGACCAGGTCATTACGTGAGGAACAGAGTTTCAGTTTATTTCAGGTAGAAGGTGTTAGTATAAGGGCATACGGTGGGAAATCCAGGAGGAGACGGTGAGTAGGACCACTCAGCGATTGCGTGATTGAAGTGGATGGGGTCAGGAACTTGGCAGCATGGAGGGTGGAAAAAAAAGTAGATTTGTATGTGTGTCACATTAGTATAGTATAATAACTCCATCTAAAAATACTGATTGAAAATGTTGATCTACCACACCCTTTGTCTGTGCCAGGTCAGCAGCCTTCCACCTACAATGTCATGCATTGAATCGTACTAAATAAGTGTGTGTGTAAACAGACATGGACTGGAGGTTTTTAAGCGTGGTTAATGTGGAGAGACGTGGGCGGACATCCTTGTTTTTTCCGTTCCTTTATGGAAGTCAGTGAAAAGCCCGGGTTACAAGAAGGTTGAAGGTAGGGAGACAATGAGAGAAGAAAAGACCTTGTCTCTAGGTCGATGGTATATATTTAATGTCTAATCCTTCTGTGGTCATTAATATGACAGAAAATTCCAAGCAAAAGGATTTCGGAATTCATGAAAATCCATAACTAGACCAGGTGATTCTTAAGGGAACGCCTAGCAACCCCAGTTTAGGCACAATTTTTTGAAGGCTTAAGATCCATTTACGCATATAGGACAATTAGGACAAAATATTTTCAATCTCTTAGCGTTTTTGTTCCCTAAAAACTCCTAAACACCACATCGATCGATTCTGTGAATGATTTTATTTCAGGTTTTTTTCAGCCATGGGAAAAACTTGAGGACACGACCCTATGTTGTGTAATTCTTTCGCGCAGCTAGCCATACCAGGGCAATTTTTTAGATTAATTTTGTGTGAAAATACGTTCGAAGACAAAAAAGTTCCCACCTTGCGTCGACGATGTCTGTAGATTTTAGATTGAAACCGGAGAAGATGACACTGGTAGATGGAGAGTTGATGGAAAAATTGTCTTTGTTTTGTTCGAGTATACCGATTAATATTGTCAATCAATCGTGTTGGAAAAACTATAAAAACAATGTATCCGATTTGATAAAAATCCAGGAAAATTGATGATTGAATATCGATGTGTGTATAGAGGGCATTAGGGATATAAGACAGGCTACAGAGAGGAAAATATTTTGCACAGAATTTATTTGTGCACAGAATTAAATTAAAAAATGACACCCAAGAGAACCAAGGATGAAAATTTTGCCATGCTTTTAATTTGCAGCGACCTGTTCAGAGCTAGCTTAGCTTTATACGTGGTTAATGCGGTTAGATGAATATGATGGTTGTTCTAGTTAAGGGAGAGAAAGAGAAAGAAAATACATTGAAGATATGTGAAAAAAGTGAGTGCTTGTTGTAGGTGTTACGGGGTTTCCTTTACAGTGTGGTTCACCTGTCACCTTCCTTTTTCCTGCCAATCAGCAGCAGCTGAGATTAGTTTAATTGTAATAATTAAAACAGGCTCGTTCCATCATATATATCATTTCTTTTTATTAGGACATTGAATTTTTAAGACTGTGCAGGGCACTCTCTCCTTTAGGACAATCACAGAATAGAGGCCCTGCATGGACTAAAGATAGGTTCTTTAGATGTTTTAATCGGTTGCACTATAATCTGTTTCATGTGTTTCCCCATACTGAAACGGAATTAAAGGGATTTTATTATATGGTGTTATTGTTGATGTTTCTAGAGTGCATCAGTTCAGGGGTGGTCTGTCATTTCTTTTTGCTTGGTGTATTTGTATCTATTTACCCCTTGCATCTCCCTTACTGTGTTGTAGAAACCAATACCACTAATATCAGTCGGATGACTCATATTTTATTTGTATATATGTGTATCAAATACGACCCCGCAGTATACATCTCGATGTGTTAGCACGAAGATTTTTTTAAAAACAATCACTACTAGCGGGCAGCTAAAAGTCTTTATAAGACATTACACGATAATGAAACCTTTATCATACAGCCCCGAGTCCAATAGTCCGGAGCCAAGGGTCAAGAGCTGAGGAGCAAGGCCACAGAGTCTGAGTAAGTAAAGACAAGGCGTTTGTGAGAGTGACGGGAGCCAAGGCACACGAGTCCGGTAAGGTAAAGACAAGGGTGGGAAGCAGCTGGGGAGCAAGGCACAGGTCCGGTCGCGTCAAGTAAGCCAAGGGTACGAGCCCCCTGGGAGCAAGGCACAGAGTACGGTAAGTAAAGCAAGGGTGAAGATAGAGCTGGGCAGCAAGGCACAGGGTTCCGTACGTAAGTTAAAGCCAAGGGTAAAGAGCTGGGAGCAAGGGCACCAGAGTCCGGTAAGTAAAGTGACAAGGTGTGAGAGCTATGGACGCAAGGAAAGAGTCCGGGTAAGTAAAGACAGGGTTGAAAGCATGGGAGCAAGGCACAGGGTCGGTAGTAAAGCCAAGGGTGAAGAGCTGGGAGCAAGGCACAGGTCCGCCGTAAGTAAAGCCAAGGGTGAAGAGCCTGGGAGCAAGGCACAGAGTCCGGTAAGTAAAGCCAAGGATGAAAGAGATGGGGAGCAAAGGCAACAGGGTCCGGTAAAGGAAAGAAAAGGGTGAAAGAGCTTGAGCATAGGCACAGGGTCGGGTAAGTAAAGACACAGGGTGAAGAGCTGGGGAGCAAGGACAGGCGGGTTCCGGTAAGTAAAGCCAAGGGTGAAGAGCTGTGAAGAGTGGGAGCAGGCACAGTGGTCCGTATCGTAAAGACAAGGGTGAAGAGCTGGCAAGGCACAGGGTCCGGTAAGTAAAGAAAAGTGTGAGTGTGAGAGCTGGGAGCAAGACACAGGGTCACGGAAGTAAAAGACAAGGGTGAGAGAGCTGGTAGGAGCAAGGCACAGGGTCCCGCGGTAAGTAGACCAAGGGGTGTTGAAGAGCTGGGAGCAAGGCAACAGGGTCCGCGTAAGTAAAGCCAAGGTGTGAAGACTGGGAGCAAGGGCACAGGGTTACAGTAAGGTAAAGACAAGGGTGAAGACGCTGGGAGCAAAGGGCCACAGGGTCCGTAAGTAAAGCCACTTGGGTGAAGAGCTGGGAGCAAGGCACAGGGTACGGTAAGTAAGCAAAGGGTTGAGAGCTGGGAGCAAGGCACAGTGTCCGGTAAGTAAAGCCAAGGGTTGAAGAGCTGGGAGGCAGGCACAGGTGTCCGGTAATAAAGAAAAGGGTGAAGACTGAGGAGAAGGCACCAGGGTTGGGAAGTCAAAGCCAAGGGATGAGAGCTGGGAGCAAGGCACAGGGTCCGGTAAGTAAAGACAAGGGTGCTGAAGACTGGGAGCAAGGCACAGGGTCCGGGGGGTAGTAAAGCACAAGGGTGAAGAGCTGGAGAGGATAAGCACAGGGTCCGTAGTAAGTAAAGCCAAGGGGTGAAGAGCTGGGAAGCCAAGGCACAGGGGCCGCGTAAGTATAAAGGTCCAAGGGCTGAAAGAGGCTGGGAGCAAGGCACAGGGTCGGTAAGTAAGCCAAGGGTGAAGAGCTGGGAGCAAGGCCACAGGGTCTGGTAAGTAAAGCCAAGGGTGAAGAGCTGGGAGCAAGGCCACGGGTCCGCGTAAGTGAAAGACAAGGGTGAAGAGATGGGAGCAAGGAGGCAAAGGGTCCGAGTAAGTAAAGACAAGGGTGAGAGCTGGAGCAAGACAGGGTCCGTAAGTTAAAGCCAAGGGGTGAAGAGCTGGGAGCAAGGCCACAGAGTAAGTCTGGTAGTAAAGCCAAGGGTGAAGAGCTGGGAGCCAAGGCACACAGTAAGTAAAGCCAAGGGTCAAGAGCAAACTCAATAAGAAAACTAGGCTAGGGCAGACCGATACACTGAACTCGATATAAAATAAATGTATTTTTTATTTAATCCTACTGGAAGCCATTTCTCCTCAGAACAAATACACACTGTAAGATTCTTCTAAGTTAATTGCATTTACCTACATGTACAAAGAAGACTGCTTATATCCGGGCCTATTTCTAAAACCGCGGATCTCTTATTCGATGGGGATCTAAGAGACTACGATTTCGGATTGAGCTTACGATCGATAGCGGTATATATTACGATCGGATCGATGAAATTTACAATCACATTGTATAATCTAACGATTGTTTAAAACCGATCGGAAATTAATGATACGTTTACCAATCGTAAAGCAAAAAAACGCTTAATTGCTTTTTGCCAAATTAGTGGCCTTATAACTAAGAAGGTTCCATGTGTTGCCAGTACAACTCGCAGCCCATGTAGTCTCAAAGAGCCTGTAGAGACATGTTGCCCTACTGGCCACACCCAGTTGCCCCAGTATCACGTCTTTATGACACATAACAGGGAGGAATGCAATAAAAAGAACAAAAACAAAAAAAAGTTATTTTAAAACGGTGCTAATTGTGCCCCAACCAATCAGATCTCATTTAAGTTTAAAAAAGCTAACATCTGATTGGTTGGGGCAAAATTAGCATCTTTTAAACAATAGGAACTTTTATTGAATAACCCATGAGAGTATCTCTAGATATAAAAGTCAAATCATTTACGCCGGAGGCCATGGGCAATTAATGAGTTAAACTCGCGCTAATTGGTTAGCTATACTTTGCGGAACTTTAACTCCGTTATTAGGGACCACAAAATGAGTGAGTTACGCAAGTAGACAACCATGCAATACAGCGCTCGCAATTAATATGCGTTTGTTTCACACTGCCAGGTAAATCGCGATATTGGATTTGCTCGGGCGATAGCCGTCTCATAATGTTTTTACCTACAGATCCACGTTATCCGAAAGCTGAGACCAGATGCAGAGCCAAGTAAACCAGCATTTCACATATTTTATTCCCCGAATAATGGCCACGAAAAAAGTTAACGATCATTGACTTTGTGCACACTATCAGAAACAGTTACCGCCGCTTCTATTTATAAAGCGGGGTTGGTAACTGTTATGCACGCTAATCTCGGCCGTTTACTCGAAAATCTGGATCGCGGAGGGTGGTCGAACCCACCCGGGAGGCATGTACCACTCACCGCGGGTAGGTCGCCGCCCTGCATATGTCCAACCCTCTCAACCCTGTTCCCAGCAGCCCCTCCCAACCCAATCCCACGCTGTGGCGAAGGGAAGGGAACCACGGGAGGGGTGGAGGCACCCTCCAGCGGGGAGGTCTTACAAGGCCCTTGGCGGCTCAACAGAGCCGACGTTTGGTCCCGCAGCTCGACCGGAGCCCCCTCCCCGGCACCTATATCAGGGCCCTTGTTGGTACATAAAAAGTGCCCTTGCGCCTCTAACAAGAGCTTTTAGGGCTTAGGGGTCCAGCAGCTGAACCGGGGACACACTTCCCAGGACCATATCAGGGCCATTGCGGCATTCTTAACAAGGCCCTTGCGGCCCAAAGAAGAGGCCTTTTGTGGGGCTTTAAGGGTCCCCCAGCCTAAAACACAGGGGCCCCCCCCCTCCCGGCCATTGTAAGGGCCCTGCGCCCTGTCCACAAGCCCGAAACGGGGTTCCCAAGTGAGCGGCTCTTAAAAAGAGCCCCTTGGGCGGCGAGCTTTCTTTTTTTATTTTCCAGGGCCCTGGCGCAACCCAGCTCCTGAGGGCGCCGACCCCTGAGAATGACCCCTGTGCGGCCGGACCAGGGGTACCCCCGCGGGGCCGGCGACCTCAACGAGGCCGATTTGTGCCGGCGGCCATCTTGATCCGTTTATGCCAACGTCTTCGGGCGGCGACACCAAACAGTGAGTCGTCGGCACCGCCGCTCAGCGGAGCCAATGTTGACAGACACTTCTTCCTTCAGCCATCTTATTGAGGGCAATCTGAGGGCCGTGGCAAGTGCACACTCTTATGATAGGTTGCAGAAAACCTAATCCGTTCTTTGATTGCGTCAATTTTACATGCTTGGTTACATGCTTTGACATTAACCAAATCAGATTTTACCAGTGCAACATTGTTAACCAAGCATTAAAAATAGCAATACATAATGTACTTATATAGTAATTACTGGCCACTATACTTTATACAGCAGTTACTGACACCTACACTTATATTGAAATTACTGGCCACTATACTTTATACAGCAGTTACTGACACCTACAGTTATATAGTAATTACTGGCCACTATACTTTATACAGCAGTTACTGACACCTACAGACTGGATGGACGTATGTCTTTATTCAACCTCAAATACTATACTATACACTTATATAGTAATTACTGGCCACTATACTTTATACAGCAATTACTGGTCCATACAATTTTTAAAGCGATTACTGGACCCCTATACCTTATACAGCAGTTACTGACGCCTATACTTCTATAATAATTACAGGCCCCTATACTAAAAGGTGATTACTGCACCCTATGCTTTATACAGCAATTATTTGGCCCTATACTTTAACAGCGATTACTGGCCTCAATACTTAATACAGTTATTATTACTGGCCCCCTATACTTTTACAGCAATTATTGACCCCTACACTTTATATAGCGATTACTGAAACCCTATTCTATTGGCCCCTTAAGTCACTAAACTAACTGGCTGTGCTGACACACACACACCCCTCACAGAAAAGTGGCGTTTTTCTTTTAACGGGCATGTCTACCCTCTTTACAAAGTTTTTATATCTCTTAGGGCATGTACCCCCAACCGCTATATTCATACTTCATAAATCTCTTCCAATCTGTACTTACACCTCCTCGTTCCTGCGCTGTTCTGGTCCAGCTCCCCTGCCAGCTGGAACTGCAATCAGGGGGCCAGACTGGCAGCCACGGCTGTGATTGGCTGAGAGGCAGCTAATCACAGCCGCGGCTGCCATCAATGAAAATGGCGCGTGGAACGAGGAGGCATAAGTACAGATTGGAAGAGATTTATGAAGCATGAATATAGCGGTTGGGAGGGTATGCCCTACAAGATATATAAAGCATTTAACGCTGGAGGAATGCCAGCCACGGAGGGATCGGGAGGGAGGGAGGGTGGTAAAGAGCTCCACTGCACATGCCTCTATCCCTCGGAGGCATCACAGAGGCAGAGACCTTTTGGACAGGAAGAAAGCTCCTACCCTACAGTTTACTGGACTTTGAAGGCCACTCCAGGAGAACCATAAGGAGCAGGGAATTAAGGTAAGGATTTTTATTAATTGTACAGTGGGGCCAGTAGTTTGTGGAATTTAGTTTGGGGGGTGAACATGCCCTTTAACATGAAAAAAAATCCTCTCTCCTCTTATGTCCCGATCTCCTATCCAGTTGAATTCTGCTGAAGCAAATCAGCTAAAACTCCCCCTCCCTGAGCTGCCGTTATAGCAACATTGTATCAAATGCTTCAGGTGCTTATTAGCAAGAACTGCACCTGAAGCAGAGGATACAATGTTGCAATTACCGGCAACTCTGAGAAGGAAAGTGTAAGTGTTTAGTGAGGTGTTCTGGGGGCAGGACTTGGGTGGATAGGGGCTACACCTGGGCTCGATCCCTGCATGGAGGGGCACTAGTTTAGTGGGATTTCTAGCTGTTTAGGAGACAGGGAGAGACAGTATAGAACAGCTGCAGCTGCCCCATACAGGAGTACCTTCTCTACCCCCTGATGGCGGCCCTGCAGCCAGCTGTGTGGGCTGCGAATAGAGGCAACTTATATTCACCAGTCTGTGGGGGCTGGGCATAGCAGCATCTTATATTTATCAGTCTGTGTGGGCTGGGCATAGCAGCATCTTATATTTATCAGTCTGTGTGGGCTGGGCATAGCAGCATCTTATATTTATCAGTCTGTGGGGCTGGGCATAGCAGCATCTTATATTATCAGTCGTGTGGGCAGGACATCCTATATTTACAAGTCAGTGTGACATCTTATGTTTACCCATTTTGTGGGCACTTATATTTACCAGTCCACCAGCCAGTACAAAGGCAGCCCTCCGGTTCACCTTTCAGTGTAAAGTCAGCCCTTCAGTCCTACAGCCAGTGTTAACTCAGCCCTCCAGTTTACTAGCCAGTTTTGTCAGCCCACTACACCCACCTTAACCTTAAGTCATGCCCACCTCCACAAGAACACATCCAGACAAAGTCACACTGACTTCAACGCCTATACTTTAACTTACTGCCTATAGATGCCATTCAAAAGTTGTTTTAGGTGCCAAAAACTCTAGGATCACCCCTGTCCTCACCTTGGGTACTTTAATGGACAAGAGAAAACACATGCCGCTGCAAAGCTTGGTAAATTCCCATTGTGGCAAGTAACTCACTGCTCCGGATTTCTTTAAAAACTTCCTTTCATTTCTTCCAATTTAAACAACAATTGCATCCAAATAGAGCTTTAGCTGGGGAACAGTAGAGAAGCGTCTGGCGCGTTTCAGGTCCAAAAACCCTTAATCATAGACTGGTTTGTCAGTGCTCATCCCACCCTCTAAAGCAAGGTGCTCCAATAGAAAACAGCTAAAAAAACAGCAAAGCTGCTGTTAACAAACAACAAATGAACCCTTACAAACCCTCATTCACAGACTACAGGGATAGTGTTAGCGAATAGTATCCCAATCCAAGGGATTCCTTGGTGAGAATCTGGCTAAACTTGATTTTTATCTCCAACCAATTGTAGAAGATTTAAAGTCTTATATTAAAGATACCAAGCAAGTGTTGCAGAAACTAGATAATTACAATGGGAATCAGATTGTGTTTGGATAACTCTGGTGTTAAATCATTATACTGGATAATTAGAAGCCTAGGTTTATATGTTGTTGGTTATTTTTTGAAGAACATCCTCTAATTTACGAGAGTTTTTATACAATCTATACATTTTCTACTGAGTCACAACTACTTCTATTCTTTCTACCTCCAAAGATGGGGAACGCTAAGGGCGTGTCTTTTGCACCCGCCTTCGCCAGCCTGTTTATGGTGGGTGGGAGGAGTCCCACATCTTTAAAGGAACAAACCTGTTTAGACAGAATATTTTGTGGGTGGGAGGTTTATAGACGACCTTATTTGGAGAGGTCCTCTAGACGAGTTCACGGCCAATATCCATCCTAATACCTCTATATTTCATTGGGAACGATAGAAACCAATGTATATAGGAAGAGTATAGCCAGGAACTCTGTTCTGTAAGCGAAAAGCTGTCATCCATGCACTTAAAGAAGGATACCCTTTGGCAATTTACAAGGATTAAAATTGTTCAACGGTTGAAAAATTTGCATGGGCAGCCAAAGATCTGAAAGGGGTTCAATTAGAGGGGATGCAAAGATGTTAACAGGGCTTACCAGAGTGTGAAAAAGAGAGATAGAGATCAATTATTGTTTGGAGAGAAGGGAACAAGAGATATTAAAGAAAATAAATTAACTTTGTTACCCAGTACAGTGCTGAAGTTTAAGACATTAAGAGAATCAGTTCTAGAGATTTAACATATGGAGACAGAAGCGAGTTTATGAGATGGTTTAAAGATAGTTACAAGGAGAGGTAGAACAATAGGAAATAGAGTGGCCCCCAGTCTGTGTTGGGAGGGAAGAAAGAGAAAGAGTGAAAAGATTAGAAAACTTGGCTTTCCTCTACAGGTTCCTATAAGTGTGATTCAATAAGATGTAAAACTTGTTTACCGCTCTAAAAACTGGTAATGATATACTCTCCACCAATATGGGTAAAAAATATATGCGAGACTCTATAAATTGCAATGCGAAGAAGTTGGTGTACCTCCTGACATGTAGAGATGGCCGAACTATCTCTGAACTTCGAAAGTTCGAATTCGGACCCATTCAAGTCAATGGGAGAGTGATAATTCGAAAAATCTGAGTGATTTACAGCTAAACTAACAATGGTAACTTACTGTAAATGGCTGTGGCACCTAGGAAATGGTCTGGGGAACATGTCACTATCTCCAAAACTTGTTAAAACACTTCTTAAAATCAGACGGGCTACATTTGACGATACATTCGAGGATTATCGAACGAACAACAATTTTCCTGTTAGCAAACGGTCCTTACTAATAGGCTAAGCTAATGAAGGGTTGGATAGTGTAGTGGTTAAAGGCACCACCTTTGACATGGGAGACCAGAGTTTGAATCCTGGCTAAGGCAGCTATATAAATGTTTGGATTTTTATCATAACCTAGTAATATAATAACCATATATACCCTAGTAATATAATAACCATATAATAAAAACCCTAGTAATAGTAATATAATATTGTTATTATATTACTAGGTTATCATATGGTTATTATATTACTAGCTTATTATATGGTTATTATATTACTAGGTTATTATATGGTATTATATGACTAGGTTATTATATGGTTTATATGACTAGGTTATCATATGGTTATTATATTACTAGATTATTATATGGTTATTATATTACTAGGTTATTATATGGTATTATATTACTAGGTTATTATATTACTAGAGTATTATAATATAATAACCTAGTAATATAATAACCATATAATAATCTAATAATATAAACCATATGATAACCTAGTAATATAACAATATATAATATTGTTTTAATGGTTATAATATTACTAGGTTATTATATTACTAGGGTATTATAATATCCAAAATCTGTAACGCGGCCCACAGCCAGGATTTGAACCCTGGTCTCCCATGTCAAAGGTGGTGCCTTTAACCATACACTATCCAGCCACTGCTTTATATGTAGAATATATTACTAGGTTATCATATGGTTATTATATTACTATATAACCTAGTAATATATCGCCAATATAATGTAGAGGCTGGATAGTGTAGTGGTTAAAGGCACCACCTTTGAAATGGGAGACCAGGGTTCATATCCTGGCTGGGGGCAGCTATACAAAATTTTGGATTATTATAATACCCTAGTAATATAATAACCATATAATAACCTAGTAATATAAATACATATAATACCCTATATATATATATATTTGGTTATCATAGGGTTATTAATTACTAGGTTACTATATGGTTATATATTACTAGGTTATTATGGTTATTATAATACCCTAGTAATATAATATAGTGGATAACCTACCACTTTGTAGTTTCTGATTTCCTTCTCCTCCTGGAACTGTAAGATTATAAGGCTATAATCTTACAGTTCCTCCCATAGACATCGACTACAGGGGTAGGTTATATGGTTATAATAACCTAGTAATATAATAACCATATGATAATCTAGTAATAAATAACAATATTATATTACTAGGTTATTATATGGTTATATATTACTAGGGATTATTATAATCCAATCATTTGTATAGCTGACCTAGCCAGGATTTGTACACTGTCTCCCATGTCAAAGGCAGTGCCATTATCCACAACTATCCAGCCAGTACATTACATTCTAGAGTTAATGAACGACCTAAATTCCATAATTATCGTATTACGATCGAAAGTCCGGAAACTTCGAAGTCCGAGAAATCCGGGTCCAGGATAGTTCGAGAAGACCGAGTTCGTTCAAACTCAGTGGTTAGAATGGTGGCTCAGTGGTTAGAATAGTGGCTCAGGGTTAGAATGGTGGCTCAGTGGTTATGAATGGTGGCTATTGGTTAGAATGGTAGATCAGTGGTTAGAATAGTGGCTCAGTGGTTAGAATAGTTGCTCAGTGGTTAGATAGTGGCTCAGTGGTAGAATGGTGGCTCAGTGGTTAGATAGTGGCTCAGTGGTTAGAATAGTGGCTCAGTGGTTAGAATAGTGGCTCAGTGGTTAGAATGGTGGCTCAGTGGTTAGAATAGTGGCTCAGTGGTTAGATAGTGGCTCAGTGATCCACCCTCAGCACAATCTGTATGGAATGTGTGCTTGCGTGCACTCCAAACCAGAGTTGGGAAACCCCCAACAAAAGAAAAAATATGGCCAGTTGTGTGTGTAAGATAAATTGTAAGCTCTTTGGGGCAGGGTCTGATATGGATTGGGAGCGTGGCGGGGACGTGCGGTGGATATGGAATACGTCATCTAAGGGTGAGGCGAAGGTGGGGTTCCGGGAAGGCAGCAGGAAAAGGGGCATTTCGTGGGCGGAGAACCATGGAAAGTATGGCCTCTCCTGGGTGCGGGAGACAACTCCCAAAATCTGGGGTCTCCCGAACTGCCAGGAGACATGGGATACCTGGATATTCAGCAGGAAGAGTTTCCTATCATAAAAACACACAAGAGTTGAAGAAATATAGTGAACACCACCAGGGGGCAGCAGCTTCCATACAAGCTTAGCCGGTAATAATGATGTACTGGATAAAAGTGTCAGTGAAAAGAAAAAATATTAAAAAAAGAAAATGGAGAGATGTAGAAATTCTACATCAAAGGAACAATATTGGGAACTTTTGCAAAAAGTAGGTTTACATACTAGTTTAATGCCTTCCTGAAATTTATATACAAAAAGAAAGAAATATAGCTGCAATCTCATCTAACAAGAGAGTTCTGGGTAATTTTATGTTATTCCATGACAGCCCTTAAGTGAATGCCAATGTCTGGTTTATGGAGAAATCCTGTGTCTGCCTCCAACACATGCACATTCTAATTCTAGCTCTTGTTACATCAATGTGAGTTTGAAGTTTGTG
This sequence comes from Hymenochirus boettgeri, assembly GCA_019447015.1. Classification (NCBI taxonomy): domain Eukaryota; kingdom Metazoa; phylum Chordata; class Amphibia; order Anura; family Pipidae; genus Hymenochirus; species Hymenochirus boettgeri. The sequence continues at coordinate 286,140,113 of CM033473.1, forward strand.
AGATTTTCTGCTCTGTTAATGCAACACTGACACCAATTGTATCGGCTTCTTGTGTGGTTCTTGTTACAGCAGGTCAGTGGTTTCCCTCTGTGATTTTTTCATTTGCTCAACAGTCATTTCAATGTTCCATCCAGTAGGAGTTAAATAAACTAAATCATGGCCTTAAAGCTGAAAATCATTAACTACTAACCATTCAAGTCTATCGGGCTACTTTATCCCAAGTTCCACTTCATTCATTTAATTCATTCTACCTTTGCAGGACTGCATGCCGGCTCCCACTCAAAATGACAAAGATAAGGCATGATATTCCTTGATATTTTTACTGGAAGAAATAGAATCCCCTACTTCCAGAAAAGTTTATTAAAATTATTCTTATAACAGAGTAAATTGAGACAAAACTCCTCCTTCCCTTTAGCTTTACCTTTTATTTTGGAATTTTGAAATACTTTCAAGAAAATTTGAAACATATGAATAATACTTTCAATGAGAACTTCAGCTCCATAAATACATTTCAGACAATAGTAATAAGGTTGAATAGACTGCAATATACATTGCGACACTTAGCTGACTGCACTTCACAAGTGCTACTGTCCCACGCATTTCACCAATGCTTCGAACTTATATACAATATACTTCCATTTTCTGCAGTAACGTAAGAGGTTGAAGAATCCTCCCTATATTAACTCTTGGACAATCGACCTGACAAAGGTACAGCCCACAGTGACCATCTTCTTCTCCAAGCGGAAGTAGAAAAAATAACCTTTGAACTGGACTCTGATAGCTCAGATAATATAAATATCATAACATTCAATCCCAGTAGTCAGATAGACCAATTATAAGCCCTATTGGAGACTGAACGATTGTTCATAATTTACAGACGTGTCCAGTTGTCCGCACTGACCCTTTTCCAGAAAATTGGAGAAAAACATTTTGCTCTCAATATCGACCAAAATGTGTGTACCAACGATTAGTGTTTGTAAAAGGCCAGTAATCCTTGTCTGTACATGTGAGGATATGATAGGTTACAGTAGATTCCTGTATCATATCACCATCTAGAGTAAAAAAATAAATGATACTATTATGTAGAATGGCAAATCCCAATCATAGGTAGCAACTTATAGATATATCAATGTACCTATGTAACCTGCCATTGAGTGCTGCTCCTCAGTGGAAGCAGTGGATCTTGGTCTCTAAAGGAAGGGGAGGAATTTCCTTTTTACCCATTAATATCCAGCATCCTCATGTCTATATAATACTAAATGTTCAGAACAGCCGGTCATCTATAGTTTTATATAAGTGCGGACATTAAAGGGGAACTATCTCCAAACAAGTTAGCCAGTGTTTCTCAACCAGGGGTCCCTGGGAGGCTGCTTGGGGGTCCTCAAGAGTTACTGTCAGGGACTGTACAGACCCACTAGTATGATGAATCTATTAAATACGGGTGTTAAAAAAAAAACAGCAGACACTGTTAGTTAGTCCACCAACATCCACCTCCAGAAATTTAAGGCTGGCTTGAAAAGTTTGGCTCAGGTGCCTTAAGGAATAGAAGCCCCCCTGATAGCAGGCATACAGTAATGAATTCAAAGAACAAAGCAGGATATATCAACATGTTTTAAATACTTTTTATTCATTAATGTGAAAAGGGGTATGTACATTTTTTCAGTGATCATACCTTTTTAAGTCGTAAGTGAGCATGCACACACTCCAGAGATAGGGGAGGAGCAAAGAGTCATGTGATGTCACTCAAGCTACGGGAAGCAGGAAGTCTTAATATTAACCACAATATAATTGTTCACTACCTGTAGTAAGAGAAGTTATCCAGGGCTCAGGGAAGACTGCAGGCTTTTACTTAACCCTAAATTGTATAGAGGACACAGTTGCCCTTTAAATCCCCCAGTTAATAGAAGACATTGAACGATTAATTCAATAGCAAGTCCTCATTACCTGATTTATACTATGTGGTCAGATTGATTGAACAATAAGATGCACAGTGTTTTGCTAATACAGTATATTAAAGGGCATGTTCACACTTAAAATAAAAAAAAATAGTCAATTGTCAGTTATCTGCCCCCCAACTGATATATTTTGCACTTTATACCCATATTACTAACCAGATATTTAAGGATAATTATTGTCCCCATTCTGGCAGAGTAAGCTGGCCCCTCCCTTCATGCAGTCAATCAAGGCTGTGACTGCTGACATCACAACCAATGATTGGCTGCTGTTTCACCTGCTGCCTCCTCTGCACAGTCTCAAGTCTATAAAAGCTCATTGAGCAGAGTGAAAAGGCAGATACCTTACCAGAAAGGAATAGTACTTATCATTAAATATCTGGTTACAAATACATGTAATAAACTGTTATAAATAGCAGTTGGGGTTGCGGCAGTAATTGTCAAGACACAAGTTTTTAGTTTTAAGGGTGGACATGCCCTTTAACTTAAATGATAAACAGCAAAAACTCAATTCTACTTTTTATTCAATTAGAAAAAAAAAAAATACAAACTCCCATTTTTTACTTTATTTTTGCCTTTTTATTCTTCAGTTTCATTCAAACGTATAGAAATATAAATAAACATATGAATAACACTTTCAATGGAACTCGGTTCCATAAATACATTTCAGACAATAGTAATAAGGTAGAATAAACTGCAATATACTTGCTACTTAGCTGACTGCACTTCACAAGTGCTACTGTTCCCACGATCTTTCACCAATGCTTTGAACTTAAATACAATATAATTTACAAGGAAGCTTTGCATTTTCTGCAGTAACGTAAGAGGTTGAAGAATCCTCCCTATATTAATTCTGGACAATCGACCTGACACAGGTACAGCACAAGTAACCATCTTCTTCTCCAAGCGGAAGACTGGGGTACATCCTTTCATCTCCCTTTGTAGTACTAAGATCTCCTGTCTTACAGGAACGGAATTCACACTAAGATCCAGGTTACCCTCTTCATCCAAACACCCAGCATAGCGACATTTGGCCTCCGCAATGGTAGAAGGGAACCTGTTGTAATCGACATCATAGCTGTGGGACAGAAGAAAAGGAAATGTTAGAATAAAACGGGTTAAACCAAGTGTGAGGTCACATAAGTGACATTTCCGACGGTGAGAACAATTGTAGCTTTTTACTTTTAACTCCTCACTTGGGTGGGTTTAATCTTTGCCTTCAGCTTTACTTCTGTTTTTGACAATATGGTTTGTGAGAATGGGCAGAGAAGCAATCTGTAACAGAAGTGAGACTGGATACATAATTTACACTCTGGGAGAGGGATTTATAAGGAGCTGCAGTGATGTCAGGTGCTCCTACTACTAGAAGATGTTTCTGGTTTTAAAAGGTTGTATCTCTGCATCCACCCCATATTCCAAGGCCAGAGATACACAGTTTGATTCAGCTAAACATACTCATTGTTGAGATTAGGATGTATGAGATGGATTTAGTTACCTGTAGTCCCAAGGAGACAGAGAGCGCTTGCTCACATCCTTCCCTCCAGAGTGAGGTTGTCCGTGAAATTCAGAGTCACTTTGACTACTGTGGGAAACCCATTCCTTTAGGGGGCGGGCATCCTTTACCAGATGATGCAAATCCGCGTAAATGGGCAGACAGGACCGTGCTGAACCCAAGAACAAGCAGCAGTAGGGCCACTTCACTCTGCAGAAACAATAGAAGCAATTTTTAATTAAAATAAATCACCCAGATTGACATTATAATCCCTGAGTAGTCCATGAACACCTGCAAAGTAACAATATACATTAACACTACCTACAGTCTCGAGGACACCTTGTGTTAGTAACAAATATACAAACAGCATTTTTGCATTATACATAACCTTATCTGCACCCTAACAGTGCTTAGATATGGTGCACTATACGCAGACAGGTTGTATATTTACAAATGTATGCATTAACTCTTGCCTTCCAATCAGAAAACTAGCTTTGATTATCCTGACCCCCGTTATTCTGTTGAAATAAACGTTTGATTGCTTAGGTAACTGAACCATTCTCCACTTTGTACAATAACAGTCCCTGCAGAAAACCCCAGTAGAGTGACCACTATCTGCACTACAAATATTATCAGGGCACAAAACAAGGACAATCAAAATCACAGCCCTCAGCGGTGCTATCCACACAAAGAAAATGGCTTACCAATGGCTTCGGGTTGACCTTTAGCTACAAAAAGTTTATGTCACCCAAGTGGCACTTTATAAATAAAATTATACAGACATACAAACGTTATACTTACCAGAGTCTTTTTTGTAAGGATTCCGTTATAATAGAACCTGTTGTTCTGTTGCTTTGTGTGAATTGAGGGGTCAGTCAACTGTTCTGATTTCTACCTGCTCAGGTCCGTGACAATTTATAAGGAGAACAAGCTACCCTGGGGTTTCCACTTGTATCATGTGTGTTTCATGTCAGTGGTTTTCCTCTCTGATTGGTTTACCTACATGTCACAGCTTTACACAAGGAAGGAAATTGTGACTCTAATAAATTATCTTCCCGCAGTCTCCCGTACCTGGAGGGCTGAAAGCCAGGTGATTTAAAGATGACACTTGTTGGAATTTGCATGTGAATATTTTTAAACACATGAATGGTATGATTACCGTGGATTTTTATTCAGGGGCAAACATATACTAATATACAATCATTCTAGAATATATTATTATAATTGTACAAAGAACATCCCCTGTCTTTGTATAATCATCATAACTTTCGATAGATCCCAAGGAGATCCCAAGCAAGTATAATCCTTATCCTACTAATAAAAATCCTAATGTGCGTCCGTGAATCCTGTGTGGCTTTTTTGCTCTCGCATGTGCGAGAGGAGTCTCGGCTATGAAACGATCATCCACAGCGAGATGAATCCAGCTCACTGACCCAGACGATACATCCTCTCCACTTTAAACTGCAGAAAGAGAGAGAGACACTCTCTGTCTAGCGCTCATTTATATAACGGGCTTAACTGTCCTAGTAATGCTAATAATTGTGCAACAGAATTCTATTCAAGCAGATTATATAACACGTTAATCACTAAGCTGCTTCGTATTTCAAGAGGACACAGTTGCGTAACAAACCTGCAGGGTTATTCAATAAAAGTTCTTATCATTTAAAACGGTGCTAACTTTGCCCCAACCAATCAAACTTATTAACATTTGAAAGCTAACATCTGATTGGTTGTGGCAAAATTAGCACCGTTTTAAACGATAAGAACTTTTATTGAATAACCCTGCTGGTTTTAATTCGGAATCGCCGGTTTCGATCAGAAGGAAATTTCTGGACTCGGAACTTATGATCAAAAAGCACAAATAGAATATTGAAAATCGAAAGGTCAAAATAAGATCTAAAGATCAAAAGATCGTGTTCGAAAATTCTGTTGAAAAATCATTTTCAGCCGATATCATGATCACATTATCGCTCGTAATTACGTTCACAAACATGATTTGCTGGCAATTGTAAACTGCTGGTAAAATGCTGCCTCCACTCGACATTACATCCATACGATATTCATCTTTGATCGAACATTCTAATCAGTGTAATGTCGAGGTAGTTTTATACCCGGCTTTAAAATTGGCAGTGTTTTCAAATATTTCGTAAGGCTGACTAATGGAACTCGCTATCGAGTGCGAGGGGAAAAGAATTCCAAAGTAAATGAGAGAAAGGTTTAAGACGGAGGAAGAGGTGAGTGGGGGTCTGTTAAGAGATGGTTTGTGATGAGCTACAAGCGGAATAATGGGGAAGAGAAATATAAGGAGGAGCAGCAAGAGAAGGGTGAGTTGATGTATAAAGAAGGATTTTGTAACTATTTGGTTAATGGGAGCCAATGTAGCTTTCTGTCAAGGAAGATTTAAACAGAAGTTTAGCCCAATACACTTTGTTTTTAAGAAAAATCAGTATTTCCCTTTCTTTTCCCCTTTCCCCCTCAGCCGCCATTTTTTTCATTGGGCCCCCAGCAGTTGCGCCCGACCCCCCCCACTTGTGGTGCGTTCATTTGATGTTCCGCCTCACCTTGCGACTCAGTTGTATGGTTCCTTCCCCATGGTGTCACGCTCTAGTGCCATGCAGACGCTGCTAGCAAGAAGATAGAGGACAGCATAAAATCCACAAAGAGGAAGGAGAAAAGAGAGGGAGACGGAGACATGCGGGGGCGCCGACGGCGAGGGGCAGCAAAGCCACGACAGAGAGAAGCAGGGATGCCTGTAGCGTCGGATATCAGCGGACCTTAACAAGAGCGTAATAGACCGCGAAGGCACCACTGGGTGATTAGTCAGCATGGAGAGTAGGTGTCCAGTTCACTTGTAGGGAAAGAACAGTATTTTACATAGTAGAGAGACCTTAAATTTGGATATGAGTATGATATATTTATGAAAGGAGAGATATGATAACTAACAAAGGGGGACAAAGAAGATGAAATAGTACATAAATTGATTAAAAGTTGTAAATAGGCGAAACTGATAATATGAAGAGCAAGATGCGCGAAGACCCCGCTGAACAGCGAAGCGGAGCAATGCCACACAAGAGGTCCCGAACCTGAGCGTAAAATTCTGAACATTCCGAGTTAGGGGGAGGGTGAACGGAAGGAAATACAGAACAAGGAAAAGAGTAGAAGAATAGACAGGCGGAAAGTAGAGCGAAAGCATAGCGAAATGACAGAGTATGAAGATTCAACTGCAGGGAGAAGAAAGCGAGAGGAGGAAGGAGTATTGTGTTCCAAAGAAAGAAAGGAAAAAACTGTCAAGATATTACTAGGATGATGTGTAATAATAATACGAGTAAAGATAAAGAATTTAAACTAAAAAAGACCCAGTACAAAAGAAGAGAGGGCGTATATTCCAGAGGCATAGAAATGCCCCTGTTAGGAGAGGAAAAGAAAGTTGGGAAGAGGAAAGGTGAAAGTAGGGGGAAGACGGTGTAAGCGAATAACATATGGAAGGTTCACAATAGTCAGATGTGAAAGGCAGTGGAGAGGCAGTTTATAATAAAATAATGGTTTAGGCCAGGAGATAGAGAGAAACCTAGTGGATTATTTTGAAAAATTGTAAAAAAAGAGTGCAACAGGTTGGTTTAGAAATATGTTAATGATGGATTAGAAACAAAAAGCTAAATCAATAATACTCCTAAGGCAAACGTGCAGAGGGAATGTTTTAAATGGGGGTGTTGTCAACCGAATCAGAAAAATGTGGTGGGATTAGGGACCGGGTCATTGCGGAGGACACGCGTTTCAGTATTTAGTGTGAAAGGTGTTAGTAGTAAGGGCCCAAGGTGGGACATCCAGAGGAGGAGACGGTGAGTAGACCACTCACCGATTGCGTGATTGAAGTTGATTGGGTCAGGAACTTGTCAGCATGGGGGTGGAAAAGTGATTTGTATGTGTGTCACATTGAGTAAGTATAAGTACCCAATCATATAAAATACTGATTGAAAATGTTGATCTACCACACCACTTTGTCTGTGCAGGTCAGCGCCTTCCACCTACAATGTTGCATATGAATCTGTGTACTCAATAGTAGGTGGTATACGAGACTGAAACTGAGAGTGTTTAGCAGGTGGTTATGGAAAGACCGTAGAGGCGGAGATCTTTTTTTTGCTTTTTGGAAGCCACGTGAAAGACGCGTGGTTACAAGAACGGGAGGATGAGGGAGACAATGAGAGAAGGACAAAAGACCTTGGGTCTCTAGGTCGATGGATATATTGTAATGTCAAATCTCTGTGGTCTATGAAAATATGACAGAAAATTCCAAGCAAAAGATTTCGGATATCATGAAAATCCATAACTAGACCATGGTGATCGTCATTAAAGGGAACGCCTAGCAACCCCAGTTTAGGCACAATTTTTGAAGGCTTAAGATCCATTTACGCATTATAGGACAATTAGGACAAAATATTTTCATCTCTATAGCCTGTTTTTGTATCCCTTAAATAAACCCTAAACACCACAGCGATCGATTCTGGAATGATTATTTCAGGTTTTTTTGCAGGCCAATGGGAAAAACTTGATGGAACCACGACCTATTTGTTGTAATTCTTTCGCCAAGCGAGCCATACACAGGGCAAGTTTTTTAGATTAATTTTGTGTGAAAATACGTTCGAAGAAAAAAAGTTCCCACCTTGCGTCGGACGATGTCTGTAGATTTTAGATGTGAAACCGGAGAAGATTGGACACTGGTAGATGGAGTTGATGGAAAAATTGTCTTTGTTTTTTCGAGTATACCGTTAATATTGTCAATCAATCGGTGTTGGAAAAACTTATAAAAACAATGTATCCGAATTTGATAAAAATCCAGGAAAATTGTGATTGATATATCGATGTCGTGTATAGAGCGGCATTAGGGATACTAGATGGACAGGCACGAGAGGAAAATATTTTGCACAGAATTTATTGTGCACAGAAATTAAATTAAAAATGACACCCAAGAGAACCAAGGATGCAAAATTTTGTCCATGCTTTTAATTTGCAGCGACATGTTCAGAGAGCTTAGCTTTATACGTGGTTAATGCGGTTAGATGACAATGACTGGTTTTCTAGTTAAGGAGTAGAGAAGAATAAGAAAATACATTGAGTAGCTTGTGAATGAAAATGAGTGCTTGTTGTAGGTGGTTAGGGGTTCCTTTACAGTGTGGTTCACGCACCTTCCTTTTCTCCTGCCAATCAGCAGCAGCTGAGATTAGTTTTAAACTTGTAATAATAAAACAGGTCTCGTTCCATCAATATATCATCTTTTTTATTAGACATTGAATTTTTAAGACTGTGCAGGCTCTCTCCTTTAGGACAATCACAGAATAGAGGCCCTGCATGGATAAAGATTAGGTTCTTTAGGATGTTTTAATCGGATTTTGCACTATAATCTGTTCATGTGTTTCCCGCATACTTAAACGAATTAAAGGGATTTTATTATATGGTGTTTTATTGTTGATGTTTCTAGAGTGCAGTTCAGGGGTGGTCTGTCATTTACTTTTTTGTTGGTGTTATTTGTATCTATTTTACCCTTGCATCTCCCATTACTTGTGTTGTAGAAAACCCAATACACTAATATTCAGTCGGATGCTATATTTTATTTGTATATATGTGTATCACCAAATACGACCCCGCAGTATACACTTCGATGTGTTAGCACAAGATTTTTTTAAAAAAATCACTACTAGCGGGCAGATAAAAACGTTCTTTATAAGACATTCCGATAATGAAACCTTTATCATACAGCCCCGAGTCCAATAGTCCTTGGAGCCAAGGGTCAAGAGCTGAGGAGCAAGGCACAGAGTCGAGTAAGAAAGACCAGGCGTTTGATGAAGAGGATGGGAGCCAAGGCCACCAGAGGTCCGGTAAGGTAAAGACAAGGGTGTGAAGAGCTGGGGGGAGCAAGGCACAGGCGGGCGCGTCAAGGTAAGCCAAGGGTGACGAGCCCCCTCTGGGCGCAAGCACAGGAGTCCGGTAAGTAAAGACAAGGGTGAAAGGACGAGCTGGCGCAAGCACAGGCACAGGGTTCCGTAGTAAGTTAAAGCCCAAGGGTAAAGAGCTGGGAGCAAGGGCACGAGTCCGGTAAGTAAAAGACAGGTGTGAGAGGCTATGGACGCAAGGCAAAGAGTCCGGAAGTAAAGACAGGGTTGAAGTAGCTGGGAGCAAGGCACAGGGTCGGTACAGTAAGCCAAGGGTGAAGAGCTGGGAGCAAGGCACAGTGTCCGCGAAGTAAAGCAAGGGTGTGAAGAGCTCTGGGAAGCAAGGCACAGAGTCGGTAAGTAAGCCAAGGGGATGAAAGAGATGGGAGCAAAGGCACGGGTCCGGTAAAGGAAAGAAAAGGGTTGAAGAGCGTAGTAGCATAGGCACAGGGTCGGCGTAAGTAAAGACACGGGTGAAGAGCTGGGGAGCAAGGCACAGGGTTTCGGTTAAGTAAAGCCAAGGGTGAGAGCTGTGAAGAGCATGGGAGCAGGCCACAGTGGTCCGTTCGTAAAGACAAGGGTGAAGAGCTTAGATGCAAGGCACAGGGTCCGGTAAGTTAAAGAAAGGGAGTGTGAGAGCTGGGAGCAAGACACAGGGTCCGGTAAGTAAAGACAAGGGTGAAGAGAGCTAGCTAGGAGCAAGGCAAGGGTCCCGGTAAGTACAGACCAAGGGGTGTTGTAAGAGCTGGGAGCAAGGCAACAGGTCCGGTAAAGTAAAGCCAAGGGTTGAAGAGCTGGGAGCAAGGGCACAGGGTTACCAGTAGGTAAAGAAAAGGGTGAAGAGGCTGGGAGCAAGGCCACAGGGTCCGAAGTAAAGCCACGGGTGAAGAGCTGGGAGCAAGGCACAGGGTACGGTAAGTAAAGCAAAGGGTGAGAGCTGGGAGCAAGGCACAGTGTCCGGTAAGTAAAGCCAAGGGTGAAGAGCTGGCGAGCACAGGCACAGTGTCCGGTAAATAAAGGACAAAGGGGAAGAGTGGGAGCAAGGCACCGGGCTTCGGGTAAGTCAAGCCAAGGGATGAAGGAGCTGGAGCAAGGCACAGGGTCCGGTAATAAAGACAAGGGTGCTGAAGACTGGGAGCAAGGCACAGGGTCCAGGGGGGTGGTAGTAAAGCCAAGGGTGAAGAGCTGGGAAGGAAAGCACAGTGGTCCTAGTAAGTAAAGCCCAAGGGTGAAGAGCTGGGAAGCCAAGGCACAGGGGCCGCGTAAGTTAAAGTCCAAGGGCTGAAAGAGCTGGGAGCAAGGCACAGGGTCGGTAAGTAAAGCCAAGGGTGAAAGACTGGGAGCAAGGCACAGGGTCTGGTAAGTAAAGCCAGGGGTGAAGAGCTGGGAGCAAGGACACGGGTCCGGTAAAGTGAAGACAAGGGTGAAGAGATGGGAGCAAGGGGCAAAGGGTCCGGAGTAAGTAAAGACAGGGTGACGAGCTGGAGGCAATGACAGGGTCCGTAAGTTAAAGCCAAGGGTGAAGAGGCGGGAGCAAGGCCACAGAGAGTTGCGTAAGTAAAGCCAAGGGTGAAGAGCTGGGAGCAAGGCCACAGTAAGTAAAGCCAAGGGTCAAGAGCAACTCAAATAAGAAAACTAGCTAGGCAGGACCGAACATGAGACTCGATATTTAACAATAAATGTATTTTTTATTCTTATCCTACTGGAAAGCATTTTCTCCTCAGAACAAATCCACACTGTAAGTTCTTCGTATAGTAATTGCATTTACCTACATGTACAAAGAAGACGCTTATATCGGGCCAATCTTCTAAAACCGCGGATCTCTTATTCGCATGGGGATTCTTAAGGATACGATTTACGGTTGAGCTTTACGATCGGATACGGTAATTTACGATGGATCGTAAATTTACAATACAATTGTATAATCTAACGATTGTTTAAAACCGATCGGCAATTAATGATCGTTTTACCAATCGTTAAAGCGAAAAAAAACGTTAATTGTGTTTTTAGCTAAATTAGTGGCCCTATAACTAAGAAGGTTCCATGTTGTTGCCAGTACAACTCGCGCCCATGTAGTCTCAAAGAGCATGTGAGCATTTGCCCTACTGCGCCACACCCAGTTGCCCCAGTATCACGGTCTTTATGACACTAACAGGAGGAGAATGCAATAAAAAGCCACAAAACAAAAAAATTTCTATTGTTAAAACGGTGCTAATTGCCCCAACCAATTAGATCTCATTTAACGTTTAAAAAGCTAACATCTGATGGTTGGGGCAAAATAGCATCGTTTTAAACAATAGGAAAGCTTTTATTGAATAACCTGAGAGTATCTCTAGATTATAAAAGTCAAACTCATTACGCCGGAGGCCGTGGGCAATATAATGAGTTAAACTGCGCTAATTGGGTTAGCTATTTTGCGGGATTAACTCCGTATATTAGTGCACCAAAATGAGGTGAGTTACGCAAAGACAACCATGAATACACGCGCTCGCAATTAATATGCGTTTGTTCACATGCCCAGGTAAAATCCGACGATATTGGATTGTGCTCGGGCGATAGCCGTCTCATAATGTTTTTACCCTACAGATCCACGTTTATCGAAAGCTGGACCAGATGCCGAGCCAAGTAAACCGCATTTCACATATTTTATTCCCGGTGAATAATGGCCACGAAAAAAGTTAACGAATCATTGCTTTTGCACACTATCAGAACAGTTACCGACGCTCTATTTATTAAAGCGGGTTGGTTAACTGTTATGCACGCTAATCTGGCCGTTTTACTTCGAAAAATGCTGGATCGCGGCAGGGTGGTCGACCCACCCGGGAGGATGTACCACTCACCGCGGGTAGGTCGCCGCCCTGCATATGTCCAACCTCCTCAAACCCCTGATTCCCAGCAGGCCCCTCCCAACCCATCCCCGCTTCGTTGGCGAACGGGAAAGGGACACTGGGAGGGTGGAGGCACCCTCCAGCGGGGAGGTACTTACAAGGCCCTTGGCGGGCTCTAACAAGAGCCTGACTTTTTGGTACCCGCAGCTCGACCGGACGCCCCCTTCCCCGGCACCTATATCAGGGCCCTTGTTTGCGTACTTAAAAAGTGCCCTGCGCCTCTAACAAGAGCCTTTTAGGGCTTAGGGGGTCCAGCAGCTGAACCGGGACCACTCTCCCAGACCTTATCAGGGCCATTGCGGCATTCTTAACAAGTGCCCTTTCGGCCCAAAGAAGAGCCTTGTGGGGCTTTAAGGGGTCCCCCAGCTAAAACACAGGGCCCCCCCCTCCCGGCCCTTGTAAGGGCCACTGCGCCCTGTCCACAAGCCCGAACGGGAAGATCCCAAGGTGAGCGGCTCTTAAAAAGAGCCCCCCTTGGGCGGCGGCTTCTTTATTTTATTTTCAGGGCCCTGGCGACAACCCAGCTCAAATGAGGGCGCCGACCCCTGAGAGATAGACCCCTGTGCGGCCGGACCAGGGGTACCCCCGGGGAGCGACGGCGACCTCAAGAGGCTCGATTTGTTGCCGGGGCCATCTTGATCCGTTGATGCCAACGTCTTCGGGCGAGCGACACCAAACAGTTGAGGTCGCGGCACCGCCGCTCAGCGGAGCCAATGTGACAGGGACACTTCTTGTCCTTCAGCCATCTTACTTTGAGGGCATGCTGAGGCGTGGCAAGTGCACCTCTTTGATAGGTTTGCAAAAACCCTAATTCCGTTTTGATTGCGTCAATTTTAATGCTGGGTTACAGCTTTACATAACAAATCAGATTTTACCATGACAAGTCGAGTGTTAACCAAGCATTAAAAATAGCAATACATAATGTACCTACAGTTATATAGTAATTACTGGCCACTATACTTTATACAGCAGTTGCTGACACCTACAGTTATATAGTAATTACTGGCCACTATACTTTATACAGCAGTTACTGACACCTACAGTTATATTGTAATTACTGGCCACTATACTTTATACAGCAGTTACTGACACCTACACTTATATTGTAATTACTGGCCACTATACTTTATACAGCAGTTACTGACACCTACAGTTATATAGTAATTACTGGCCACTATACTTTATACAGCAATTACTGGTCCATACAATTTTTAAAGCGATTACTGGACCCCTATACCTTATACAGCAGTTACTGACGCCTATACTTCTATAATAATTACAGGCCCCTATACTAAAAGGTGATTACTGCACCCTATGCTTTATACAGCAATTATTTGGCCCTATACTTTATACAGCGATTACTGGCCTCAATACTTAATACAGTGATTATTACTGGCCCCCTATACTTTGTACAGCAATTATTGACCCCTACACTTTATATAGCGATTACTGACACCCTATTCTATTGGCCCCTTAAGTCACTAAACTAACTGGCTGTGCTGACACACACACACCCCTCACAGAAAAGTGGCGTTTTTCTTTTAACGGGCATGTCTACCCTCTTTACAAAGTTTTTATATCTCTTAGGGCATGTACCCCCAACCGCTATATTCATACTTCATAAATCTCTTCCAATCTGTACTTACACCTCCTCGTTCCTGCGCTGTTCTGGTCCAGCTCCCCTGCCAGCTGGAACTGCAATCAGGGGGCCAGACTGGCAGCCACGGCTGTGATTGGCTGAGAGGCAGCTAATCACAGCCGCGGCTGCCATCAATGAAAATGGCGCTGGAACGAGGAGGCATAAGTACAGATTGGAAGAGATTTATGAAGCATGAATATAGCGGTTGGGAGGGTATGCCCTACAAGATATATAAAGCATTTAACGCTGGAGGAATGCCAGCCACGGAGGGATCGGGAGGGAGGGAGGGTGGTAAAGAGCTCCACTGCACATGCCTCTATCCCTCCCGGAGGCATCACAGAGGCAGAGACCTTTTGGACAGGAAGAAAGCTCCTACCCTACAGTTTACTGGACTTTGAAGGGCCACTCCAGGAGAACCATAAGGAGCAGGGAATTAAGGTAAGGATTTTTATTAATTGTACAGTGGGGCCAGTAGTTTGTGGAATTTTAGTTTGGGGGGTGAACATGCCCTTTAACATGAAAAAAAATCCTCTCTCCTCTTATGTCCCGATCTCCTATCCAGTTGAATTCTGCTGAAGCAAATCAGCTATAAACTCCCCCTCCCTGAGCTGCCGTTAATAGCAACATTGTATCAAATGCTTCAGGTGCTTATTAGCAAGAACTGCACCTGAAGCAGAGGATACGATGTTGCAATTACCGGCAATTCTGAGAAGGAAAGTGCAAGTGTTTAGTGAGGTGTTCTGGGGGCAGGACTTGGGTGGATAGGGGCTACACCTGTGGCTCGATCCCTGCATGGAGGGGCACTAGTTTAGTGGGATTTCTAGCTGTTTAGGAGACAGAGGAGAGGCAGTATAGAACAGCTGCAGCTGCCCCATACAGGAGTACCTTCTCTACCCCCTGATGGCGGCCCTGCAGCCAGTCTGTGTGGGCTGCGAATAGAGGCAACTTATATTCACCAGTCTGTGGGGGCTGGGCATAGCAGCATCTTATATTTATCAGTCTGTGTGGGCTGGGCATAGCAGCATCTTATATTTATCAGTCTGTGTGGGCTGGGCATAGCAGCATCTTATATTTATCAGTCTGTGGGGGCTGGGCATAGCAGCATCTTATATTTATCAGTCTGTGTGGGCAGGACATCCTATATTTACAAGTCAGTGTGACATCTTATGTTTACCCATTTTGTGGGCACTTATATTTACCAGTCCACCAGCCAGTACAAAGGCAGCCCTCCGGTTCACCTTTCAGTGTAAAGTCAGCCCTTCAGTCCTACAGCCAGTGTTAACTCAGCCCTCCAGTTTACTAGCCAGTGTTTGTCAGCCCACTACACCCACCTTAACCTTAAGTCATGCCCACCTCCACAAGACACATCCAGACAAAGTCACACTGACTTCAACGCCTATACTTTAACTTACTGCCTATAGATGCCATTCAAAAGTTGTTTTAGGTGCCAAAAACTCTAGGATCACCCCTGTCCTCACCTTGGGTACTTTAATGGACAAGAGAAAACACATGCCGCTGCAAAGCTTGGTAAATTCCCATTGTGGCAAGTAACTCACTGCTCCGGATTTCTTTAAAAACTTCCTTTCATTTCTTCCAATTTAAAACAACAATTGCATCCAAATAGAGCTTTAGCTGGGGAACAGTAGAGAAGCGTCTGGCGCGTTTCAGGTCCAAAAACCCTTAATCATAGACTGGTTTGTCAGTGCTCATCCCACCCTCTTAAAGCAAGGTGCTCCAATAAGAAAACAGCTAAAAAAACAGCAAAGCTGCTTGTTAACAAACCAACAAATGAACCCTTACAAACCCTCATTCACAGACTACAGGGATAGTGTTAGCGAATAGTATCCCAATCCAAGGGATTCCTTGGGTGAGAATCTGGCTAAACTTGATTTTTATCTCCAACCAATTGTAGAAGATTTAAAGTCTTATATTAAAGATACCAAGCAAGTGTTGCAGAAACTAGATAATTTACAATGGGAATCAGATTGTGTTTGGATAACTCTGGGTGTTAAATCATTATACTGGATAATTAGACATGACCTAGGTTTATATGTTGTTGGTTATTTTTTGAAAGAACATCCTCTAATTTACGAGAGTTTATTATACAATCTATACATTTTCTACTGAGTCACAACTACTTCTATTCTTTCTACCTCCAAAGATGTGGGAACGCTAAGGGCGTGTCTTTTGCACCCGCCTTCGCCAGCCTGTTTATGGGTGGGTGGGAGGAGTCCCACATCTTTAAAGGAACAAACCTGTTTAGACAGAATATTTTGTGGTGTGGGAGGTTTATAGACGACCTTATTTGGAGAGGTCCTCTAGACGAGTTCACGGCCAATATCCATCCTAATACCTCTATATTTCATTGGGAACGATAGAAACCAATGTATATAGGAAGAGTATAGCCAGGAACTCTGTTCTGTAAGCGAAAAGCTGTCATCCCATGCACTTAAAGGGATACCCTTTGGCCAATTTACAAGGATTAAAATTGTTCAACGGTTGAAAAATTTGCATGGGCAGCCAAAGATCTGAAAGGGGTTCAATTAGAGGGGATGCAAAGATGTTAACAGGGCTTACCAGAGTGTGAAAAAGAGAGATAGAGATCAATTATTGTTTGGAGAGAAGGGAACAAGAGATATTAAAGAAAATAAATTAACTTTGTTACCCAGTACAGTGCTGAAGTTTAAGACATTAAGAGAATCAGTTCTAGAGATTTAACATATGGAGACAGAAGCGAGTTTATGAGATGGTTTAAAGATAGTTACAAGGAGAGGTAGAACAATAGGAAATAGAGTGGCCCCCAGTCTGTGTTGGGAGGGAAGAAAGAGAAAGAGTGAAAAGATTAGAAAACTTGGCTTTCCTCTACAGGTTCCTATAAGTGTGATTCAATAAGATGTAAAACTTGTACCGCTCTAAAAACTGGTAATGATATACTCTCCACCAATATGGGTAAAAAATATATGCGAGACTCTATAAATTGCAATGCGAAGAAGTTGGTGTACCTCCTGACATGTAGAGATGGCCGAACTATCTCTGAACTTCGAAAGTTCGAATTCGGACCCATTCAAGTCAATGGGAGAGTGATAATTCGAAAAATCTGAGTGATTTACAGCTAAACTAACAATGGTAACTTACTGTAAATGGCTGTGGCACCTAGGAAATGGTCTGGGGAACATGTCACTATCTCCAAAACTTGTTAAAACACTTCTTAAAATCAGACGGGCTACATTTGACGATACATTCGAGGATTATCGAACGAACAAACAATCTTTCCTGTTAGCAAACGGTCCTTACTAATAGGCTAAGCTAATGAAGGGTTGGATAGTGTAGTGGTTAAAGGCACCACCTTTGACATGGGAGACCAGAGTTTGAATCCTGGCTAAGGCAGCTATATAAATGTTTGGATTTTTATCATAACCTAGTAATATAATAACCATATAATACCCTAGTAATATAATAACCATATAATACCCTAGTAATAGTAATATAATATTGTTATTATATTACTAGGTTATCATATGGTTATTATATTACTAGCTTATTATATGGTTATTATATTACTAGGTTATTATATGGTTATTATATGACTAGGTTATTATATGGTTATTATATGACTAGGTTATCATATGGTTATTATATTACTAGATTATTATATGGTTATTATATTACTAGGTTATTATATGGTTATTATATTACTAGGTTATTATATTACTAGAGTATTATAATATAATAACCTAGTAATATAATAACCATATAATAATCTAATAATATAATAACCATATGATAACCTAGTAATATAACAATATTATATTACTAGGGTTTTATATGGTTATAATATTACTAGGTTATTATATTACTAGGGTATTATAATAATCCAAAATCTGTAACGCAGCCCACAGCCAGGATTTGAACCCTGGTCTCCCATGTCAAAGGTGGTGCCTTTAACCAGTACACTATCCAGCCACTGCTTTATATGTAGAATATATTACTAGGTTATCATATGGTTATTATATTACTATATAACCTAGTAATATATCGCCAATATAATGTAGAGGCTGGATAGTGTAGTGGTTAAAGGCACCACCTTTGAAATGGGAGACCAGGGTTCATATCCTGGCTGGGGGCAGCTATACAAATTTTGGATTATTATAATACCCTAGTAATATAATAACCATATAATAACCTAGTAATATAAATACCATATAATACCCTATATAATATTATATTATTTGGTTATCATAGGGTTATTATATTACTAGGTTACTATATGGTTATTATATTACTAGGTTATTATGGTTATTATAATACCCTAGTAATATAATATAGTGGATAACCTACCACTTTGTAGTTTCTGATTTCCTTCTCCTCCTGGAACTGTAAGATTATAAGGCTATAATCTTACAGTTCCTCCCATAGACATCGACTACAGGGGTAGGTTATATGGTTATAATAACCTAGTAATATAATAACCATATGATAATCTAGTAATATAATAACAATATTATATTACTAGGTTATTATATGGTTATTATATTACTAGGGTATTATTATAATCCAATCATTTGTATAGCTGACCTAGCCAGGATTTGTACACTGGTCTCCCATGTCAAAGGCAGTGCCATTATCCACTACACTATCCAGCCAGTACATTACATTCTAGAGTTAATGAACGACCCATAAATTCCATAATTATCGTATTTACGATCGAAAGTCCGGAAACTTCGAAAGTCCGAGAAATCCGGGTCCAGGATAGTTCGAGAAGACCGAGTTCGTTCAAACTCAGTGGTTAGAATGGTGGCTCAGTGGTTAGAATAGTGGCTCAGTGGTTAGAATGGTGGCTCAGTGGTTAGAATGGTGGCTCAGTGGTTAGAATGGTAGCTCAGTGGTTAGAATAGTGGCTCAGTGGTTAGAATAGTTGCTCAGTGGTTAGAATAGTGGCTCAGTGGTTAGAATGGTGGCTCAGTGGTTAGATTAGTGGCTCAGTGGTTAGAATAGTGGCTCAGTGGTTAGAATAGTGGCTCAGTGGTTAGAATGGTGGCTCAGTGGTTAGAATAGTGGCTCAGTGGTTAGAATAGTGGCTCAGTGATCCACCCTCAGCAACATCTGTATGGAATGTGTGCTTGCGTGCACTCCAAACCAGAGTTGGGAAACCCCCCAACAAAAGAAAAAATATGGCCAGTTGTGTGTGTAAGATAAATTGTAAGCTCTTTGGGGCAGGGTCTGATATGGATTGGGAGGCGTGGCGGGGACGTGCGGTGGATATGGAATACGTCATCTAAGGGGTGAGGCGAAGGTGGGGTTCCGGGGCAAGGCAGCAGGAAAAGGGGCATTTCGTGGGCGGAGAACCATGGAAAGTATGGCCTCTCCTGGGTGCGGGAGACAACTCCCAAAATCTGGGAGTCTCCCGGAACTGCCAGGAGACATGGGATACCTGGATATTCAGCAGGAAGAGTTTCCTATCAATAAAAACACACAAGAGTTGAAGAAATATAGTGAACACCACCAGGGGGCAGCAGCTTCCATACAAGCTTAGCCGGTAATAATGATGTACTGGATAAAAGTGTCAGTGAAAAGAAAAAATATTAAAAAAAAGAAAATGGAGAGATGTAGAAATTCTACATCCAAAGGAACAATATTGGGAACTTTTGCAAAAAGTAGGTTTACATACTAGTTTAATGCCTTCCTGGAAATTTATATACAAAAAGAAAGAAATATAGCTGCAATCTCATCTAACAAGAGAGTTCTGGGTAATTTTATGTTATTCCATGACAGCCCTTAAGTGAATGCCAATGTCTGGTTTATGGAGAAAATCCTGTGTCTGCCTCCAACACATGCACATTCTAATTCTAGCTCTTGTTACATCAATGTGAGTTTAGAAGTAATTGTGAGATTTTCTGCTCTGTTAATGCAACACTGACACCAAATTGTATCGGCTTCTTGTGTGGTTTCTTGTTACAGCAGGTCAGTGGTTTCCCTCTGTGATTTTTTCATTTGCTCAACAGTCATTTCAATGTTCCATCCAGTAGGAAGTTAAATAAACATAAATCATGGCCTTAAAGCTGAAAATCATTAACTACTAACCATTCAAGTCTATCGGGCTACTTTATCCCAAGTTCCACTTCATTCATTTAATTCATTCTACCTTTGCAGGACTGCATGCCGGCTCCCACTCAAAATGACAAAGATAAGGCATGATATTCCTTGATATTTTTACTGGAAGAAATAGAATCCCCTACTTCCAAGAAAAGTTTATTAAAATTATTCTTATAACAGAGTAAATTGAGACAAAACTCCTCCTTCCCTTTAGCTTTACCTTTTATTTTGGAATTTTGAAATATCTTTCAAGAAAATTTGAAACATATGAATAATACTTTCAATGAGAACTTCAGCTCCATAAATACATTTCAGACAATAGTAATAAGGTTGAATAGACTGCAATATACATTGCTACTTAGCTGACTGCACTTCACAAGTGCTACTGTTCCCACGCATTTCACCAATGCTTCGAACTTATATACAATATACTTCCATTTTCTGCAGTAACGTAAGAGGTTGAAGAATCCTCCCTATATTAACTCTTGGACAATCGACCTGACAAAGGTACAGCCCACAGTGACCATCTTCTTCTCCAAGCGGAAGTAGAAAAAATAACCTTTGAACTGGACTCTGATAGCTCAGATAATAATAAATATCATAACATTCAATCCCAGTAGTCAGATAGACCAATTATAAGCCCTATTGGAGACTGAACGATTGTTCATAATTTACAGACGTGTCCAGTTGTCCGCACTGACCCTTTTTCCAGAAAAATTGGAGAAAAACATTTTGCTCTCAATATCGACCAAAATGTGTGTACCAACGATTAGTGTTTGTAAAAGGCCAGTAAATCCTTGTCTGTACATGTGAGGATATGATAGGTTACAGTAGATTCCTGTATCATATCACCATCTAGAGGTAAAAAAATAAATGATACTATTATGTAGAATGGCAAATCCCAATCATAGGTAGCAACTTATAGATATATCAATGTACCTATGTAACCTGCCATTGAGTGCTGCTCCTCAGTGGAAGCAGTGGATCTTGGTCTCTAAAGGAAGGGGGAGGAAATTTCCTTTTTACCCATTAATATCCAGCATCCTCATGTCTATATAATACTAAATGTTCAGTAAAGCCGGTCATCTATAGTTTTATATAAGTGCGGACATTAAAGGGGAACTATCTCCAAACAAGTTAGAGCAGTGTTTCTCAACCAGGGGTCCCTGGGAGGCTGCTTGGGGGTCCTCAAGAGTTACTGTCAGGGACTGTACAGACCCACTAGTATGATGAATCTATTTAAATACGGGTGTTAAAAAAAAACAGCAGACACTGTTAGTTAGTCCACCACATCCACCTCCAGAAATTTAAGGCTGGCTTGAAAAGTTTGGCTCAGGTGCCTTAAGGAATAGAAGCCCCCCTGATAGCAGGCATACAGTAATGAATTCAAAGAACAAAGCAGGATATATCAACATGTTTTAATATACTTTTTATTCAATTAATGTGAAAAGGGGTATGTACATTTTTTCAGTGATCATACCTTTTTAAGTCGTAAGTGAGCATGCACACACTCCAGAGATAGGGGAGGAGCAAAGAGTCATGTGATGTCACTCAAGCTACGGGAAGCAGGAAGTCTTAATATTATCCACAATATAATTGTTCACTACCTGTAGTAAGAGAAGTTATCCAGGGCTCAGGGAAGACTGCAGGCTTTTACTTAACCCTAAATTGTATAGAGGACACAGTTGCCCTTTAAATCCCCCAGTTAATAGAAGACATTGAACGATTAATTCAATAGCAAGTCCTCATTACCTGATTTATACTATTGTGGTCAGATTGATTGAACAATAAGATTGCACAGTGTTTTGCTAATACAGTATATTAAAGGGCATGTTCACACTTAAAATAAAAAAAAATAGTCAATTGTCAGTTATCTGCCCCCAACTGATATATTTTGCACTTTATTACCCATATTACTAACCAGATATTTAAGGATAATTATTGTCCCCATTCTGGCAGAGTAAGCTGGCCCCTCCCTTCATGCAGTCAATCAAGGCTGTGACTGCTGACATCACAACCAATGATTGGCTGCTGTTTCACCTGCTGCCTCCTCTGCACAGTCTCAAGTCTATAAAAAGCTCATTGAGCAGAGTGAAAAGGCAGATACCTTTACCAGAAAGGAATAGTACTTATCATTAAATATCTGGTTACAAATACATGTAATAAACTGTTATAAATAGCAGTTGGGGTTGCAGGCAGATAATTGTCAAGACACAAGTTTTTAGTTTTAAGGGTGGACATGCCCTTTAACTTAAATGATTAAACAGCAAAAACTCAATTCTACTTTTTATTCAATTAGAATTAAAAAAAAATACAAACTCCCATTTTTACTTTATTTTTGCCTTTTTATTCTTCAGTTTCATATCAAACGTATAGAAAATATAAATAAACATATGAATAACACTTTCAATGAGAACATCGGTTCCATAAATACATTTCAGACAATAGTAATAAGGTAGAATAAACTGCAATATACATTGCTACTTAGCTGACTGCACTTCACAAGTGCTACTGTTCCCACGCATTTCACCAATGCTTTGAACTTAAATACAATATAATTTAACAAGGAAGCTTTGCATTTTCTGCAGTAACGTAAGAGGTTGAAGAATCCTCCCTATATTAATTCTTGGACAATCGACCTGACACAGGTACAGCCCACAGTAACCATCTTCTTCTCCAAGCGGAAGACTGGGGTACATCCTTTCATCTCCCTTTGTAGTACTAAGATCTCCTGTCTTACAGGAACGGAATTCACACTAAGATCCAGGTTACCCTCTTCATCCAAACACCCAGCATAGCGACATTTGGCCTCCGCAATGGTAGAAGGGAACCTGTTGTAATCGACATCATAGCTGTGGGACAGAAGAAAAGGAAATGTTAGAATAAAACGGGTTAAACCAAGTGTGAGGTCACATAAGTGACATTTCCGACGGTGAGAACAATTGTACGCTTTTTACTTTTAACTCCCTCACTTGGGTTGGGTTTAATCTTTGCCTTCAGCTTTACTTCTGTTTTTGACAATATGGTTTGTGAGAATGGGCAGAGAAGCAATCTGTAACAGAAGTGAGACTGGATACATAAATTTACACTCTGGGAGAGGGATTTATAAGGAGCTGCAGTGATGTCAGGTGCTCCTACTACTAGAAGATGTTTCTGGTTTTAAAAGGTTGTATCTCTGCATCCACCCCGTATTCCAAGGCCAGAGATACACAGTTTGATTCAGCTAAACATACTCATTGTTGAGATTAGGATGTATGAGATGGATTTAGTTACCTGTAGTCCCAAGGAGACAGAGAGCGCTTGCTCACATCCTTCCCTCCAAGGTGAGGTTGTCCAGTGAAATTCAGAGTCACTTTGACTACTTGTGGGAAACCCATTCCTTTAGGGGGCGGGCATCCTTTACCAAGATGATGCAAATCTGGTAAATGGGCAGACAGGACCGTGCTGAACCCAAGAACAAGCAGCAGTAGGGCCACTTCACTCTGCAGAAACAAATAGAAGCAATTTTTAATTAAATAAATCACCCAGATTGACATTATAATCCCTGAGTAGTCCATGAACACCTGCAAAGTAACAATATACATTTAACACTACCTACAGTCTCGAGGACACCTTGTATTATTAACAAATATACAAACAGCATTTTTGCATTATACATAACCTTATCTGCACCCTAACAGTGCTTAGATATGGTGCACTATACGCAGACAGGTTGTATATTTACAAATGTATGCATTAACTCTTGCCTTCCAATCAGAAACTAGCTTTGATTATCCTGACCCCGTTATTCTGTTGAAATAAAACGTTTGATTGCTTTAGGTAACTGAACCATTCTCCACTTTGTACAATAAACAGTCCCTGCAGAAAACCCCAGTAGAGTGACCACTATCTGCACTACAAATATTATCAGGGCACAAAACAAGGACAATCAAAATCACAGCCCTCAGCGGTGCTATCACACCCAAAGAAAATGGCTTACCAATGGCTTCGGGTTGACCTTTAGCTACAAAATAGTTTATGTCACCCAAGTGGCACTTTATAAATAAAATTATACAGACATACAAATCTGTATACTTACCAGAGTCATTTTTTGTAAGGATTCCGTTATAATAGAACCTGTTTGTTCTGTTGCTTTGTGTGAATTGGAGGGGTCAGTCAACTGTTCTGATTTCTACCTCTCAGGTCCGTGACAATTTATAAGGAGAACAAGCTACCCTGGGGTTTCCACTTGTATCATGTGTGGTTTCATGTCAGTGGTTTTCCTCTCTGATTGGTTTACCTACATGTCACAGCTTTACACAAGGAAGGAAATTGTGACTCTAATAAATTATCTTCCCGCAGTCTCCCGTACCTGGAAGGGCTGAATAGCCAGGTGATTTAAAGATGACACTTGTTGGAATTTGCATGTGAAATTTTTAAAACAACATAATGGATGATACCGTGGATTTTTATTCAGGGGCAAAACATAGACTAATATACAATCATTCTAGAATATTATTATAATTGTACAAAGAACATCCCCTGTCTTTGTATAATCATCATAACTTTCGATAGATCCCAAGGAAGATCCCAAGCAAGTATAATCCTTATCCTACATAATAAAAATCCTAATGTGCGTCCGTGAATCCTGTGTGGCTTTTTGCTTCTGCGCATGTGCGAGAGGAGTCTCGGCTATGAACGATCATCCACAGCGAGATGAATCCAGCTCACTGACCCAGACGAGTACATCCTCTCCACTTTAAACTGCAGAAAGAGAGAGAGACACTCTCTGTCTAGCGCTCATTTATATAACGGGCTTAACTGTCTAGTAATGCTAATAATTGTGCAACAGAATTCTATTCAAGCAGATTATATAACACGTTAATCACTAAGCTGCTTCAGTATTTCAAGAGGACACAGTTGCGTAACAAACCTGCAGGGTTATTCAATAAAAGTTCTTATCATTTAAAATGGTGCTAACTTTGCCCCAACCAATCAGAACTTATGTAACATTTGAAAGCTAACATCTGATTGGTTGTGGCAAAATTAGCACCGTTTTAAACGATAAGAACTTTTATTGAATAACCCTGCTGGTTTTAATTCGGAATCGCCGGTTTCGATCAGAAGGAAATTTCTGGACTCGGAACTTATGATCAAAAAGCACAAATAGAATATTGGAAAAATCGAAAGGTCAAAATAAGATCTAAAGATCAAAAGATCGTGTTCGAAAATTCTGTTGAAAAATCATTTTCCAGCCGATATCATGATCACATTATCGCTCGTAATTACGTTCACAAACATGATTTGCTGGCAATTGTAAACTGCTGGTAAAACTGCTGCTCCACTCGACATTACAATCCATACGATATTCATCTTTGATCGAACATCTAATCAGTGTAATGTCGAGGTAGTTTATACCCGGCTTTAAAAATTGGCAGTGTTTTCAAATATTTCGTAAGGCTGAACTAACTGGAACTCGCTATCGAGTGCGAGGGGAAAAGAATTCCAAAGTAAATGAGAGAAAGGTTTAAGACGGGAGGAAGAGGTGAGTGGGGGGGTCTGTATAAGAGATGGTTTTGTGATGAGCTACAAGCAGGAATAAATGGGGAAAGAGAAAATATAAGGAGGAGCAGCAAAGAGAAGGGGGTTGAATGTTATAAGAAGGATTTTGTATACAATATATTGGTTAATGGGGAGCCAAGTAGCTTTCTGGCAAAGGGAAGATTTAAACAGAAGTTAAGCCCAAATACATGTGTTTTTAAGAAAAAATGCAGTATTTCCCTTTCTTTAACCTGCCCATTCAGCATTGTGTCTGTGTATAAATAAATACAACCGAAATACTAACTTCCTGTTTGCAGGACCCCTAATAGAGACTGTTATGGTCTTCCCTTGACCCAGCACCTGGGTTGATTCAGTTGCTCAGTAGAGATCTGAGCATCTTTGACCCATCCAACAGCCAATCAGTAGAAATTTCCATTAGGAACATTTTAACAAAATAAGTGTTGCATCCTGGAACCGTTATAGAACCTGAAATGGCAGGTCATTATGTTTGTATAGTTTATTTATAAAGTGCTACTTGCCCTGTACAATAACAAAATTCCAAAAAGTCATACAAGGGGGACAAAGAAATAAATAGTACATAAATTTATAAGTTGTCTAAATACAACTTATATAGAGCCTTGCCACAAGAGGAAAGGAGGTCCCTACCCCGTAGATCTTACATTCCAGTTAGGAGGGTAACATACAGATACAAAGGAAAGGGTAGAAGTGCAGGAGTGAGCAAAGCATAGCAAAGAGTATGAAATCAACTGATTTTTCAAAATGGAAGAAAATATGTAGAATTACTAGGTATGTGTAATATAAATAAAGAATTTAAAAAAATAAAAAGAAATATATTTTCCACTGAACTGCCCCTTTAAGTTCCTGTTTATTAGAAAGTGATTAGTATTGACTGAAGGGGAGAGAGTTGGAAAGCTGAAAGTGGAAGACCTGTAAGCCGAAGGTTACAATAGTCCAGATGTGAAAGGATGAGAGCAGTTATAATAAAAATAATGGTAGCCGAGATAGAGAGAAACCTATGGATATTTGAAAAATTGTAAAAAAAGATGCAACAGGTTTTAGAAATATTGTTAATGTGGTTAGAAACAAAATTAGATAAATCAATAATAACCCCTAAGCAACGTGCAGACTGAATGTTTTAAATGGGGGTGTTGTCAACCGAAATAGAAAAATGGTGGGATAGGACCAGTCTTCGGGGGTTCAGTTTTAGTAAAGTTTAGTATAAGGCATAGGTGGGACATCCAGGAGGAGACGGTGAGTAGACACTCAGCGATGCGTGATTGGAGGTCAGGACTTGTCAGCATGGGGGTGGAAAAGTAGATTTGTATGTTGTCATATATATATAAATCCATAATTAAAATAATGATTGAAAATGTTGATATAAACACCACTTTGTCTGTGCAGGTCAGCCCTTTCCACTACAATGTATGCAATGAAAATATGTAAAATATGTAGGTTTAGTAAGACGTGAAATCTTTCTAAGATTACTGGAAAGCTCAGTAAAGGAAGCACCTGTGGTTACAAGAAGGAGTGAGAGACAATAGAGAGAAAAGACCTTGTTCTCTAGTATGGTTATTTGTAATGTATCATCTCTGTGGTCTAATATGAAGAAATTCCAAGCAAAAGATTTCTGTATATTCATGAAAATCCATAACTAGACCAGGTGATCATTAAAGGAACGTCCTAGCACCAGTAGGCACAATTTTTTGAAGGCTTAATATCCATTACGCATATAGGACAATAGACAAAATATTTTCCTCTCTATAGCCTGTTTTTGTATCCCTATAAACCCTCTAAACACCACATCGATCGATTCTGTGAATGATTTATTTCAGGTTTTTTTTTCAGCCAATGGAAAAACTTTGGAAACGACCTATTTGTTGGTAATTCTTTCCGCAGCTAGCCATACACAGGGCAATTTTTTCAGATTTAATTTTTGTTTGAAAATACGTTTCGAAGAACCAAAAGTTCCCACCTTGCGCTGACGATGTTCTGTAGATTTTAGATTGAAACCTGGAGAAGATGGACACTGGTAGATGGAGTTGATGGAAAATTGTCTTTGTTTTTTCGATATACCGATTAATATTGTCAATCAATCGGTTGGAAAAACATAAAAACATTTTATCCGATTTGATAAAAATTCACAGAAATGATTGATATATCGATGTCGTGTATAGAGGGCTTTAGGGATACAGACAGGCTACAGAGAGGAAAATATTTTGCACAGATAAATTAAAAAATTGCACCTACGACACCAAGGATGCAATTTTGTCCATGCTTTTTGCAGCGACCTGTCAGAGGCTAGCTTTATACGTGGTTACTGCAGTTAGATGACATATGACTGGTTGTTCTAGTTAAGGAGAGAGAAAGAAAATACATTCAGCTACTTGTGAAAAAGTGAGTTGCTTGTTGTAGGTTGGTGTGTTTCCTTTTACATGTGTGGTTCTGTCACCTTCCTTTTCTCCTGCAAAGCAGCAGCTGAGATTCAGTTTAACTTGTAATAAAACAGTCTCGTTCCATCATATATATCATCTTTTATTAGACATTGACATTTTAAGACTGTGCAGGACTCTCTCCTTTAGGACAATCCAGAATAAGAGGCCCTGCATGGACTAAAGATAAGGTTCTTTAGGATGTTTTAATCGAGATTTGCCTTATAATCTGTTCATGTGTTTCCCCATTACTTAAACGAATTAAAGGGATTTTATTATATTGGTGTTATTGTTGATTTTCTAGAGTGCAGTTTCAGGGGTGGTCTGTCATTTCTTTTTGCTGGTGTTATTTGTATTATTTTACCCTTGCATCTCCCCTTACTTGTGTTGTTGAAAACCCATACACTAATATCAGTGGTGCTCCTATTTATTTGTATATATGTTATCAAAATACTGCGCAGTATCCACTTCGATTGTAGCAAAGATTTTTTTAAAAACATCACTACTAGCGGCAGATAAAACGTTCTTTATAAGACATTACCGATAATGAACCTTTATCAATACAGCCCCGAGTCCAATAGTCCGGAGCCAAGGGTCAAGAGCTGGGAGCAAGGCACAGAGTCTGGTAAGTAAAGACAAGGGTGAAGAGCTGGGAGCAAGGCACAGAGTCCGGTAAGTAAAGACAAGGGTGAAGAGCTGGGAGCAAGGCACAGGGTCCGGTAAGTAAAGCCAAGGGTGAAGAGCTGGGAGCAAGCACAGAGTCCGGTAAAGTAAAGACAAGGGTGAAGAGCTGGGAGCAAGGCACAGGTCCGGTAATAAAGCCAAGGGTAAAGAGCTGGGAGCAAGGCACAGAGTCCGGTAAGTAAAGACAAGGGTGAAGAGCTAGGAGCAAGGCACAGAGTCCGGGAAGTAAAGACAAGGGTGAAGAGCTGATGAAGGAGCTGGAGCAGGCACAGGGTCCGGTAAGTAAAGCCAGGGTTAAGAGCTGGGAGCAAGGCACAGGTCCGGTAAGTAAAGCCAAGGGGTGAGAGCTGGGGGCAAGGCACAGAGTCGGTAAGTAAAGCCAAGGGTGAAGAGCTGGGAGCAAGGCACAGGGTCCGGTAAGTAAAGACAAGGGTGAAGAGCTAGGAGCAAGGCACAGGGTCCGGTAAGTAAAGACAAGGGTGAAGAGCTGGGAGCAAGGCACAGGGTCCGGTAAGTAAAGCCAAGGGTGAAGAGCTGGGAGCAAGGCACAGGGTCCGTTAAGTAAAGACAAGGGTGAAGAGCTAGAGCAAGGCACAGGGTCCGGTAAGTAAAGACAAGGGTGAAGAGCTGGGAGCAAGGCACAGGGCGGTAAGTAAAGACAAGGGTGAAGAGCTAGGAGCAAGGCACAGGGTCGGTAAGTAAAGACAAGGGTGAAGAGCTGGGAGCAAGGCACAGGGTCCGGTAAGTAAAGCCAAGGGTGAAGAGCTGGAGCAAGGCACAGGTCAGTAAGTAAAGACAAGGGTGAAGAGCTGGGAGCAAGGCACAGGGTCGGTAAGTAAAGCCAAGGGTGAAGAGCTGGGAGCAAGGCACAGGGTCCGGTAAGTAAAGCCAAGGGTGAAGAGCTGGGAGCAAGGCACAGGTCCGGTAAGTAAAGCCAAGGGTGAAGAGCTGGGAGCAAGGCACAGGTCGGGAAGTAAAGACAGGGTGAAGAGCTGGGAGCAAGGCACAGGGTCGGTAAGTAAAGCCAAGGGTGAGAGCTGGGAGCAAGGCACAGGGTCCGGTAAGTAAAGACAAGGGTGAAGAGCTGGGAGCAAGGCACAGGGTCCGTAAGTAAAGCCAAGGGTGAAGAGCTGGGAGCAAGGCACAGGGTCCGGTAAGTAAAGCCAAGGGTGAAGAGCTGGGAGCAAGGCACAGGGTCCGGTAAGTAAAGCAAAGGGTGAAGAGCTGGGAGAAGGCACAGGGTCCGGTAAGTAAAGCCAAGGGTGAAGAGCTGGGAGCAAGGACAGGTCTGGTAAGTAAAGCAAGGGTGAAGAGCTGGGAGCAAGGCACAGGGTCCGGTAAGTAAAGACAAGGGTGAAGAGCTGGGAGCAAGGCACGGGCCGGAAGTAAAGACAAGGGTGAAGAGCTGGGAGCAAGGCACAGGGTCCGGTAAGTAAAGCCAAGGGTGAAGAGCTGGGAGCAAGGCACGAGTCTGGTAAGTAAAGCCAAGGGTGAAGAGTGGGAGCAGGCACAGTAAGTAAAGCCAAGGGTCAAGAGCAAACTCAATAAGAAAACACTAGGCTAGGCAGACACGATACACTGACTCGATATTTAAAATAAATGTATTTTTTATTTTAATCCTACTGTGAAAGCATTTCTCCTCCGAACAATACACACTGTAAGATTTTCTCTAGTAAATTGCATTTACCTACATGTACAAAGAAGACTCTATGGGCCATATTTCTAAACCCGCGGTATCTTTATTCGATGGGATTTAAGACTACGATTTCGTGATTGTAGCTTTACGATCGGTATCGGTAATTTACGATCGGATCGTAAATTTACAATAACAATTGTAAATTAACGATTGTTAAACCGATCGGAAATTAATGATCGGTTTTACCAATCGTTAAAGCGCGTGTATTGCTTTTTAGCAAATATGGCCCTATAACTAAGAAGGTTTCCATGTTGTTGCCAGTACAACTCGCAGCCCATGTAGTCTCAAAGAGCCTTGTGAGCATGTGCACCTTGGCCACACCCAGTTGCCCCAGTATTCACTGTCTTTATGCACCTACAGGGAGAATCAATAAAAGTTCTTATTGTTTAAAACGGTGCTAATTTTGCCCCAACCAATCAGATCTCATTTAACGTTTAAAAGCTAACATCTGATTGGTTGGGGCAAAATTAGCATCGTTTTAAACAATAGGAACTTTTATTGAATAACCCTGAGAGTATCTCTAGATATAAAAGTCAAACTCATTTACCCGGAGCCGCTGGGCAATTATATGGAGTTAAACTCGCCTAATTGGTTAGCTATCATTTAGCGGGACTTTAACTCCGTATTAGTGCCAAATGAGTGAGTTACGCAATAGACACCCATGCATACAGCGCTCGCAATTTAATATTGCGTTTGTTTCACATGCAGGTAATCGCGATATTGGATTTGCTCGGAGCGATAGCGTCTCAATACTGTTTTTACCCTACAGATCCACGTTTATCCGAAAGCTGGACCAGATTGCAGTAGCCAAGTAAACCCGCATTCACATTATTTTATTCCCCGGAAAATGGGCACGAAAAGTTAACGAATCATTGACTTTTTGCACCTATCAGAACAGTTACCGCCGCTTCTATTTTTAAAGCGGTGGTAACTGTTATGCATCGCTAATCCGGCGTTTTACTTCGAAAATCTGGATCGCGGCGGGGGTCGCACCCACCCGGGAGGCATGTCCCTCACCGGGGTGGTCGCCGCTGCATATCTCCACCCCGCTCCTACCCCCTGCTTCCCAGCAGCCCCTCCCAACCCCATCCCGCTCGTGGCGAAGGGAAGGCCCACTGGGAGGGGTGGAGGCACTCCACGCGGGGGTCCTTACAAGTGCCCTTGCGGCTCTAACAAGAGCCCTTGGTCCCGCAGCTCGAACCAGACCCCCTTCCCCGGCCCTATCAGGGCCCTTGTGGGACTTAACAAGTGCCCTTGCGCTCTAAACAGAGCCCTTTAGGGCTTAGGGGGTCCAGCAGCTCGAACCGGGACCCCCTTCCCAGGCCCTATCAGGGCCCTTGCGGCACTTAACAAGTGCCCTTCGCCCAAAGAAGAGCCTTGGGGCTTAAGGGGTCCCCCAGCTAAAACCGGGGCCCCTCCCGGCCCTTGTAAGGGCCCTTGCGCCCTTGTCCACAGCCCGAACCGGGATCCCAGTGAGCGGCTCTAAAAGAGCCCTTGGGCGGCGGCTTTTTTATTTTCCAGCCCTGGGACAACCAGCTCCACTGAGGGCGCCGACCCCTGAGAGATACCCCTGCGGCGACAGGGGTACCCCGCCGCGGCGCCGGCGACCTCAACGAGGCCGATGTGCCGGCATCTTGATCCGTTGCAACGTCTTCGGGCTGGCGACACCAACAGTGAGTCCGCTGGCACCGCCAGCCTCAGCGGAGCCAATGTTGCCAGACACTTTTCTTCAGCCACTACTGTGAGGGCATCTGAGGTCGCTGGCAGAGTGCACCTTTATATAGGTTTGCAGAAAACCTAATCCGTTTCTGATTGGTCAATTTTTTAATGCTTGGTTTACAGCTTTACATTAACCAATCAGATTTAACAATGCAAAGCATGTAACCAAGCATTAAAAATAGCAATAAACTAGTACAGTATCGCCGCAAGGGACTTAAAATTACCAGCGATAACAATTTTTCGCCGCCGCGATGTGTGGCGGTAATTTTG
Source organism: Hymenochirus boettgeri (assembly GCA_019447015.1). Classification (NCBI taxonomy): domain Eukaryota; kingdom Metazoa; phylum Chordata; class Amphibia; order Anura; family Pipidae; genus Hymenochirus; species Hymenochirus boettgeri. Next base: position 286,172,443 of record CM033473.1, read on the forward strand.
GGCCTATTTCGGCCCTTTATAAATATGCCCCAAGGAGTTATATTCCAGTCATGTAATCTTTAGGGCTAGGCCCCACTTACGTGTTTTTTAAGCGTTTGCGCACGCGAGAGCCCATGCGATTTGGTTAGAATGGAAATCATGGAACGCAAAATACCCACGATTTCCCTGCGCAAAACGAAGTGAAACGAAAAAGGACAAGAATCGTGCACGTGCGATTGCACTCGCGATTGCGTGCAAGATTTGTGCGTTTGTAGTGGGGCCATAGTTAGTGGAACTAGAGATGGCCAAAACTGCCGGGTTTCATTCCGTTTTCGTGTTTTCGGATCTCGGAAAAATCCATAAGATCCGAAAATGGAACTTAAATTTGGGACTTCAAAGTGCTTTTTTCGATTTCTATCGAATGTTGTGATTTTGAATATAGCTCAAACGTTCGATTCAAACGAAAATGCGCTCCGAAATACGAATGATCCGTCCAGCATAGGTGACAGGTAACCTGGATAACTGTTGGCCCAAGCATTTCTGCTTTATGATGCATTTCAGCGCTAAGTTTTTAAAAGATAACGTGATAGTTTTCGAGATATTTTAGGTCATTCGTGATTGCATGACCGAAACAGTTAGAGTTTTAGGGGAACCAAAATGTCAGTTTGTACATCAAACCTCTAAAATTCTAGGTTGTGGGACTTGGTCACAATATTTGCATATTCCTATTTAAGTTGAAAGTTGGGTGGTCGAGCTGTGATGAAATCGTTCAAGTGCACACAACATGTAGAGACAATGAGTCAGTAACCTTTAATCCCTGTTGTAATGAAGTAAACAAGAAAACGTGAAGATCTTCTTTTACTGGGCAAACTTTAACCATTAAAGGACAACTTCCCCTCATAATGGCATCTTTAAAAAAAAAATGGCCCCTTTAAAATATGTTGAATATCCTACCTTGTCGTCTGGTCATAATGCATGTCTGCTATGCTCCTAGGGGCCAATGGAAACTAAGGGGTAGGGTGTAAGGGATATAAATATTCACACCACTTCAGCAATTTAATCCTGGTATGAGCTTGAGCATGCTCAAAAGAGGCAGCTATGGGATCAGCATTCAGCATTGGCTGTGATGTCAATGGTCAAATTCATTATAACTGGAAGAAAGGACAGAGATAGAAAACAGAGGCAACAGGACATTGTGCAGGATTTCAGGTCAGATAATTACATGTATTTAATTTTTCACTTGAGAGTTGGATTTCCTTTTAATAGAAAAGGGTTTATGAAATATATAGGAGCAACGTTGAAATATTTCTAGGCATGTACAGTTGTCCACTACCAGTCAAAAGTTTGGACCACATTCTCAATAAATATTTTTTTTTTATTATTATTATTATTTTCCTTGTTGTAAATTCATATTGAAGACATCCAAACTATAAAGGGACACATATGGATTAAGGTTTGGTGACTGTTCCAGTTTTCTGCTGATTCTCTCACGTCAGATTTATGAGGCAGTATATGAAATGAATTACATGTGTGCCTTGGAGACTATCAGTTGTGTTGAGCAGAGGTAGGGTTGGTACACAGTTCTATACATTGAAATCCACTATTCTGCTACTGTTCTACTCAATATACGGACACTCAACTAAGTAAAGAGAAAGCAAAGTCCATCAATATCAATAAGAAAAAATCCAAGAATTTGTATCCTTAAAGGATAACTATAAACTTAAAATTTACTTTTTAAAAATGGAAAGTCCTGGGGCAGGGAGTTAGGATTGATTTTTCCTACCCCACAAATATGTTACATTCAAAGCTACGCTCATACAGTTTTCATTCGCCAGGTTAGTCCTGGACTATTCCTGTATTAAAGATAGTGCTGAAGCCAGGAGGAAGACTGGCAGAATCAGTTTTCTTTGGGCTTGTTCTCCTCACAGAAACAATACTGGGAGGTCAGAATTACACGTCCTGTATCCCTGTTCAAGTACTTTTCATTTTAACGTTTTTTTTTTTTAAACTTATACAAAACCATCACACGCTGTGGTGAAACTGTTCTCTCGATGGGACATCGCTGGAAACAAAGACAAGAGTGACCTCTGATAATATCCAAATGGAAAGAAAATGATGGAACACCAGTCTAAATAACACATCGTGTATTCAATTGATCAAGACTTGAGTTAGTTCTTGAAGACGTTTCGCTAGTCATCCGACTGGCTTTCTCAATCAGAATGACTTGTACAGAATCTGTGGCAATTATGTAACCTGGAAAAATCCCAATAGCATATACAGCCAGGTGCTAAGGGGTGTGTTGTGATTGGAAGTGGCTAAGAGGTGTTATAGAACGCCAGAGTAAGGTGTTAAAACAGCATTGTACACTGGATTGAACAAGTGCCTTTGGCGGGGTCCCGCAGTCTGAACCGGGACACCAGTCCCGGCGACACCAGCTCCGCCGAGGCCGCCGACCCCCGAGAGTACCCCTGCGGCCGCAGGGGTACCCCCGCGGGCGCCGGCGACCTCAACGAGGCCGATGTTGCCGGCGTCTTGATCCGACGCGACGTCTTCGGGCTGGCGACACCAACCCCACTCGGTCGCCGATGCAGGCAGACTCACTGGCGCGCCAGTGGCCTGCTGGCACCGCCGCCTCAGCGGAGCGATGTGCCAGACGCTTCTTCTTCTTTCTTTCAGCCATCTACTGCGATGGCATCTGAGTTCCGCGCGAAAGATCCTCTTATATAGGTTTGCAGAAATCCTAATCCGTTTCGATGGTCAATTTTGATACGTTTACATTACACAAATCAGATTTCAGGAAAGTTCTGAATCTAGGAGCTTTCCGCCGCGAACTCAGATGCCATCAGCAGTGAGGCCTGAAGAAAGAAAAAGAGAAAGAAGCGGCTGGCAACATCGGCTCCGCTGAGGCCGGCTGTTGCCAGCAGGGCTCACTGGCGGCCGCAGTGAGTCTCCTGGCATCGGCGACCTGAGTGGGTTGGTTGTCGCCAGCCCGAAGACGTCGCGTCGGATCAAGACGCCGGCAACATCGGCCTCGTTGAGGTCGCCGGCGCCCGCCGGGGGTACCCCTGCGGCCGCAGGGGTACCTCTCGGGGGTGGCGGCCTCGGCGGAGCGGTGTCGCCGGGACTGGAAGAAAGAAGACGTCGCCCAAGGGCTCTTTTAAGAGCCGCCTGGGGGTCCCGGTTTCAGCTGCGGGACCCCCGCCAAAGGCACTTGTCAGTGCCGCAAGGGCCCTTGTAAGGCCGGGGAGGGGGTCCCGTTCGAGCTGCGGGACCCCCTAAGCCCCAAAAGGCCCTTCTCGGGCCCCGCTGGAGGGAGCCTCCACCCCCCCCAGCGCTCCCTCCCGTCCCCTCCGGAGCGGCCGGGGGGGGGGCTTGGAGGGGTTGCCGGGGAGGGGGTGCGCGGCGGGTGGTCGCGACCACCTGCTGCGGCCCCTTCCCGGCAGCCCCTTCTAGCCTCCCGTTCCGAGATTGCCACGAACGGGGAACGGGTTGGGAGGGGCTGCTGGGAAGTGGCGCCGGCGGCGGGTGGTCCGCCGCTGCCCCGCGGGGGGTGTGGGCGGGGTGGTGGGCGTGTCTCCCGGGGCGGGTGCGACCACCGCGCGGTTGCCTGCCCATCCCCGCCGCGGAGGTTAGTATCGGCTGACTTCGCCACCTTCAAGGTGGCGAAGTAAAACAGCCGATACTGCCGAGCGAAACCAGTACCCCGCCCCGCTTATAAATAGAAGCGGCGGTAACGGGTAAGATCGGCGCGAAAGGTTAACGCTTCGTTAACTTTCGCGGCCGTTTTCGGGGCTTTATAAATCGCGGTAAACCGATTCATGCGTTAATGGCCGCAGAAACGGCCGCGAAAAAGTTAACGAACCTTTATAAATAGGCCCTAAGAGAATCAGTTCTAGAAATTTAACATAGGAGACAGAAGCGAGTTTATGAGATGGTTTAAAGATAGTTACAAGGAGAGGAACAATAGGAAATAGAGTGGCCCCCAGTCTGTGTTGGGAGGGAAGAAAGAGAAAGAGTGAAAAGATTAGAAAACTTGGTTTCCTCTACAGGTTCCTATAGTGTGATTCATAAGATGTAAAACTTGTACCGCTCTAAAACTGGTAATGATATACTCTCCACCAATATGGGTAAAAAATATGATGCGAGACTCTATAAATTGCAATGCGAAGAAGTGGTGTACCTCTGCATGTAGAGATGGCCGAACTATCTCTGAACTTCGAAAGTTCGAATTCGGACCCATTCAAGTCAATGGGAGAGTGATAATTCGAAAAATCGAGTGATTTACAGCTAAACTAACATGGTAACTTACTGTAAATGGTGTGGGCACCTGGAAATGGTCTGGGGAACATGTCACTATCTCCAAAACTTGTTAAAACATTCTTAAAATCAGACGGGCTACATTTGACGATACATTCGAGGATTATCGAACGAACAAACAATCTTTCCTGTAGCAAACGGTCCTTACTAATAGGCTAAGCTAATGAAGGGTTGGATAGTGTAGTGGGTTAAAGGCACCACCTTTGACAGGGAGACCAGAGTTTGAATCCGGCTAAGCGCTATATAAATGTTTGGATTTTTATCATAACCTAGTAATATAATAACCATATAATACCCTAGTAATTAATAACCATATAATACCCTAGTAATAGTAATAAATATTGTTATTATATTACTGGTTATCATATGGTTATTATATTACTAGCTTATTATATGGTTATTATATTACTAGTTATTATATGGTTATTATATGACTAGGTATTATAGGTATTATAGACTAGGTTATCATATGGTTATTATATTACTAGATTATTATATGGTTATTATATTACTAGTTATTATAGGTTTATATTACTAGGTTATTATATTACTAGAGTATTATAATATAATAAACCTAGTGATATAATAACCATATAATAATCTAATAATACAATAACCATATGATAACCTAGTAATATAACAATATTATATTATAGTTTTATATGGTTATAATATTACTAGGTTATTATATTACTAGGGTATTATAATAATCCAAAATCTGTAACGCGCCCACAGCCAGGATTTGAACCCTGGTCTCCATGTCAAAGGTGGTGCCTTTAACCAGTACACTATCCAGCCACTGCTTTATATGTAGAATATATTACTAGGTTATCATATGGTTATATATTACTATATAACCTAGTAATATATAGCCAATTATGTAGAGGCTGGATAGTGTAGTGGTTAAGGCACCACTTTGAAATGGGGACCAGGGTTCTATCCTGGCTGGGGGCAGCTATACAAATTTTGGATTATTATAATACCCTAGTAATATAATAACCATATAATAACCTAGTAATATAAATACCATATAATACCCTATAAATATATATTATTTGGTTATCATAGGGTTATATATTACTAGGTTACTATATGGTTATTATATTACTAGGTTATTATGGTTATTATAATACCCTAGTAATATAATATAGTGGATAACCTACCACTTTGTAGTTTCTGATTTCCTTCTCCTCCTGGAACTGAGATTATAAGGCTATAATCTTACAGTTCCTCCCATAGACATCGACTACAGGGGTAGGTTATATGGTTATAATAACCTAGTAATATAATAACCATAGATAACTAGTAATATAATAACAATATTATATTACTAGGTTATTATATGGTTATTATATTACTAGGGTATTATTATAATCCAATCATTTGTATAGCTGACCTAGCCAGGATTTGTACACTGGTTCCCATGTCAATGGCAGTGCCATTATCCACTACACTATCCAGCCAGTACATTACATTCTAGAGTTAATGAACGACCCATAATTCCATAATATCGTATTTACGATCGAAAGTCCGGAAACTTCGAAGTCCGAGAAATCGGGTCCAGGATAGTTCGAGAGACCGAGTTCGTTCAAACTCGGTTAGAATGGTGTGCAGTCAGTGGTTAGAATGTGGCTCAGTGGTTAGAATGGTGGCTCAGTGGTTAGAATGGTAGCTCAGTGGTTAGAAGTGTGGCTCAGTGGTTAGAATAGTTGCTCAGTGGTTAGAATAGTGGCTCAGTGGTTAGAATGGTGGCTCAGTGGTTAGAATATTGGCTCAGTGGTTAGAATAGTGGCTCAGTGGTTGAATAGTGGCTCAGTGGTTAGAATGGTGGCTCAGTGGTTAGAATAGTGGCTCAGTGGTTAGAATAGTGGCTCAGTGATCCACCCTCAGCAACATCTGTATGGAATGTGTGCTTGCGTGCACTCCAAACCAGAGTTGGAAACCCCCAACAAAAAGAAAAAATATGGCCAGTTGTGTGTGTAGATAATTGTAAGCTCTTTGGGGCAGGGTCTGATATGGATTGGGAGGCGTGGCGGGGACGTGCGGTGGATATGGAATACGTCATCTAAGGGTGGAGGCGAAGGTGGGGTTCCGGGGCAAGGCAGCAGGAAAAGGGGCATTTCGTGGGCGGAGAACCATGGAAAGTATGGCCTCTCTGGGTGGGGAGACAACTCCCAAAATCTGGGAGTCTCCCGGAACTGCAGGAGACATGGGATACCGGATATTCAGCAGGAAGAGTTTCCTATCAATAAAAACACACAAGAGTTGAAGAAATATAGTGAACACCACCAGGGGGCAGCAGCTTCCATACAAGCTTAGCCGGTAATAATGATGTACTGGATAAAAGTGTCAGTAAAAGAAAAAATATTAAAAAAAAGAAAATGGAGAGATGTAGAAATTCTACATCCAAAGGAACAATATTGGGAACTTTTGCAAAAAGTAGGTTTACAACTAGTTTAATGCCTTCCTGGAAATTTATATACAAAAAGAAAGAAATATAGCTGCAATCTCATCTAACAAGAGAGTTCTAGGTAATTTTATGTTATTCCATGACAGCCCTTAAGTGAATGCCAATGTCTGGTTTATGGAGAAAATCCGTTGTCTGCCTCCAACACATGCACATTCTAATTCAAGCTCTTGTTACATCAATGTGAGTTTAGAAGTAATTGTGAGTTTCTGCTCTGTTAATGAACACTGACACCAAATTGTATCGGCTTCTTGTGTGGTTTCTTGTTACAGCAGGTCAGTGGTTTCCCTCTGTGATTTTTTCATTTGCTTAACAGTCATTTCAATGTTCCATCCAGTAGGAAGTTAAATAAACATAAATCATGGCCTTAAAGCTGAAAATCATTAACTACTACCATTCAAGTCTATCGGGCTACTTTATCCCAAGTTCCACTTCATTCATTTATTCATTCTACCTTTGCAGGACTGCAGTGCGGCTCCCACTCAAAATGACAAAGATAAGGCATGATATTCCTTGAGATTTTTACTGGAAGAAATAGAATCCCTACTTCCAAGAAAAGTTTATTAAATTATTCTTATAACAGAGTAAATTGAGACAAAACTCCTCCTTCCCTTTAGCTTTACCTTTTATTGGAATTTGAAATATCTTTCAAGAAAATTTGAAACATATGAATAATACTTTCAATGAGAACTTCAGCTCCATAAATACATTTCCGACAATAGTAATAAGGTTGAATAGACTGCAATATACATTGCTACTTAGCTGACTGCACTTCACAAGTGCTACTGTTCCCACGCATTTCACAATGCTTCGAACTTATATACAATATACTTCCATTTTCTGCAGTAACGTAAGAGGTTGAAGAATCCTCCCTATATTAACTCTGGACAATCGACCTGACAAAGGTAAGCCCACAGTGACATCTTCTTCTCCAAGCGGAAGTAGAAGAAATAACCTTTGAACTGGACTCTGATAGCTCAGATAATAATAAATATCATAACATTCAATCCCAGTAGTCAGATAGACAATTATAAGCCCTATTGGAGACTGAACGATTGTCATAATTTACAGACGTGTCCAGTTGTCCGCACTGACCCTTTTCCAGAAAAATTGGAGAAAAACATTTTGCTTCAATATCGACCAAAATGTGTGTACCAACAATTAGTTTGTAAAAGGCCAGTAAATCCTTGTCTGTACATGTGAGGATATGATAGGTTACAGAGATTCCTGTATCATATCACCATCTAGAGGTAAAAAAATAAATGATACTATTATGTAGAATGGCAATCCCAATCATAGGTAGCAACTTATAGATATATCAATGTACCTATGTAACCTGCCATTGAGTGCTGCTCCCAGTGGAAGCAGTGGATCTTGGTCCTAAAGGAAGGGGGAGGAAATTTCCTTTTTACCCATTAATATCCAGCATCCTCATGTCTATATAATACTAAATGTTCAGTAAAGCCGGTCATCTATAGTTTATATAAGTGCGGACATAAAGGGGAACTATCTCCAAACAAAGAGCAGTGTTTCTCAACGGGGTCCCTGGGAGGCTGCTTGGGGGTCCTCAAGAGTTACTGTCAGGGACTGTACAGACCCACTAGTATGATGAATCTATTTAAATACGGGTGTTAAAAAAAAACAGCAGACACTGTTAGTTAGTCCACCACATCCACCTCCAGAAATTTAAGGCTGGCTTGAAAAGTTTGGCTCAGGTGCCTTAAGGAATAGAAGCCCCCCTGATAGCAGGCATACAGTAATGAATTCAAAGAAACAAAGCAGGATATATCAACATGTTTTAATATACTTTTTATTCAATTAATGTGAAAGGGGTATGTACATTTTTTCAGTGATCATACCTTTTAAGTCGTAAGTGAGCATGCACACACCTCAGAGATAGGGGAGGAGCAAAGAGTCAGTGATGTCACTCAAGCTACGGGAAGCAGGAAGTCTTAATATTATCCACAATATAATTGTTCACTACCTGTAGTAAGAGAAGTTATCCAGGGCTCAGGGAAGACTGCAGGCTTTACTAACCCTAAATTGTATAGAGGAACAGTTGCCCTTAAATCCCCCAGTTAATAGAAGACATTGAACGATTAATTCAATAGCAAGTCCTCATTACCTGATTTATACATTGTGGTCAGATTGATTGAACAATAAGATTGCACAGTGTTTTGCTAATACAGTATATTAAAGGGCATGTTCACACTTAAAATTAAAAAAAATAGTCAATTGTCAGTTATCTGCCCCCAACTGATATATTTTGCACTTTATTACCATATTACTAACCAGATATTTAAGGATAATTATTGTCCCCATTCTGGCAGAGTAAGCTGGCCCCTCCCTTCGCAGTCAATCAAGGCTGTGACTGCTGAAATCACAACCAATGATTGGCTGCTGTTTCACCTGGCCTCCTCTGCACATGCTCAAGTCTATAAAGCTCATTGAGCAGGTGGAAAGGCAGATACCTTTACCAGAAAGGAATAGTATTCATTAAAATATCTGGTTACAAATACATGTAATAAACTGTATAAATAGCAGTTGGGGTTGCAGGCAGATAATTGTCAAGACACAAGTTTTTAGTTTTAAGGGTGGACATGCCCTTTAACTTAAATGATTAAACAGCAAAAACTCAATTCTACTTTTTATTCAATTAGAATTAAAAAAAATACAAACTCCCATTTTTACTTATTTTTGCCTTTTTCTTCAGTTTCATATCAACGTATAGAAAATATAAATAAACATATGAATAAACTTTCAATGAGAACATCGTTCCATAAATACTTCAGACAATAGTAATAAGGTAGAATAAACTGCAATATAATTGCTACTTAGCTGACTGCACTTCACAAGGGCTACTGTCCTACGCATTTCACCAATGCTTGAACTAAATACAATATAATTTAACAAGGAAGCTTTGCATTTTCTGCAGTAACGTAAGAGGTTGAAGATCTCCCTATATTAATTCTTGGACAATCGACCTGACACAGGTACAGCCACAGTAACCATCTTCTTCTCCAAGCGGAAGACTGGGGTACATCCTTTCATCTCCCTTTGTAGTACCAAGATCTCCGTTCTTACAGGAACGGAATTCACACTAAGATCCAGGTACCTCTTCATCCAAAAACCAGCATGGACATTTGGCTTCCGCAATGGTAGAAGGGAACCTGTTGTAATCGACATCATAGCTGTGGGACGAAGAAAGAAAAGGAAATGTTGATTAAAAAGGGGGGTTAAACATTTGTTTTAACTCCCTACTTGGGTTGGGTTAATCTTTGCCTTAGCTTTACTTCTGTTGTAACATTTTTGACAATATGGTTTGTGAGAATGGGCAGAGAAGCAATCTGTAACAGAAGTGAGACTGGATACATAAATTTACACTCTGGGAGAGGGATTTATAAGGAGCTGCAGTGATGTCAGGTGCTCCTACTACTAGAAGATGTTTCTGGTTTTTAAAAGGTTGTATCTCTGCATCCACCCCGTATTCCAAGGCCAGAGATACCAGTTTGATTCAGCTAAACATACTCATTGTTGAGATTAGGATGTATGAGATGGATTTAGTACCTGTAGTCCCAAGGAGACAAGAGAGCGCTTGCTCACATCCTTCCCTCCAAGGTGAGGTTGTCCAGTGAAATCAGAGTCACTTTGACTACTTGTGGGAAAACCATTCCTTTAGGGGGCGGGCATCCTTACCAAGATGATGCAAATCGGTAAATGGGCAGACAGAACCATGCTGAACCCAAGAACAAGCAGCAGTAGGGTCACTTCACTCTGCAGAAACAAATAGAAGCAATTTTTAATTAAATAATCACCCAGATTGACATTATAATCCCTGAGTAGTCCATGAACACTGCAAAGTAACAATATACATTTAACACTACACTACAGTCTCGAGGACACTGTTTATTAACAAATATACAAACAGCATTTTTGCATTATACATACCTTATTGCACCCAACAGTGCTTAGATATGGTGCACTATACGCAGACAGGTTGTATATTAAATGTATGCATTAACTTTTGCCTTCCATCAGAAACTAGCTTTGATTATCCTGACCCCGTTATTCTGTTGAAATAAAACGTTTGATTGCTTTAGGTAATGAACCATTCTCCACTTTGTACAATAAACAGTCCCTGCAGAAAACCCCAGTGAGTGACCACTATCTGCACTACAAATATTATCAGGGCACAAAACAAGGACAATAAAAATCACAGCCCTCAGAGGTGCTATCACACCCAAGAAAATGGCTTACCAATGGTTCAGGTTGACCTTTAGCTACAAATGTTTATGTCACCCAAGTGGCACTTATAAATAAAATTATACAGACATACAAATCTGTATACTTACCAGAGTCATTTTTTGTAAGGATTCCGTTATAATAGACTGTTTGTTCTGTTGCTTTGTGTGAATTGGAGGGGTCAGTCAACTGTTTTGATTTCTACCTCTCAGGTCCGTGACAATTTATAAGGAGAACAAGCTTCCCTGGGGTTTCCACTTGTATCATGTGGGGTTCATGTCAGTGGTTTTTCTCTGATTGGTTTACCTACATGTCACAGTTTACACAAGGAAGGAAATTGTGACTCTAATAAATTATCTCCCGCAGCTCCCGTACCTGGAAGGGCTGAATAGCCAGGTGTTTAAAGATGACACTTGTTGGGATTTGCATGTGAAATTTTTAAAACAACATAATGGTGATACCGTGGATTTTTATTCAGGGGCAAAACATAGACTAATATACAATCATTCTAGAATATTATTATAATTGTACAAAGAACTCCCCTGTCTTTGTATAATCATCATAACTTTCGATAGTCCCAAGGAAGATCCCAAGCAAGTATAATCCTTATCCTACATAATAAAAATCCTAATGTGCGTCCGTGATCTGTGTGGCTTTTTGCTTCTGCGCATGTGCGAGAGGAGTCTTGGCTATGAACGATCATCCACAGCGAGATGAACAGCTCACTGACAGACGAGTACATCCTCTCCACTTTAAACTGCAGAGAGAGAGAGAGACACTCTCTGTCTAGCGCTCATTTATATAACGGGCTTAACTGCTTAGTAATGCTAATAATTGTGCAACAGAATTCTATTCAAGCAGATTATATAACACGTTACACTAAGCTGCTTCAGTATTTCAAGAGGACACAGTTGCGTAACAAACCTGCAGGGTTATTCAATAAAAGTTCTATCATTTAAAAGGTGCTAACTTTGCCCAACCAATCAGAACTTATTAACATTTGAAAGCTAACATCTGATGGTTGTGGCAAAATTAGCACCGTTTTAAACGATAAGAACTATTGAATAACCCTGTGGTTTTAATTCGGAATCGCCGGTTTGATCAGAAGGAAATTTCTGGACTCGGAAATTATGATCAAAAAGCACAAATAGAATATTGGAAAAATCGAAAGGTCAAATAAGATCTAAAGATCAAAAGATCGTGTTCGAAAATTCTGTTGAAAAATCATTTTCCAGTCGATATCATGATTATATTATCGCTCGTAATTACGTTCACAAACATGATTTGCTGGCAATTGTAAACTGCTGGTAAAACTGGTGCTCCACTCGACATTACAATCCATACGATATTCATCTTTGATCGAACATTCAATCAGTGTAATGTCGAGGGTATTTATACCCGGCTTTAAAAATTGGCAGGGTTTTCAAATATTTCGTAACGCTGAACTAACTGGAACTCGCTATCGAGTGCGGGGGGGAAAAGAATTCCAAAGTAAATGAGAGAAAGGTTTAAGACGGGAGGAAGAGGTGAGTGGGGGGGGGTCTGTATAAGAGAGGTTTGTGATGAGCTACAAGCAGGAATAAATGGGGAGGAAAGAGAAAGGTTTTGTATACAATATATTGGTTAATGGGAGCCAAGTAGCTTTCTGGCAAAGGAAGATTTAAACAGAAGTTAAGCCCAAATACATGTGTTTTTAAGAAAAAAATGCAGTATTTCCCTTTCTTTAACGCCCATTCAGCATTGTGTCTGTGTATAAATAAATAAACCGAAATACTACTTCCTGTTTGCAGGACCCTAATAGAGACTGTTATGGTCTTGCCCTTTACCCAGCACCTGGGTTGATCAGTTGCTCAGTAGTGATCTGAGCATGTTTGACCCTACAACAGCAATCAGTAGAAATTTCCATTAGGAACATTTTAACAAAATAAGTGTTGCATCCTGGAACCGTTATAGAACCTGAAATGGCAGGTCATTATGTTTGTATAGTTTATTATTAAAAGTGCTACTTGCCCTGACAATAACAAAATTCCAAAAAGTCATCAAGGGGGACAAAGAATAAAATAGTACATAAATTTATAAGTTGCTAAATACAACTTATATAGAGCCTTGCCACAAGAGGAAAGGAGGTCCCTACCCCGTAGATCTTACATTCCAGTTAGGAGGGTAACATACAGATACAAAGGAAAGGGTAGAAATGAGGAGTGAGCAAGCATAGCAAAAGTATGAAATCAACTGATTTTTCAAAATGGAAGAAAATATGTAGAATAATAGGTAGTGTATAAATAAAGAATTTAAAAAAATAAAAGAAAAATATTTTCCACTGAACTGCCCCTTTAAGTTCCTGTTTATTAGAAAGTGATTAGTTTGACTGAAGGGGAGAGAGTTGGAAAGCTGAAAGTGGAAGACCTGTAAGCCGAAGGTTACAATAGTCCAGATGTGAAGGATGAGAGCAGTTATATAAAAATAATGGTAGCCGAGATAGAGAGAAACCTATGGATTTTTGAAAAATTGTAAAAAAGATGCAACCGGTTTTAGAAATATTGTTAATGTGGTTAGAAACAAAATGAGATAAATCAAATAACCCTAAGCAACTGCAGACTGAATGGTTTAAATGGGGGTGTTGTCAACCGAAATAGAAAAATGGTGGGATAGGACCAGTTTCGGGGGTTCAGTTTTAGTAAGTTTAGTATAAGGCATAGGTGGGACATCCAGGAGGAGACGGTGAGTAGACACTCAGGATGCGTGAATGGAGGTCAGGACTTGTCAGCATGGGGGTGAAAAGTAGATTTGTATGTTGTCATATATATATAAATCCATAATTAAAATAATGATTGAAAATGTTGATATAAAAACCACTTTGTCTGTGCGGTCCGCCCTTTCCACTACAATGTATGCAATGAAAATATGTAAAATATGTAGTGTAGTAAGACGTGAAATCTTTCTAAGATTACTGGAAAGCTCAGTAAAGGAAGCACCGTGGTTACAAGAAGGAGTGAGAGACAATAGAGAGAAAAGACCTTGTTCTCTAGTATGGTTATTTGTAATGTATCATCTCTGTGGTCTAATATGAAGAAACCAAGCAAAAGATTCTGTATATTCATGAAAATCCATAACTAGACCAGGTGATCATTAAAGGAACGTCCAGCACCAGTAGGCACAATTTTTTGAAGGCTTAATATCCATTATGCATATAGGACAATAGACAAAATATTTTCCTCTCTATAGCCTGTTTTTTTATCCCTATAACCCTCTAAACACCACATCGATCGATTTGTGAATGATTTATTTCAGGTTTTTTTCAGCCAATGGAAAAACTTTGTAAACAACCTATTTGTTGGTAATTCTTCCGCAGCTAGCCATACACAGGGCAATTTTTTCGTTTGAAAAATACGTTAGAAGAACCAAAAGTTCCCACCTTGCGCTGACGATGTTCTGTAGATTTTAGATTGAAACCTGGAGAAGATGGACACTGGTAGATGGAGTTGATGGAAAATTGTCTTTGTTTTTTCGATATACCGATTAATATTGTCAATCAATCGGTTGGAAAACATAAAAACATTTTATCCGATTTATTAAAATTCACGAAATGATTGATATATCGATGTCGTGTATAGAGGGCTTTAGGGATACAGACAGGCTACACAGAGGAAAATATTTTGCACAGAATTTATTTTGCACAGAATTAAATTAAAAAATTGCACCTAAGAAACCAAGGATGCAAAATTTTGTCCATGCTTTTAATTTGCAGCGACCGGTCAGAGGCTAGCTTATACGTGGTTACTGCAGTTAGATGACATATGACTGGTTGTTCTAGTTAAGGAGAGAGAAAGAAAATACATTCAGCTACTTGTGAAAAAGTGAGTTGCTTGTTGTAGGTTGGTGTGTTTCCTTTTACAGTGTGGTTCTGTCACCTTCCTTTTCCTGCAAAGCAGCAGCTGAGATTCAGTTTAACTTGTAATAAAACAGTCTCGTTCCATCATATATATCATCTTTTATTAGACATTGACAATTAAGACTGTGCAGGACTCTCTCCTTTAGGACAATCCAGAATAAGAGGCCCTGCATGGACTAAAGATAAGGTTCTTTAGGATGTTTTATCGAGATTTGCCTTATAATCTGTCAGTGTTTCCCCATTACTTAAACGATTAAAGGGATTATTATATTGGTGTTATTGTTGATTTTCTAGAGTGCAGTTTCAGGGGTGGTCTGTCATTTCTTTTTGCTGGGTTTATTTGTATTATTTTACCCTTGCATCTCCCTTACTTGTGTTGTTGAAAACCCATACACTAATATCAGTGGTGCTCCTATTTATTTGTATATATGTTATCAAAATACTGCGCAGTATCCACTTCGATTGTAGCAAAGATTTTTTGAAAAACATCACTACTAGCGGCAGATAAAACTTCTTTATAAACATTACCGATAAGAACCTTTATCAATACAGCCCCGAGTCCAATAGTCCGGAGCCAAGGGTCAAGAGCTGGGAGCAAGGCACAGAGTCTGGTAAGTAAAGACAAGGGTGAAGGCTGGGAGCAAGGCACAGAGTCCGGTAAGTAAAGACAAGGGTGAAGAGCTGGGAGCAAGGCACAGGGTCCGGTAAGTAAAGCCAGGGTGAAGAGCTGGGAGCAAGGCACAGAGTCCGGTAAGTAAAGACAAGGGTGAAGAGCTGGGAGCAAGGCACAGGGTCCGGTAAATAAAGCCAAGGGTGAAGAGCTGGGAGCAAGGCACAGGTCCGGTAAGTAAAGACAAGGGTGAAGAGCTGGAGCAAGGCACAGGTCCGGTAAGTAAAGCCAAGGGTGAAGAGCTGGGAGCAAGGCACAGGGTCCGGTAAGTAAAGCCAAGGGTGAAGAGCTGGAGCAAGGCACAGTGTCCGGTAAGTAAAGCCAAGGTGAAGAGCTGGGAGCAAGCACAGTGTCCGGTAAGTAAAGCCAAGGGTGAAGAGCTGGGAGCAAGGCACAGGGTCTGGTAAGTAAAGCCAAGGGTGAAGAGCTGGGAGCAAGGCACAGGGTCCGGTAAGTAAAGCCAAGGGTGAAGAGCTGGGAGCAAGGCACAGGGTCCGGTAAGTAAAGACAAGGGTGAAGAGCTGGGAGCAAGGCACAGGGTCCGGTAAGTAAAGACAAGGGTGAAGAGCTGGGAGCAAGGCACAGGGTCCGGTAAGTAAAGCCAAGGGTGAAGAGCTGGGAGCAAGGCACAGAGTCTGGTAAGTAAAGCCAAGGGTGAAGAGCTGGGAGCAAGGCACAGTAAGTAAAGCCAAGGGTCAAGAGCAAACTCAATAAGAAACACTAGGCTAGGCAGACACGATACACTGACTCGATATTTAAAATAAATGTATTTTTTATTTTAATCCTACTGTGAAAGCATTTCTCCTCAGAACAAATACACACTGTAAGATTCTTCTCTAGTAAATTGCATTTACCTACATGTACAAAGAAGACTCTATGGGCCATATTTCTAAACCCGCGGTATCTCTTATTCGATGGGGATCTTAAGACTACGATTTCGTGATTGTAGCTTTACGATCGGTATCGGTAATTTACGATCGGATCGTAAATTTACAATAACAATTGTAAATTAACGATTGTTAAACCGATCGGAAATTAATGATCGGTTTTACCAATCGTTAAAGGCGCTGTATTGCTTTTTAGCAAATATGGCCCTATAACTAAGAAGGTTTCCATGTTGTTGCCAGTACAACTCGCAGCCCATGTAGTCTTCAAAGAGCCTTGTGAGCATGTGCACCTACTGGCCACACCCAGTTGCCCCAGTATTCACTGTCTTTATGCACCTACAGGGAGAATCAATAAAAGTTCTTATTGTTTAAAACGGTGCTAATTTTGCCCCAACCAATCAGATCTCATTTAACGTTTAAAAGCTAACATCTGATTGGTTGGGGCAAAATTAGCATCGTTTTAAACAATAGGAACTTTTATTGAATAACCCTGAGAGTATCTCTAGATATAAAAGTCAAACTCATTTACCCGGAGCCGCTGGGCAATTATATGGAGTTAAACTCGCGCTAATTGGTTAGCTATCATTTAGCGGGACTTTAACTCCGTATTAGTGCCAAATGAGTGAGTTACGCAATAGACACCCATGCATACAGCGCTCGCAATTTAATATTGCGTTTGTTTCACACTGCAGGTAAATCGCGATATTGGATTTGCTCGGAGCGATAGCGTCTCAATACTGTTTTTACCCTACAGATCCACGTTTATCCGAAAGCTGGACCAGATTGCAGTAGCCAAGTAAACCAGCATTCACATTATTTTATTCCCCGGAAAATGGCCACGAAAAGTTAACGAATCATTGACTTTTTGCACCTATCAGAACAGTTACCGCCGCTTCTATTTATAAAGCGGTGGTAACTGTTATGCATCGCTAATCTCGGCCGTTTTACTTCGAAAATCTGGATCGCGGCGGGTGGTCGCACCCACCCCGGGAGGCATGTCCACCTCACCGCGGGTGGTCGCCGCTGCATATGCCCACCCCGCTCTCACCCCCTGCTTCCCAGCAGCCCCTCCCAACCCCATCCCCGCTCGTGGCGAAGGGAAGGGCCCACTGGGAGGGGTGGAGGCACCCTCCAGCGGGGGTCCTTACAAGTGCCCTTGCGGCTCTAACAAGAGCCCTTTGGTCCCGCAGCTCGAACCAGGACCCCCTTCCCCGGCCCTATCAGGGCCCTTGTGGTACTTAACAAGTGCCCTTGCGGCTCTAACAAGAGCCCTTTAGGGCTTAGGGGGTCCAGCAGCTCGAACCGGGACCCCCTTCCCAGGCCCTATCAGGGCCCTTGCGGCACTTAACAAGTGCCCTTTCAGCCCAAAGAAGAGCCTTTGGGGCTTAAGGGGTCCCCCAGCTAAAACCGGGGCCCCCCTCCCCGGCCCTTGTAAGGGCCCTTGCGCCCTTGTCCACAGCCCGAACCGGGATCCCAAGTGAGCGGCTCTTAAAAGAGCCCTTGGGCGGCGGCTCAGCCCTGGCGACACCAGCTCCACTGAGGGCGCCGACCCCTGAGAGATACCCCTGCGGCCGACAGGGGTACCCCGGCGGGCGCCGGCGACCTCAACGAGGCCGATGTTGCCGGCGTCTTGCCGTTTGCAACGTTCGGGCTGGCGACACCAACAGTGAGTCCGCTGGCACCGCCAGCCTCAGCGGAGCCAATGTTGCCAGACACTTCTTTCTTCAGCCATCTACTGTGAGGGCATCTGAGGTCCGTGGCAGAGTGCACCTTTTTATATAGGTTTGCAGAAAACCCTAATCCGTTTCTGATTGGTCAATTTTTTAATGCTTGGTTTACATGCTTTACATTAACCAATCAGATTTTAACATGCAAAGCATGTTAACCAAGCATTAAAAAATAGCAATACACTAAGTACAGTATCGCCGCACAGGGACTTAAAATTACCAGCGATAACGATATTTTCGCAGCCGCGATGTGTGGCGGTAATTTTTGGGCGCTATTTTCGGCCCTTTATAAATATGCCCCAAGGAGTTATATTCCAGTCATGATAACTTTTAGGGCTAGGCCCCACTTACGTGTTTTTTAAGCGTTTGCGCACGCGAGAGCCCATGCGATTTGGTTAGAATGGAAATCATGGGAACGCAAATATCCCCACGATTTCCCATGCGCAAAACGCACGTGAAAACGAAAAAGGCACAAGAATCGTGCACGTGCGATTGCACTCGCGATTGCGTGCAAGATTTTGTGCGTTGTAGTGGGGCCATAGCCTTAGTGTGAACTAGAGATGGCCAAAACTGCCGGGTTTCATTCCGTTTTCGTGTTTTCGGATCTCGGAAAAATCCATAAGATCCGAAAATGGAACTTAAATTTGGGACTTCAAAGTGCGTTTTTTCGATTTCTATCGAATGTTTGTGATTTTTGAATATAGCTCAAACGTTCGATTCAAATCGAAAATGCGCTCCGAAATACGAATGATCCGTCCAGCATAGGTGACAGGTAACCTGGATAACTGTTGGCCCAAGCATTTTGTTTATGATGCATTTCAGCGCTAAGTTTTTAAAAGATAACGTGATAGTTTTCGAGATATTTTAGGTCATTCAGTGATTGCAGTTGACCGAACCGAGTTTTAGGGGGAACCAAAATGTCAGTTTGTACATCAAACCTCTAAAATTCTAGGTTGTGGTACTTGGTCACAAATATTTGCATATTCCTATTTTAAGTTGAAAGTTGTGTGGTCAGAGCTGTGATGAAATCGTGTCAAGTGCACACAACATGTAGAGACATGAGTCAGTAACCTTTAATCCCTGTTGTAATGAAGTAAACAAGAAAACGTGAAGATCTTCTTTTTACTGGGCAAACTTTAACCATTAAAGGACAAACTTCCCCCTCATAATGGCATCTTTAAAAAAAAATGGCCCCTTTAAAATATGTTGATATATCCTACCTTGTCGTCTGGAATCATTAATGCATGTCTGCTATGCTCCTAGGGGCCCAATGGAAACTAAGGGGTAGTTTGTGTTAAGGGATATAAATATTCACACCACTTCAGCAATTTAATCCTGGTTATGAGCTTGAGCATGCTCAAAAGAGGCAGCTATGGGATCAGCATTCAGTCATTGGCTGTGATGTCAATGGTCAAATTCATTATAACTGGAAGAACCAGGAAGTAGAAACAGAGGCAACAGGACATTGTGCAGGATTTCAGGTCAGATAATTTACATGTATTTAATTTTTCACTTGAGAGTTGGATTTCCTTTTAATAGAAAAGGGTTTATGAAATATCTAAGGAGCAACGTTGAAATATTTCTAGGCATGTACAGTTGTCCACTACCAGTCAAAAGTTTGGACACACATTCTCAATAAATATTTTTTTTTTATTATTATTATTATTTTCCTTGTTGTAAATTCATATTGAAGACATCCAAACTATAAAGGGACACATATGGAATTAAGGCTTTGTTGACTGTTTTCCATGTTTCTGCTGATTCTCTCAGTCAGATTAATGAGGCAGTATTGAAATGAATTACATGTGTGCCTTGGAGACTATCAGTTGTGTTGAGCAGAGGTAGGGTTGGTACACAGTTCTATACATTGAATACCACTATTCTGCTACTGTTCTACTCAATATTACGGACACTCAACTAAGTAAAGAGAAAGCACAGTCCATCAATATCAATAAGAAAAAATCCAAGAATTTGTATCCTTAAAGGATAACTATACACTTAAAATTTACTTTTTAAAAATGGAAAGTACCTGGGGCAGGGAGTTAGGATTGATTTTTCCTACCCCACAATATTGTTACATTCAGAAGCTACAGCTCATACAGTTTTCATTCGCCAGGTTAGTCCTGGACTATTCCTGTATTAAAGATAGTGCTGAAGCCAGGAGGAAGACTGGCAGAATCAGTTTTCTTTGGGCTTGTTCTCCTCACAGAAACAATACTGGGAGGTCAGAATTACACGTCCTGTATCCCTGTTCCAAGTACTTTTCATTTTAACTGTTTTTTTTTTTTTAAACTTATACAAAACCATCACACGCTGTGGTGAAACTGTCTCTCATGAGGACCATCCCTGGAAACAAAGACCAAGAGTGACCTCTGATAATATCCAAATGGAAAGAAAATTGGGAACACCAGTCTAAATAACGACTATCTGTTGTATTCAATTAGATCATCCGACTGGCTTTCTCAATTCAGAATGACTTGTACAAGAATCTGTGGCAATTATGTACCCTGGAAAATCCCAATTAGCATATCACAGCCAGGTATTAAGGGCGTGATTTGATAGTGGCTAAGAGGTGTTATAGGAACGCCCAGAGTAAGGTGTCAAAACAGCATTGTACATGGAAGACAGTTGGTGTCGAACCCCCCCACCTCTATTTAGGTTGGTTTCTTTATTTTCACATAAATGGCCTCCTTAACACCTCTCTTAAACCCGTCACGTTCCTTTGCCAATATGTTAACATTACAATCTTCAAAGGTGTGTCCTTTGAAGAGAAAGCCAGTTTGATGACCAACGAAACGTCTTCAAGAACTAAACTTCAAGTCCAGTTGATCTAATTGAATGCAACAGATATACCATGACCTGGATGAATGAATACTACAGATATACCATGACCTTGATAGATGAATATTACAGATATACCATGACCTGGATGAATGGATATTACAGATATACCATGACCTGGATGGATGAATATTAAAGAATAACCATGACCTGGATGGATGAATATTACAGATATACCATGACCGGATGGATGAATATTACAGATATACCATGACCTGGATGGATGAAATTACAGATACCATGACCTGGATGGATGAAATTACAGATATACCATGACCTGGATGGATGAATATACAGATATACCATGACCTGGATGATGAATATTACAGATAGACCATACCTGATGGATGAATATTACAGATACACCGTGACCTGGATGGATGAATATTACAGATATACCATGACCTGGATGGATGAATATTACAGATATACCATGACCTGGATGAATGAATATTACAGATACACCGTGACCTGGATGGATGAAGATACAGATATACCATGACCTGGAGGATGAATATTACAGATATACCATGACCTGGATGGGAATATTACAGATTACCATGACCTGGATGAATGAATATTGAACAGCTAGACCATGACCTGGATGGATGATATTACAGATATACCATGACCTGGATGGATGAATATTACAGTATACCATGACCTGGATGGATGAATATTACAGATATACCATGACGGATGAGAATATTAACAATATACCATGACCTGGATGAATGAGAACCTTCACAAGCATAAATAATGACTAGTTTATTCAGTCATAACAACTTTTTTTGCTTTGTCTGAAGAAGGTATGGTCTCACACCAAAACATTACAATTTGTTATGAGTAAGTAAAGTAGTTGTTATTTAGACTGGTGTGCCCAGTTAGAGAGTCCTTAACCAATTAGGAATTGGAATGAGTTTAACCACAGAGTAGTCAAGGGAAAGCAACCAAAAAGTTGATCTAGGTATATTTCCCATTGCCACTTGGAGTCAGGAAGGAATTTTTTCCCCTTCATAATTCTCGTGGGTTGTTTGCCTTCCTCTGGATCAACAGTTAGGCAGGAAATGAGGATATTGCTGAGTAGATTGGACTGGATGTATGTATGTCTTTATTCAACCTCAAATACTATACTATACTAATTGTTCAACATGTCAGGAACTCATTCAAAGACTTTATTGAAATGGTCATTAGACACAATTTGCATTTTTAAATTTATTTAAAATTGCAGGAAGCTTTAGAATGATATTATTTTACTTTTGTGCTAATAATTAGCTAATTGTTGTACCCTCCCATAGTAAATTGTGTAGAACGCCAGCAGCCCTATCCCTAATTAGCTAATTGCTGTACCCAGCCATAGTAAATTGTGTAGAACACCAGCCGCCCTGTCCCTAATTAGCTAATTGTTGTACCCAGCCATAGTAAATTGTGTAGAACACCAGCAGCCCTACCCCTAATTAGCTACTTGCTGTACCCAGCCATAGTAAATAGTGTAGAACACCAGCTGCCCTACTCCTACTTACTAATTGCTGTACCCAGCCATAGTAAATAGTGTAGAACACCAGCCGCCCTACTCCTAATTAGCTAATTGCTGTACCCAGCCATAGTAAATAGTGTAGAACACCAGCTGCCCTACTCCTAATTAGCTAATTGCTGTACCCAGCCATAGTAAATAGTGTAGAACACCAGCCGCCCTACTCCAAATTAGCTACTTGCTGTACCCAGCCATAGTAAATTGTGTAGAACACCAACCGCCCTATCCCTAATTAGCTAATTTCTGTACTCAGCCATAGTAAATAGTGTAGAACACCAGCCGCCCTACTCCAAATTAGCTACTTGCTGTACCCAGCCATAGTAAATTGTGTAGAACACCAACCGCCCTATCCCTAATTAGCTAATTTCTGTACTCAGCCATAGTAAATAGTGTAGAACACCAGCCGCCCTATCCCTAATTAGCTACTTGCTGTACCCAGCCATAGTAAATTGTGTAGAACACCAACCGCCCTATCCCTAATTAGCTAATTTCTGTACTCAGCCATAGTAAATTGTGTAGAACACCAGCCGCCCTATCCCTAATTAGCTAATTGCTGTACCCAGCCATAGTAAATTGTGTAGAACACCAGCCGCCCTATCCCTAATTAGCTAATTGCTGTACCCAGCCATAGTAAATAGTGTAGAACACCAGCAGCCCTACCCCTAATTAGCTACTTGCTGTACCCAGCCATAGTAAATTGTGTAGAACACCAGCCGCCCTGGTGCTTTGTTTGGTTTAGCTTCTTGCATGTAAACTGGTTGTAAAACATCTATAATAAAATGGCATTCCTGTGGATATAATGCGGTAACCTCTATTGATTACGATTAGTCATTACTCAGTGCTGACTAAACATATCTAATGTGTAACTTCCGCAGAAGGAAGTGGTTACCTCATCTACATTATATTAAAACTGGAATTTAGGCCATGAGTATGTACAAAGGTTTCTGCACCCATTTTCCTTGGTAAGTTCTGCAAAAAGGAAAAACATCGCGTGGAAATAAATTTGCAAATTAGTCATTGGTTAGAATCCCAATGATAATTACAGGATTTTACTTTAGCACTTTCTGTTTTGTGACATATTTTCATAAACGTAGCTGGAAAAGAATACACCTTTTAGATTAAATGAGAACCCACTCGTATTTAAACACGGGAGACTGGCGGCCCTAATGCTGGACACGCTCTGGCTCCACGTTAGGGTAACTCAACGTTCGATTCGCCATAAACGGCAAATAGATCGGAACATTGAGTGAAACCGTGATTTTACCAGCCAACGTTCCTGGCAAGATCATGGTTTGAATCAATGTTATATCAATCTCAAAAAGTTCTGGCTAGTCGGTTCTCAGAATGTCGAGAGGAACAGTATGTCTATGGGTGGCCAGAGACCTGCTATACATTTTGTTCAGCACTTGATGGTGCACTGGCCTCACCTCCAATCAATCAGAAAACCCACTTTGTGTAGCGTAAGCTTTCTGATTGGTTGGTCAGCAGCACATTCCATTCTTGCTCTGAGAAAAAATGTAGAGTAGAACCCTTAGGGCTGCCAGTCTACCTTATTTCTATAAAAGAGGAATCTATCCCCTATTTAAGTTCTCCCTGATGTTCTGGTGAGTCCCCATTTAAAATAGACCTGATTGACAAACTGGAGATTGAATAAAAGTTCTTATCATTAAAAATGGTGCTAATTCTGCCCCAACCAATCAGATGTTAGCTTTCAAATGTTAAATAAGGTCTGATTGGTAGGGGCAAAATTAGCACCATTTTTAACAATAAGAACTTTTATTGAATCCCCCTGTTAATGTAATCATGAAGATCAAGGAGCTTTATCATTGGGTATAACTAGAGATGCTAAGGCTGCTTGCAAAAATTACACCAGGTCCCTGCTTTACTCAGCTGCACTCACAAAGGCTGCCAGGGAAATGCCTAAGTCACCTATCATCTTGTTGATTTCTCTCTACCATGGAGCTGTCATCATTTGACCACCAGTTGCGTAACTAGGAATCACTAGGCCTCCCACCAAAACTATGATAGGGCCCCTATCCGTGCTTCATCCACAGTGGTTTTCTGGAAGGAGGCTATATCTGTCATAGAAAAAATTATAAGATGGAGCCCCCCTTGGCTCCTGGGGCCCCCTGTGGGTGATCCCCCTGCTCCCTGGTAGCTACGCCCCTGTTGACCACCGTCTTTAGCAAACCAGGATCAGTTCCCCAGCCTCATTAAATTGTTAATGTAATTTTGTTTAATTTCATTTTGTACCCCATTGGACAGAATCATGATAGAACCTGATTTACACAGCACATGTAAAGTATTTAAACATGAAAATATTTCTAAAATGAAATGACGGCAGACAAATCAGTTTAATATTAATTCACACGCTAGTTTCCTTTAATTAAAGGTACAGGTTAAAGGTTTTTGAACTTTGCATATAAACCCTTTATGCAGAGCGAGTGTGTGAACTTTGAGCGAGTGGCTGTTTTAAAGGGCTTATTCTGTGTTTAAGGGTTTATGGGATCTTGGAGCAGCTGTTTGTATCAGATGTGAGTGGATTGCCCAATTGGAATCTGAGGTGCAGAATCTAAAGGTGAAACCTGCAAAGTTGTAGGGCTTGGCAAACCAAGAGGGCTGGTACAGGCCAGGGCCATTAAACCGGAGGGTAGAAATTGGGCAGATAGGGTGGGGGAGAAAGGCTGTTTTGTAAGGGTCACAAGGGGAGGTGGGGGTCAGAAGAAAAGGATTGCTTCTTCTCAGCTAGTCTATCCCAACAGATTTGCTATCTTAGGTGAAGAAGCTGAGGAGGAAAGCTCATAAGTAGCATGTATGGTATGATCTCTTGAGCACCCAGGGGAGGAAGAACTTGGGGCCAGCAAGGCTGGGCAGGTGGTAGTGTTAAGGGACTGCATTATTAGAAAGGTGGATCTGCTGCCAAAACCCTACATGGCAAACAGTGTGTTGCCTTCCTGGTGCTAGGGTTCAACATGCTTGGGAGTGACCCAGTAGTCTTAATTGGTGCCAGCAACAAAGTTAGTGGAGGAGGAGAGGTCCTTAAAAAAGACTTCTGAGAGTTTGGGGCCAAGATAAAATTAAGAACCTCTAGGGTAGTATTTCCAGAAATACTACCGCAGCCACGTGCTACAGAGAAGCATCTGGAGCATAGGAGTATTAATTTGTGGCTAAAAGGGTGGGGTAAGGAAATGAGGTTTGGGTTTTTAGAGAACTGGGTTGACTCTTGTGTTGGATAGTAGGGAAGGGTTGCACCTTACTGATGATGGTTCAGCAGTTTTGGGGCAGAAGATGGCTAGAGGGTTGGAGGGGATTTTAATCTAGGTATAGGGGGAAGGTATTTTGAACTACACTGGGGCCTGTAGAGAGGTAAGGATTCAAGGGGCTAATAAGATAATGGAGGATATGGGGGCATGTACGTCAAAGTGTGGAAATAAATGATAATCTAAAATGTATGTTTACTAATGACAGAATTCTGTCTGTAAAAACTGGGGAACTAGAACAGCTTAATAATAGAGTTAATAAGAAAGGAGTTTATGTGAGACAAGTAAAAAAAAAAAGATGAGATAGATGGGGGTATAAATGATAAGGGAGGAGATGTGACCCTGAAGCAAGTAGGTAGTTAAATTAATTGTAGGTGTCTGTTATAAGTAGAGATGTCCGAACTTCGAAAAATCCGGTCCGTCGAGGATCCGCGGATTTTCGAGAAAATCCGTAAATTCGAAAATCCACGAGCGGTCCCGTTAAAAAAGTATTAAATGAAAGTTCGGCAAAATCCGCATTAAAAGTGGTCTAAATAGCCTTGGTAACGTACACTTAATCACTCAGGAACCTGGGTAATGGCCTTAGAAACACGTATCAGTGCCTACAATACCTAAAAATTACAGTCCGCTAACGTGAATTTAAAAAAACGGTATTTTTAGAAAATACGAGGACTCCCGTAAAAACGATGATTTTCGTAAAACGGACCCGAACCGGAACTTCCTGCCTGCACAATGGCGAGTTCAACTAGGCAACTGTATGCCACGCAGTACCTCCTGGCCAGGGGGTACGATGATTACCCCTGGAACCTATCATGTGCGGCGCCGAAAGCGCAGATAATGGAGGGGCTCCAGCGCCGGCTCCTGCGCCGCTTCGGCTACCAGACCACTGTCTCTACCCTCCAGAGACAGTGGTCTGAATTGAAGAGGCAGAGGCCTGATTATGTACAAGCATGCGGCAAATTATGGAAGGCAAGTATACTTTTATATATTACTGTATTGTAATAAGTAGTAAAATATTTTTAATTCACTTCTGACAAAAAACATATTATATATATTTTAAAAATCAATAATCCTTACGTTTGGCTTGAGAGAGAGAGAGATCCAAGTTCTTTGTATTTCTCATTCACTGGTTTATATTACATATTATTATTCTTATATTTCAATTACAGCCCTATTTAAAGGGTAAGAAAGTCAAAAAATAAATCATTGAAAAGTGACTTTATTACATAACACCTATAAATTCAAATGATACCCACACATAGACAGGAACCACACTGGTGGCCCACCCTTCCATTTCCATGGCAGCCTTATTTAAAGGCTAAGTAAAGTTAAAAATGAAATCGATCATTACAAATTGATTTCTTTTTACCTTATAAATGCACACTGATACCCACACATAGACACAGTTAAACACACTTTACTGACCCAACCTTTTAGTTATGGCCAGCCCTATTTGAAGGGAAAGTAAAGTCAAAAAATAAAATGTTGATCAATTATTAAAAATTGATTTTTACACTCACAAATTAAAAATGTTGTGTTACCCAAAAATCTATACAGATACAAGTACCACACGCTACTGATGCCCCCTACACCCAACCAACTTTTCCCTTTCATGGCTACAATACACACAATAAAAATATTAAAAGTACTTAGCCAGAAGAATAAGGTATGAAATCATTGCCATAGAAATAGATTGACTTTTAAAGAACTATAACATATGCCTTATTTAATCTGTATTTCAAGCAGAATTCAAAGTATATATTAAATATTTCCTTTAGATATATCATTCATTATGTATTTTTTTATTTTAATTTGAAGCGAATCTTTCTCAGATACCCCACCCCCACCCCCGTCCCCGCAGAGGAAGAATGTAAGTGCAGCCTATTGGAAAAAAAAAAAAATTTCTACATTTTTCATTTGTCCAAGGCCACATTACAGCGCACACGAGTGCTCCAGAAAACAGCAAGCGCGTGTTTCCGGTGCGCTCATGTGTATTGCTGTGCGAGTGCAGTATGATAGCATAATTGTGCAAAAATTGAGGATCACATTAATTGTGCCACACTATTTTGTGCTTTTTAACACGTTGATGTGTCCAAGCCCTTTATCAAATGTTTGCATTTTTTTGACAACTTCTCCTAAGATCCTAAGCAATTTTTTTATTTTTATGACCTTGATTGTCAGCAAATAATTAGTGAAATTATCAGTCATAATAAGTGAAGTTTATATTTCACTGATAAAATTTTTTTTTTTTTAAAAATGCAAAAAATCTATTAATTGGCTTGGCTTGAGAGACAGATCACAGTTCTCTCATTCTCATTCCCATTATTGTCCCGACTTAAGCTTAAGTCACGAAATTCGGTCCAAACATCCAAATATCCAAGAATGTTCACGCATAGCCTTTAGGAAATGTTCTTATCATGTAATATATTACTAATGGATTGGACAGTGATGTTGAAATAAAACATTTTTTTTCTAGAAGCAGGACAGCCTCTACAGGCCCTCCACCCCCTCCATGCCCTCCAGCACCTCCAGCCTCTCCAGTCCCTTCTCCAGCCCCTCCAGGCTCTCCACCCTCTCCAGCACCTCCAGCCTCTCCAGTCCCTCTGGCGGCCATGATTGAAAATCGTAAGTAAATCCTATGCAACGTTAATGAAATGTATATTACAAGGACTATTAATATCTGTTATTTCCAGTGTAAAATCCACGCTACATGATGCACACATGGGTACTATGGGTTTGACAATGGCTTTTATGGGGGCTGCACCACTTCCAAAAAATTTTGTATGTAGCACAGTCCTAGTGATACAAAACCAAGAACCTTCTGATACAATTTAGCAATAAAATGTAATGTTTTAGCCAGCACATTACCTACTGCGTTTATCAGTGATCCCCATGATGCAATAGTATCGCTTTAAGTGGGAGTTCGTGAT
This sequence comes from Hymenochirus boettgeri, assembly GCA_019447015.1. NCBI lineage: Eukaryota > Metazoa > Chordata > Amphibia > Anura > Pipidae > Hymenochirus > Hymenochirus boettgeri. The sequence continues at coordinate 286,201,189 of CM033473.1, forward strand.
AAATATATACTTTTAGAAAAAAATAGCAGTATTTATCCATCCCAATGACCTTAATCTGCCCATTCAGCATTGTGTCTGTGTATAAATAAATGCAACTGAAATACTGACGTATTTTATCCCGTATCGTGGACGGGATAAATCCGCGGCGGATCCGGGTTCGGGTCCGCGAACCAGCCATCTCTAGTTATAAGCCACCAAATGCCAGCGAGGATGTGGGAAAACACCTCCATAAGCAGTTGGCAAAGGCTATGGGGTATGGGGCACGTTCTGGTTATGGGGGATTTCAACTACCCTGACATAGATTGGAGTAAAAAAGAACTGCCAGACCTTAAAAGATACTAGAACTTACTAGATCTACTTACTAGTGACCAGAATAGTGTAATTTTATATAAGGAATAGTGACCATGATATAGTGTCATTATATAGGGAATAGTGACCAGATATAGTGTCATTTAATACTAGGGATAGTGACCTGATATAGTGTCATTTAATATGGGAATAGTGACCATGATACTTGCCCATTTAATATAGGGAATAGTGGGAAATAGGTATATGGGAATAGTGACCATGATAAGTGCTATTTAATTTAGGGAATAGTGACCATGATATACTGCATTTAATATAGGGAATAGTGACCAGATATAGTGCATTATTTATATAGGGAATAGTGACCATGATAGTGTCATTTAATATAGGAATAGGATGATATAGGTCATTTATATAGGGAACAGTGACAAATAGTGTATTTATATAGGGAATAGTGATATGATATAGTGTCATTTAATATAGGGAACAGTGACCATGATATAGTGTCATTAATATAGGACAATGATGATGATGATTATGCTAATATAGGGAATTTGACATGAATAGTGTCATTAATATATGGAATAGTGACCATGTTATTAGGAATGTAATATAGGGAATAGGACATTGATATATGTCATTTAATATAGGGAACAGTGATATGATATAGTGTCATTTAATATAGGGAATAGTGACCATGATATAGTGTCATTTAATATAGGGAATAGTGACCATGATATAGTGTCATTTAATATAGGGAATAGTGACCATAGATATGTGCATTTAATATAGGAAACAGTGACCATGATATAGTGTCATTTAATTTAGGGACAGCGACGATCGACATGATATAGTGTCATTTAATATGGGAACAGTGACCCTGGATATAGGTCATTTAATATAGGGAACAGTGCATGATTAGTGTCATTAATATGGGAACAGTGACCATGATATATGTCATTTAAATAGGAGCAAGTGACCATGATATGTGTCATTTAATATAAGGAACAGTGACAATGATATATTGTCATTTAATATAGGGAATAGTGACCCATGATATAGTGTCATTTATAAGGGATAGTGATCATGATATGTGTCATTAATATAGGGAACAGTGACCATGATATAGTGTCATTTAACTATAGGGAATAGTTGATCAATATAGTGTCATTTAATATAGTGAATAGTGACCATGAATATAGGTCATTTAATATAGGGAACAGTGACCATGATATTGTGTCATTTAATATAGGGAATAGTGACCATGTATAGTGTCATTAATATAGGGAATAGTGACCATGATATAGTGTCATTTAATATAGGGGATGTGACCATGATATAGTGTCATTTAATATGGGAACAGTGACCATGGACATGTGTCATTTATATAGGGAATAGTGACCTGATATAGTGTCATTTAATATAGGGAACAGTGACCATGGTATAGTGTCATTTAATATAGGGAACAGTGACCATGATATAGTGTCATTTAATATGGGTATAGTGACCATGATATAGTGTCATTTAATATAGGGAATAGTGACCATGATATAGTGCCATTTAATATAGGGAATAGTGACCATGATATAGTGTCATTTAATATAGGGTATAGTGACCATGATATAGTGCCATTTAATATAGGGAATAGTGACCATGATATAGTGTCATTTAATATAGGGAATAGTGACCATGATATAGTGCCATTTAATATAGGGAATAGTGACCATGTATAGTGTCATTTAATATAGGGAATAGTGACCATGATATAGTGTCATTTTCATATAGGGAACAGGACCATGACATAGTTGTCATTTAATAGGGAATAGTGCCCGGAAATAGTGCATTTATATAGGAACAGTGCCATGAACATAGTGTCATTTAATATAGGGAATAGTGACCATGATATAGTGTCTTTAATAGGGAACAGTGACCATGATATAGTGTCATTTAATATAGGAAATGTGACCATGATATAGTGTCATTAATATAGGGAACGTGACCATGACATAGTGTCATTTAATATAGGGACATAGTGACATACATGGAATATAGTGCATTTAATATAGGGAACGTGACCATGGTATAGTGTCATTTAATATAGGGAACAGTGACACATGATATAGTGTGTCATTTAATATAGGGTATAGTGACCATGATATAGTGTCATTTAATATAGGGTATGTGACCATGATTATAGTGCCATTTAATATAGGGAATAGTGACCAGATATAGTGTCATTTAATATAGGGAATAAGTGACCATGATATAGTCCCATTTAATATAGGGAATAGTGACCATGATATGTGCCATTTAATATAGGGAATAGTGACCATGATAATAGTGTCATTTAATATAGGGTATAGTGACCATGATATAGTGCCATATATAGGGAATAGGGGCATGATATAGTGCCTTTAATATAGGGTATAGTGACCATGATATAGTGTCATTTAATATAGGGAATAGTGACCATGATATAGGTTTTAATATAGGGAACAGTGACCATGGTATAGTGTCATTTAATATAGGGAACAGTTGACATCATATAGTGTATTTAATATAGGGTATAGTGACCATGATATAGTGTAATTAATATAGGATATAGTGACCATGATATAGTGTCCATTTAATATAGGGAATAGGACATGAATAGTGCTATTAATATAGGGAACAGTGACCATGATATAGTGCCATTTAATATAGGGAAAGTGACCATGATATAGTGTCATTTAATATAGGGAACAGTGACCATGATATAGTGTACTTTAATATAGGAATGGACCATGATATAGTGTCATTTAATATAGGGAACAGGACCATGATATAGTGTTATTTAATATAGGGAACAGGACCATATATAGTGTCATTTAATATTAGGGAATAGTGAACCATGATATAGTGTCATTTAATATAGGGAATAGTGACCATGATATAGTGTCATTTAATATAGGGAATAGTGATCATGGTATAGTGTCAGTTAATATAGGGAATAGTGACCATGATATAGTGTATTAATATAGGGAATAGTGACCATGATATAGTGTCTTCAATATAGGGAATAGTGACCATGATATAGTGCCATTAATATAGGGGAATAGTGACCAATATGTGTCATTTATATAGGGAATAGTGACATGATATGTGTCATTTAATAGGGAATAGTGACCATGATATAGTGTCATTTATATAGGGAATAGTGACCATGATATAGTGTCATTTAATATAGGGAATAGTGATCATGAGTATAGTGTCATTTAATATAGGAATAGTGACCTGATATATGTCATTTAATATAGGGAATAGTGACCATGATATAGTGTCATTTATATAGGGAATAGTGACCATGAATATAGTGTCATTTAATATAGGGAATAGTGACCATGATATAGTGTTATTTAATATAGGGAAACAGTGACCATGATATAGTGTCATTTAATATAGGGGATGTGACCATGATATAGTGCATTTAATATAGGGAATAGTGACCATGATATTAGTGGGTTCATTTAATATAGGGAATAGTGACCATGATATAGTGCCATTTAATATAGGAATGTGACCATGATATAGTGTCATTTAATATAGGGATAGTGACCAGATATGTAGTGCATTTAATATAGGGAATAGTGACCATGATATAGTGCCATTTAATATAGGGTATAGTGACCATGATATAGTGTCATTTAATATAGGGAATAGTGACCATGATTAGTGTCATTTAATATAGGGAACAGTGACCATGGTATAGTGTCATTTAATATAGGGAAACAGTGACCATGATATAGTGTCATTTAATATAGGTATAGTGACCAGATATAGTGTCATTTAATATAGGGTAGTGACCATGATATAGTGCCATTTAATATAGGGATAGTGACTCATGATATAGTGCTATATAATATAGGGACTAGTGACCATGATATAGTGCATTTAATATAGAGGAAACAGTGACCATGATATAGTGTCATTTTATATAGGGAACAGTTGACATGATATAGTGTCATTTAATATAGGGAATAGGACCATGATATAGTGTTCATTTAATATAGGGAATCAGTGACCATGATATAGTGTCATTTATATAGGGAAAGAACCATGATATAGTGTCATTTAATATAGGGAATAGTGACCATGATATAGTGTCATTTAATTATAGGAATAGTGACCATGATATAGTGTCATTGTAATATAGGGAATAGTGATAATGTGTATTTTTCTATTTTTCTATGTGTCATTTAATATAGGGAATAGTGACCATGATATAGTGTCATTTTAATATAGGGAATAGTGACATAGATAGTGTCATTAATATAGCGAATAGTAACAGATATAGTGCCATTTAATATAGGGAATAGTGACCATAATGGAGAGTGTCATTTATATAGGAATAGTGACAATGATATAGTGTCATAATATAGGGAATAGTGACCAGGATATTAGTGTCATTTAATATAGGGAATAGTGACCATGATATAGTGTTATTTAATTATAGGGAATAGTGCATGTATAGTGTCATTTAATATAGGGAATAGTGACCATGATATAGGGTCATTTAATATAGGGAATAGTGACCATGATATAGTGTCATTATATAGGGAATAGTGACCATAATATGTGTCATATAATATAGGGAATAGTGACCATGATATGTGTCGATTTAATATAGGGAACAGTGACCATGATATAGTGTCATTTAATATAGGGAATAGTGACCATGATATAGTGCCATTTAATATAGGGAACAGTGACATGTATAGTGTCATTTAATATAGGGAATAGTGACCATGATATAGTGCATTTAATATAGGGATAAGTGCCATGATAGAGTGCCATTTAATATAGGGTAATAGTGACCATGTATAGTGCCATTAATATAGGAATAGTGACCATGATATAGTGCCATTAATTAGGGAATAGTGACCATGATATAGTTTCATTTAATATAGGGAAATAGTGACCATGATATAGTGTCCTTAATATGGGAATAGTGACCATGATATAGTGCCATTTAATATAGGGAACAGTGACCATGATATAGTGCCATTTAATATAGGGAATAGTGACCATGATATAGTGCCATTTAATATAGGGAACAGTGACCATGATATAGTGGCCATTTAATATAGGAATAGTGACCATTGATATAGTGTCATTTAATTATAGGGAATAGTGACCATGATATAGTGTCATTAATAATAGGGAACAGTGACCATGATATAGTGTCATTTAATATAGGGAACAGTGACCATGATATAGTGCCATTTAATATAGGGAATAGTGACCATGATATAGTGTCATTTAATATAGGGAATAGTGACCATGATATAGTGTCATTTAATATAGGGAATAGTGACCATGATATAGTGTCATTTAATATAGGGAATAGTGACCATGATATAGTGTCATTTAATATAGGGAATAGTGACCAGTATAGTGTCTTTATATCAGGGAATAGTGACCAGATATAGTGTCATTCAATATAGGGAATAGTGACCATGATTATGTGTCATTTAATATAGAGAAAGTGACCATGATATAGTGCCTTTAATATAGGGAATAGTGACCATGTATAGTGCCTTAATTAGGGAAAGTGACATGATATAGTGTATTAATATAGGGAATAGTGACCATGATATAGTGACATTTAATATAGGGAACAGTGACCATGATATAGTGCCATTTAATATAGGGAAATAGTGACATGATATAGTGCCATTATATAGGGAATAGTGACCATGATATAGTGTCATTTAATATAGGGAATAGTGGACCATGGATAGTGTCATTTAATATAGGAATAGTGACCATGATATAGGTGCATTTAATATAGGGAATAGTGACCATGATATAGTGTCATTTAATATAGGGAATAGTGACCATGATATAGTGCATTAATATAGGGAATGTGACCTGATATGTGCCATTCATATAGGGATAGTGACCATGATATAGTGGCATTTAATATAGGGGAATAGTGACCATGATATAGTGCCATTTAATATAGGGAATAGGACCATGTATAGTGTCTTATATAGGGAATAGACCATGATAGTGCCATTTAATATAGGGAAAACGTGACCATGGTATAGTGTCATTTAATATAGGGAACAGTGACCATGGTATAGTGTCATTTAATATAGGGAACAGTGACCATGATATAGTGTAATTTAATATAGGGAACAGTGACCATGATATAGTGTCATTTAAGGTAGGTTGATAAAAACTAAGTGCACTGGTTAAAAAAAACTTTTAACTTTCGAAAGCTAATTTTGTGCTGTTAAAGGAATCACTCCTGCTCATAGACTGGGGAATTGTTTCTAGGTAGAGATACAGAGCAGATGTGGACTAGAACAAAGCAAGTCCAACCACAAAATGTTTTTATATAACAGTAAAAGATGAGGACAGAAATGTGAGACCACGAAATAATGAGATAGATGGTTATGAAGGATGCTGACAAGCCTAATATAACTACCACCCACGCGACCAAGGGGGAGGGGGCTGAACAAGTAGGAGGGGCCGCCACAAGCCTGTTTCCTGCTTAGAAACAGCTGATAACAGCGTATGAATAAAACACGTGCGATCAGTGTTTTAAAAGACCAGACACAAACTTCCGGAACCAAATGGCAAGTTCGGGTCAGTCTTTTTAAATAGCTAATTGTGATATGTTTCATTCATATGACAAGTAAAGCTGTTTACAAGCGGATTGTGGAGGTTGGTCAGGGCCTGGCCTCAATCTCGTGGTGGGCCCGGGCCCGGGCCTCGCATTTAATCCCTGGCTAAGGTGCTCAAAACGTTTTGTTTCACCGTGTAGTACAACTATAGAGAATCTAGTCCTTATAGCAGGGACTGTAATAATATGAAGGGTAAAAATGAGGAATATTATCTGTATTCACTATAGAGAATCCTAGTCCTTTATAGCGGGGACTGTAATAATATGAAGGGTATAAATGGGAATATTCACTCGTATTCACTATAGAGAATCCTAGTCCTTATAGCAGGGACTGTAATAATATGAAGGGTATCTAAATGAGGAGATTTCACTCTGATTCACTATAGGAATCCTAGTTATAGCGGGACTGTAATAATATGAAGGGTATAAATGAGGAATATCACTCTGTACCATAGAGAATCTAGTCCTTATAGCAGGGACGTGTAATAATAGAAGGGTATAAAATGGGAATAGTCACTCTTACTCTATAGAGAATCCTAGTCCTTTATAGCAGGGACTGTAATTATATGAAGGGTATAAATGAGGAATATCACTCGTATACTATGGAATCCATCCTTATAGCAGGACTGTATATATGAAGGTATAAAGAGGAAATTCATTCTGTATTCCTATAGAGAATCCTAGTCCTATAGCAGGGGACTGTAATAATATAAGGGTATAAATGAGGGATATTCACTCTGTATAACTATAGAGAATCTAGTCCTTATAGCAGGTGACTGTAATAATATGAAAGGGTATAAATGAGGAATATGCACTCTGTATACCACTATAGAGAATCTAGTCCTTATAGCAGGGCTGTAATAATATGAAAGGGTATAAATGAGGAATATTCACTCTGTTATTCTCTATAGGATCCTAGTCATTTTATAGCAGGGACTGTAATAATATGAAGGGTATAAATGAGGAATATCACTCTGTAGTCATTATAGAGAATCCTAGTCCTTATGCAGGGGACTGTAATAATATGAAGGGTATAAATGAGGAATATTCACTCGTATTCCTATAGAGAATCCTAGTCCTTATAGCAGGGGACTGTAATAATATGAAGGGTATAAATGAGGGAATATTCACTCTGTATACAACTATAGAGAATCCTAGTCCTTATAGCAGGGGACTGTAATAATATGAAGGGTATAAATGAGGAATATCACTCTGTATACACTATAGAGAATCCTAGTCCTTATAGCAGGGACTGTAATAAATTGAAGGGTAAATGAGAGAATATTCACTCTGTATTTCTCTATAGGAGACTTCCTAGTCCTTATAGGGCAGGGACTGTAATAATATGAAGGGTATAAATGAGGGAATATTCATCTGTTACTATTAGAGATCCTAGTCCTTATAGCAGGGACTGTAATAATATGAAGGGTTATAAATGAGGATATTCACGTATCAATGTTAGAGAATCCTAGTCCTTATAGCGGGACTGTAATAATATGAAGGTATAAATGAGGGATATTCACTCTGTATCACTATAGAGAATCCTAGTCCTTAAGCAGGGACTGAATAATGATGAAGGGTATAATGAGGAAATATTCATCTGTATACCTATAGAGAATCCTAGTCCTTATAGCAGGGACTGTAATTAATATGAAGGGTATAAAGAGGAATATTCACTCTGTATAACTAAGAGAATCCTATCCTTATAGCGAGGATGTAATAATATGAAGGGATAAATGAGGAATATTCCACTCTGTATACACTATAGAGAATCTAGTCCTATGCCAGGGACCGTAATAATATGAGGGTACTAACTGAGGATATTCACTTCCTGATAACATTGAGAATCTGTCCTTATAGCAGGGACTGTAATAATATGAAGGGTGTATAATGAGGGATATTCACTCTGTATACACTATAGAGAATCCTAGTCCTTATAGCAGGGACTGTAATAATATGAAGGGTATAAATGAGGAATATTCACTCTGTTACATATAGAGAATCCTAGTCCTTATAGCGGGGTGTAATAATATGAAGGGGTATAAATAGAAATATTCACTGTATCACTATAGAGAATCCTAGTCCTTATAGCAGGGGACTGTAATAATATGAAGGGTAAATAGAGGATATTCACTCTGTATACACTTAGAAATCCTAGTCCTTATAGCAGGGACTGTAATAATATGAAGGGTATAAATGAGGGATATTCACTCAGCTATTCACTATAGAGAATCCTAGTCCTTATAGCAGGGACTGTAATAATATGAAGGGTATAAATGAGGAATATTCACTCGTATACACTTATAGAGAATCTAGTCCTTATAGCGGGGACTGTAATAATATGAAGGGTATAAATGAGGAATATTCACTTTGTATTCACTATAGAGAATCCTAGTCCTTATAGCAGGGACTGTAATAATATGAAGGGTATAAATGAGGAATATTCACTCTGTATTCACTATAGAGAATCCTAGTCCTATAGAGGGGACTGTAAATATGAAGGGTATAAATGAGAGGATATTCACTCTGTATACACTATAGAGAATCCTAGTCCTTATAGCAGGGGACTGTAATAATATGAAGGGTATAAATGAGGAAATTCACTCGTATACACTATAGAGAATCCTAGCCCTTATAGCAGGGACTGTAATAATATGAAGGGTTATAAATGAGGAATATTCACTCTGTATACACTTATAGAGAATCCTAGTCCTTATAGCGGGGACTGTAATAATATGAAGGGTATAATGAGGGAATATTCACATCTGTATTCACTATAGAGAATCCTATCTTATAGCAGGGACTGTAATAATATGAAGGGTATAAATGAGGAATATTCACTCTGTATTCATTAAGAGAATCCTAGTCCTTATAGCATGGGACTGTAATAATATGAAGGATATAAATGAGGGATATTCACTCTGTATACACATAGAGAATCCTAGTCCTTGTTAAGCGGGACTGTAATAATATGAAGGGTATAAATGAGGAATATTAATCTGTATACACTTATAGAGAATCCTAGTCCTGTATAGCAGGGACTGTAATAAATGAAGGGTATAAATGAGGAATATTCACTCTGCTATACTATAGAGAATCCTAGTTTATAGCAGGGACTGTAATAATATGAAGGGTATAAATGAGGGATATTACACTTGTATCACTATAGAGAATCCTGTCCTTATAGCAGGGACTGTAATAATATGAAGGGTATAAATGAGGAATATTCACTCTGTATACACTATAGAGAATCCTAGTCCTTATAGCAGGGACTGTAAATATGAAGGTATATAAATGAGGAATATCACTCTGTATTACACTATAGAGAATCCTAGTCCTTTATAGCAGGGGACTGTAATAATATGAAGGGTTATAAATGAGGAATATCACTCGATTCACTATAGAGAATCCCTAGTCCTATAGCGACGGGGACTGTAATAATATGAAGGTATAAATGAGGAATATTCACTCGTATACACTATAGAGAACTCTAGCATTATAGCAGGGACGTAATAATATAAGGGTATAAATGAGGAATATCACTCGTATTACCACTATAGAGAATCCTAGTCCTTATAGCATGGGGACGTAATAATATGAAGGGTATAAATGAGGAATATCACTCGTATACACTATAGAGAATCATAGTCCTTAAGCAGGGGCTGTAATAATATGAAGGGTATAAATGAGGAATATTCACTCTGTATACACTATAGGAAATCCTAGTCCTTTAGCATGGACTGTAATAATATGAAGGGTATAAATGCAGGAAATTCACTCTGTAACACTATAGAGAATCCTAGCCTTATATCAGGGGGACTGTAAATATGAAGGGTATAAATGAGAAATATTCACTCAGTATACACTATAGAGATCTCTAGTCCTTATAGCGGGGACTGCAAAAATTATGAAGGTTATAAAGGGAATATCACTCTGTATACACTATAGAGAATCCTAGTCCTATAGCGGGGACTGTAATAATATGAAGGGTATTAAATGAGGGTATATTCACCTCAGTATACACTATAGAGACTCCTAGTCCTTATAGAGGGGAGTAATAATATGAAGGGTATAAATGAGGAATATTCACTCGTATACACTATAGAGAATCCTAGTCCTTTATAGCAGGGAATGTAATAATATGAAGGGTATAAATGAGGAATATTCACTCTGTATCCACTATAGAGAATCCTAGTCCTTATAGCAGGGGGACTGTGGAGAACTTAATAAATGGGTATAAATGAGGAAATATCACTCTGTATACACTATAGAGAATCCTAGTCCTTATAGCGGGGACTTAATAATATGAGGGTATAAATGAGGAATATTCACTCGTAACACTATAGAGAATCCTAGTCCTATAGCGGGGACTGTAAATATATGAAGGGTATAAATGAGGGATATTCACTCTGTATTACCTATAGAGAATCCTAGTCCTTATAGAGGGACTGTTATATAATATGAAGGGTATAAATGAGGAAATTCACTCTGTATTACTATAGAGAATATCCTAGTGCCTTATAGCAGGGAATGTAATAATATGGAAGGGTATAAATGAGGAATATTCACTCTGTATACATATAGAGAATCCTAGTTCTATAGCAGGGACTTGTAATATAATGAAGGGTATAAATGAGGAATATTCATCTGTATACACTATAGAGAATCCTAGTCCTTATAGCAGGGACTGTAATATATGAAGGGTATAAATGAGGAATATTCACTCTGTATTCACTATAGAGATCCTAGTCCTTATAGCAGGGACTGTAATAAATGAAGGGTATAAATGAGGGATATTCACTGTATACCTATAGAGAATCCTAGTCCTTATAGCAGGGACTGTAATAATATGAAGGGTTTATAAATGAGGAATATTCACTATGTATACACTTAGAGAATCCTAGTCCTTATAGCAGGGACTGTAATAATATGAAGGGTATAAATGAGGGATATTCACTCTGTAATTCATATAGAGAATCCTAGTCCTTATAGCAGGGACTGTAATAATATGAAGGGTAAAAGAGGAATATTCACTTGTATACATATAGAGAATCCTAGTCTTATAGCAGGGACTGTAATAATATGAAGGGTTATAAATGAGGAATTCACTCGTATTTACATATAGAGAATCCTAGTCCTTATAGCAGGCAGGGACTGTAAATAAATATGAAGGGTAAAATGAGGAATATTCACTCGTATACACTATAGAGAATCTAGTCCTATAGCAGGGACGTAATAATATGAAGGGTAAATGAGGATATTCACTCGTATACACTTAGAGAATCCAGTCCTTATAGTAGGGACTGTAATAATATGACGGGGTATAAATGAGGATATTCACTCTGTATACACTATAGAGAATCCTAGTCCTTATAGCAGGGACTGTAATAATATGAAGGGTATATAATGAGGAATATTCACTCTGTATACACTATAGAGAATCCTAGTCCTTATAGCGGGGGACTGTAAGATAATATGAAAGGGTATAAATGAGAAATATTCACCCTAGTATTACACTATAGAGAATCCAGTCCTTAGTGACCATGATATAGTGCCATTTAATATAGGGAACAGTGACCATGGTATAGTGTCATTTAATATAGGGAACAGTGACCATGGTATAGTGTCATTTAATATAGGGAACAGTGACCATGATATAGTGTCATTTAATATAGGGAACAGTGACCATGATATAGTGTCATTTAAGGTAGGTTGATAAAAACTAAAGTGCACTGGGTTAAAAAAAAACTTTTAACTTTCCGAAAGCTAATTTTGTGCTGTTAAAGGAATCACTCCTGCTCATAGACTGGGGGGAATTGTTTCTAGGTAGAGATACAGAGCAGATGTGGACTAGAACAAAGCAAGTCCAACCACAAAATGTTTTTATATTAACAGTAAAAAGATGAGGACAGAGAATGTGAGACCACGAAATAATGGAGATAAGATGGTTATGAAGGATGCTGACAAGCCTAATATAACTACCACCCACGCGACCAAGGGGGAGGGGGCTGAACAGTAGGAGGGGCCGCCACAAGCCTGTTTCCTGCTTAGAAACAGCTGATAACGCGTATGAATAAAACACGTGCGATCAGCTGTTTTAAAGACCAGACACAAACTTCCGGAACCAAACTGGAAGTTCGGGTCAAGTCTTTTAAATAGCTAATTGTGCATATGTTTCATTCATATGCAAGAACAGCTGTTTAACAGCTGATTGTGGAGAGGTTTGGTCAGGGGCCTGGCCTTCAATCTCGTGGGTGGGCCCGGGCCCGGGCCTGCATTTACATCCCTGGCTAAGGTGCTAAACAGTTTTGTTTCACCTGTATACACTATAGAGAATCCTAGTCCTTATAGCAGGGACTGTAATAATATGAAGGGTATAAATGAGGAATATTCACTCTGTATACACTATAGAGAATCCTAGTCCTTATAGCAGGGACTGTAATAATATAAAGGGTATAAATGAGGAATATTCACTCTGTATACACTATAGAGAATCCTAGACCTTATAGCAGGGACTGTAATAATATGAGGAATATTAAATCCTATAAGTAATGTGTGTATCCAGCTATAGACTATGTGCTCATCCAGTAACCTATGAACTGAGAATACAGAAAGTGCTGTGAATGAGGAAACTCATTGTAATACATGGACAGTGCTTCCCTTTTTGCAAGTTAATAATTTCCGTCTCTGCTTTCTAGACTTTTACATTGTCCCTGATATATTTTGCACTTTATTACCATAATTACTAACCAGATATTTAAGGATAATTATTGACCCCATTTTGACTGAGTAAACTGGTCCCTCCGTTCATGCAGTCAATCAAGGCTGTGACATCTGTCATCACAACCAAAGATTGACTGCTGTTTCACCTGCTGCCTCCTGTGCATATGATCAAGCATATTATGGTGTAGGTGACACCAGGATTATTAAATCCCAAATGCATCACCTTACATTTATCAACATTGAATCTCATCTGCCATTCTGCTGCCCATTTTGATAATCTATCTAGGTCTGCTTGCAGCACTTGCACATCATTGGAAGTTTCCAAAGCTCTGCATAATTTAGTGTCATCAGCAAACACAGAGACCTTGTTCTCAATGTCCCCTTCTAAGTCATTTATAAGCAGATTAAACAGAAGCGGCCCCAGTACAGAACCCTGAGGAACTCCGCTTAGAACTTTAGCCCACATAGATGTAGCTCCATTAACCACCACTCTCTGTTTGCGGTCCAATAACCAGTTCTCTATCCATGAACAAATGTTTTCTTCTAGGCCAACAGTCCTCAGTTTATACATTAGTCGCCTATGTGGCACAGTATCAAAGGCTTTTGCAAAATCCAAATATACCACATCCACAGCTGTGCCTGAATCTAACTTCTTACTCACTTCTTCATAAAAACCAATTAAATTTGTCTGGCATGATCTATTTCTCATAAATCCATGCTGACTACTACTAATAAGATGATCTCTGGAGACAAAGTCAAGGATATGATCCCGTAACAAAGTTTCCAGCACCTTCCCTACCACTGATGTTAGGCTTACAGGTCTATAGTTACCAGGCTGTGAATGACTACCTTTTTTGAATATTGGTATTACATTGGCTTTTTCCAATCCAGCGGCACATCCCCAGACAAAAGCGAATCGGAAAAGATGAGAAACAGTGGTCTAGATAGAACTGAACTAAGCTCTTTAAGATCCGAGATTGTATTTCATCCGGTCCTGGGGCTTTCATCCGGATTCGCAGATTTTTGCTCTGGGACCTCGGAAATGGTTTGGGAAACGGACCAATCTGATTGTAACCAATTCCGATTGAAAAAGAATCTTATTGATTAGTGTAACAATCAGATTCTTTTTGAAATAATTTTAATGTATCCAATCAGAATTGCTTACAAATAAAGGAGAAGTTTTAAAACCCTCCAGCTTAAAGCCTGTTATTTGCAGTGTATATGTTTTCAAAGACTGCGGCCCCATGCTAAAGGGTCACTGACGTGGAGCTCTGCTAACGGAGGGGGTAGGTAAACGCTCTCTGTAGTCTATTTTCTGTACAGGTTATGGAACGCTAAAGTCGAGGAACATGAATTTAAACGTTCGATAATTATCGAAAATTCAATAATCATTAAAAGTTCGGAAGTTCGGGTCCATTCAAACTGCTAAAGCTCGGGTCCAAGTTCGGGTCTAGTCCATTTCTAGTCATGAACTTCCTACTGCTCTTGAAGAAACCCCCCCCCCCCCCCCTTGTCCCTGGATTTGGAGCATTCCAATGGGCACCAGGTCCAGACACAGTGCTAGAAGTGCACTATAATGGAGGGGCTACATAGCACTGGCTGGTGCGTCATTTTGACATCCATATCACTGTCTTAGTCCTCCAGAATTGGTTTGTTAATTAACAAACGTTCAGCGTTAATTTACTGCCGTGGTTGTACATTATCGATATCGCACTGTATAGCTAAACTGCAATACTATGTGTTTTTAAATAGGGCCATTAGACCTCTAAAAGGGCTAACACTAAATTTGTCCAAAAAACTTATAGGGGGGTTAGTCCTCAAAAGGACTTTTGGGTCCCAAATTGTGTGAATACAGGAGTGGTTAACAACAAGTGCTAATCCATCACACTGAAATTCACACACGGAAAGCTCAAAAGCAGGAAAAAGGCTCTATAACTCCTACACTGTCAGGTCTCCACTAAACTCACTTTAACACACTGACAAAGTGGCACCTGTCTAACTGCCTTTTATACCCAGGGGGTTGGCACGGGTAAAAAGAAAACAGCTGCCATTGGTGAATTTGATACATGAAAATCTTCGAAAATGTTCAAACGTGGATTTGGAAAATCCGGAAAGCCATATTCTGGAAAATCCGCGAGTTCCGCAATTCGTGGCTCTTGGAAATCTGTCCCGGATCCAGTACCGGATCCGCAAACCGGCCATCTCTACTGGCTTTCCATTACCCAAAGGATCCAATTTAAGCTGCTAACCTTATCCCACAAGGCTCTCTCTCTGCTAATGATCTTCTCCTCTCCTTTCATGTTTTCCTCATGTATATTAATGCAACTGTAAAGCGCCACGGAAGATGTAGGCGATATATATAAATCCACAATAATAATAATAATAATAATAATAATAATAATGAGTCGTTTCAAACCTAAAATTTCCCTCGGTCATTGTTGGCTCCCAGTACTGACGTATAGGGGATAGTATAGGGGATAGTATAGGGGATAGTATAGGGGATAGTAAAGGGGTTAGTATAGGGGACAGTATAGTGGATAGTATAGGGAGTTGACCGTGATGGTTAAGTGTGTGGTCCAGAACAATCTCCAGTGTGTATCCAGATTAAGGCTTCGCCC
>CM033473.1:286217728-286227887 GCA_019447015.1 Hymenochirus boettgeri
ATCGCACTATATAATTGTGCTGGGGACAACATTTGTTCCAAGGCCTTGATGTGATGCTGCCTGGCTGTGTCACCCTCGGCCCCATTTTTTTTCCTCAGGACAATTAACCTACTGCCTGGAAATTCGGCCGTTAGCGCGACCAGCCACGCCAAACTATCAACCAGTTTGCCCTATCTAAGTACGTCCGCATTGGCGGGCAAGGCGGCCCATTGCCCGAGCAAACATCTCAACTGTGCCGATTTCCACCTGGGCATTGTGTCTCACACGTTATCACCGCACCACTTGTGTGTCCATCCTCTACGAGCCCGCCCCACCCCCTTCTCCCCGGCTGGATTTACGCAGAGAACAACAATCCTGTCATAGGGCAGAGGCCGGCCCTAGGGTCAATCGTTAGTGGTCCAGAACAATCTCCAGTGTGTATCCAGATTAAGGCTTCGCCCCCATATAATTGTGCTGGGAGACAAAGTTCCAAGGCCTTAATGGATCCTGCCTGTGTCAGCCTCATTTGAGGGCCAATATTTCAACCAATATACTGCCTGGAAATTCGGCCGTTAGCAGCGACCAGCCAGCCAAAATATCAACCAGTTTGCCCGTATCTAAGTACAGTCCGATTAGGCGGGCAAGGCCCAATGCCCGAGCAAACACATCAAATGTCCCTGATACTTTGAGGATTCCTACATAACCGTGGGATTTACTGCAGAGATAAACAATCCTGTAAATAGGGAAGGAAGGAAACATAGGGTCAATAGTACAACGCTGCAGCAATAATGGGTACAACAAGCAGCTAACATTTGGGATATGGGGATTAGTGATGAGTTTCTGCGATTTCCGATGGGCATGCGTTTTGTGATCACCATTTATTTGCGCAAATGCATGCATTTCCATAATGGAAAATAGCGAAATTGCATGCGCAAACACGTAACAACGTGCGGCAACACACCAAATAAGAAAGGCACAAAACACAATGCCATGTGAAATAACCACCACCGTGTAAAATAACCACTGACGTGTAAAGTAACCACCGCCGTGTAAAATAACCACCACCGTGTAAAATAACCACTGACATGTAAAATAGTGGTCCAGAACAATCTCCAGTGTGTATCCAGATTAAGGCTTCGCCCTCATATAATTGTGCTGGGAGACAACGTTCCAAGGCCTTAATGGATCCTGCCTGTGTCAGCCTCAGTTGAGGGCCAATATTTCAACCAATATACTGCCTGGAAATTCGGCCGTTAGCAGCGACCAGCCAGCCAAAATATCAACCAGTTTGCCCGTATCTAAGTACAGTCCGATTAGGCGGGCAAGGCCCAATGCCCGAGCAAACACATCAAATGTCCCTGATACTTTGGAGATTCCTACATAACCATGGGATTTACTGCAGAGATAAACAATCCTGTAAATAGGGAAGGAAGGAAACATAGGGTCAATAGTACAACGCTGCAGCAATAATGGGTACAACAAGCAGCTAACATTTGGGATATGCGGATTAGTGATGAGTTTCTGCGATTTCCGATGGGCATGCGTTTTGTGATCACCATTTATTTGCGCAAATGCATGCGTTTCCATAATGGAAAATAGCGAAATTGCATGCGCAAACACGTAACAACGTGCGGCAACACACCAAATAAGAAAGGCACAAAACACAATGCCATGTGAAATAACCACCACCGTGTAAAATAACCACTGACGTGTAAAATAACCACCACTGTGTAAAATAACCACTGACATGTAAAATAACCACCGCCGTGTAAAATAACCACCACCGTGTAAAATAACCACCCGAATATAAAATAAAAATGTCTAAACATAAAATGGACATGACTTACCAATGGCTCTTACCTGCACTTACAGACCCGTCATTCCTTCTCAGTCCTCCCTTCCGGTAGTGCTAGTAAGAAAGACCATGTGGTATATCGGCGATGGGCTCTTATAAAGGGCCAGTAATGGATGGAGTTTCCATGTTGGCACTGGGGTCCTTTCCTGATCCATTTCCTAGTTATTGGTTTCACCCCGGATCTCCATAGAATCTCTGATTATTCCTCCATTCGGTGGAGATTCCAAGTTCTGCAACTGACGTGAATTTTCAGTCCCATAATGTGACAATCCAGTTTTATGGCTCTGCAAGATAGGGAATGACGGATTATCAATGGAAACAGTAGTTAATTATTTATTATTGTCACTGTGTGTGTTACATTGATAGTTTTGTTTCTGTTAACAG
Source organism: Hymenochirus boettgeri (assembly GCA_019447015.1). Taxonomy (NCBI): domain Eukaryota; kingdom Metazoa; phylum Chordata; class Amphibia; order Anura; family Pipidae; genus Hymenochirus; species Hymenochirus boettgeri. Next base: position 286,219,947 of record CM033473.1, read on the forward strand.
TAGTAAAAGAAAGAGGACATTACCTGAACTTACCTGTAAATTGGTCCATTTCCGCACCCATAGACCCCAATCATCTGCAAGCAAGTCTATTGCCAGCTCAACTGACAAACTACAGCTGGAAGCAAAGATATCCGGCTGGTCAATTTATCATGGTCTGTTATGGAGAAGCTCCCACAGATTTAAGGCATGGTACCCAGGGCCAATATTTAGACCCCAGTTAGTTGATAAATCCTTCAGCTGATCAATAGTCGTGGACATTATTTTCTAAAACCTTCATATCAGTTTCTGTGTATTTAAACACATAGAGGAATGGTCAGATGAAATATCATCTATGGCACTTTTATTTCTATAGACAGTTTATGGGCCACTCCCCCCCACACTCCCTTTAAACCCCAAGAACTACTAACCTGGTTTTTAGACATTCCTGGAGGGAAATCTTCATGCCGGTGTTCAACGCTCTTTTGAAATGTTCCTCCTGCCTAATTTTTAAGCCATAAGTTCATGTAAGAACAACTATCATATCTTAAATACTCAATATGTAGCAGAAGCTCTCTGGGACTCAGGTGGGTCCTAGCTGTAGCCCACCCTCAGACCACCAGACCATACCCCAGGATAACCCGAGCCCCCCTATTCTGAGGACAAGATGTTGCAGTCTAGGACAAAACCATAAAAATAAGAAAAAGGGACCCTCGGAGGAGACAACAGCCTGAATGCCCCACAAAAGGCAAACAATATTAATGTATCTCTCAACGTCTTCATACAGGTGAAAATATTATTATAATAAAAATTAATCTGGTGGCAACCCAACAACTAAGTCATCCCAATAAATTACATATAACTAGTACTGGACATACCTCCATCTAGTCCAACCTTTATATCCTACCCATATGTCTGTATAACAGTTACATAGTAACATAGTATTGGAGGTTAACATGATCGTTCTTATAAAGACATAGTCCATCTGATCCAAACTTTATACCCTACCTATAATGTCTGTCTAACAGTATAGTAACATAGCATTGCAGGTTGTATAAAGACATAGTCCATCTAGTCCAACCTTTATACCCTACCCATAATGTCTGTATAACAGTTACATAGTAACATAGTATTGAGGTTGTATAAAGACATAGTCATCTAGTCCAACCTTTATACCCTACCTATAAGTCTGTCTAACAGTTACATAGTAACATAGCATTGGAGGTTGTATAAAGACATACGTCCATCTAGTTCAACCTTTATACCCTACTCATAATGTCGTCTACAGTACATAGTAACATAGTATTGGAGGTTGTATAAAGACATACGTCCTCTTAGTCAACCTTTATACCCCCCTACATCATAAGTTCTTATAACAGTTACATAAGTAACAGTATTGGAGGTTGTTAAAGACATACGTCCATCTGTCCACCTTTAATACCCTACCCATAATGTCTGTCTAACAGTTACATATGTAACATAGTATTGGAGGTGTTAAAGACAACTCAATTCTAGTCCACCTTTATACCACTACCCATAATGTACTGTATAACAGTTACATAGTAAGCATAGTATGGAGGTTGCTATAAAGACATAGTCCATCGTTTGATGTATCGACACCATCTATCACCTTTATACCCTTACCTATAATGTCTGCTACAGTTACATAGTAACGGCGTGCACGTTGGAGGTTGTATAAAGACATAGCTCCACTCTATAAGTTCAACCTTTAATACCCTACTCATATATGCTGTCTATAGTTACAATAGTACATCCATGGAGGTTAGTAAAGACATTACGTCCATCTGCCCAAACCTTTATACCCTACCCATAATGATTTGATAACAGTTACCATATAATCATAGTATGGAGGTTGTATAAGAATACGTCCCATTCCTCAGTCCAACCTTTTATAACTCCTACCATAATAAGATGTAGTCTACAACAGTTCACTATCGTAACATAGTAATTGGAAGGTTGTATAACAGACATACGTCCATCTAGTCAACCTTATACCTACCATGCTGTGCGTACTAGAAATAATGGTCCTGATAAACCAAATGTCAAGTCTAGGTTTTACACGAATGTATAGGCCTACCCATAATGTCTGTATAACAGTTACATAGAGTAACATATATGGGGATGTATAAAGACATACGTCCATCTAGTCCAACCTTAACCCTACCCATAATGTCTTGTCTAACAGTTTACATTAGTACCATAGTATTGGAGGTTTGGTATCAAGACATACTCTATCAAGTTCCAAACCTTTATACCCATACCATAATGTCGCAGTTTTTCCTGTATAACAGTTATATAGTAAACATAGTATTGGAGGTTATAGATAAGAGACATTAGTCATCTAGTCCAACCTTGATTCCTACCCATAATGTCTGTATACAGTTACATAGTAAACATAGTATTAGGCGGGTGCATTTAAAAGACATACTTCATCTAGTACAAACCTTGTAATACCCTACCACCCATAATGTCCTGTCTAACAGTTACATATAACATAGTATTGGAGCTTTGTATAAAAGAAATACGTCATTATCTCCAACCTTTATCCCCTTGATCCCATAATGTCTGTATAACAGTTACCTAGTATTGAGGTTGTTATAAGAGACCTACGGTCCACTACTTCCAAACTTTATACACTACCATTATATGTACCTGTATAACAGTTTACATAGTAACATGTAGTGGAGGTTAACAAACGAATTACGTCCCATCTACTCCACGTTTATACCCTAACCCATGAAGGTTGTTTTAACAGTACATAGTAACATAGTATTGGAGGTTGTATAAAGACATACATCCATCTATCAACCTTTATACCCTACCAGCTAATGTCTATTCATAACAGTACCATAGACTAGATAGAGTATAAAACATAGTCCATCTAGTCACAAACCTTACTATTAACCCTACCCATAAGATGACCTTAAAAGTTTACCATAGCTGAACATATAGTTGGAGTTGACCAAGACATACCCATTGTCCAATGTACCCTTTTATACCCCTACCAAATGTCTGTATAACATTCTAGTAACATAGAGTGGATGGTAGTATAAGAACATATGCCATCTAGATCCCAGACTTATATACCCTAGCCATAATGTCTGAAAAACATTTACATAGTAACCTTAGTATTGGAGGTTGTTTAAGAGACTACGTAAATCAGTCCAACTATACCTTACCCATCAATGTCTGTTATAACAATTCGACATAGTTAACAGTAGTATTGGCTGGGTTGAATAAATCATGAAGTCCACTCTAGTTCCAACATTTATACCCTCCTACCCATAAATTTGTATAACTAGTTACATAGTAACATAGTATTGGGAGGGTGGTATAACAGCACATGAACTCCATCTCGTATCCAACCTTGATTATACCCCCTAGGCCACCCATTACATAAGTCGTATGAAACAGTTACGATAAGTATACATAGTATTGGAGGGTTGTACAAGACATACGTCCAATCTCGGTCCAACCTATTATACCCGACCCATAGATGTCTGTATAACAAGGTTACATAGTAGTAACAGGTATTTGGGGGTTGTTAATAAAGACATATGTATGTTACTATGTAACTGTTATACAGACATTATGGGTAGGGTATAAAGGTTGGACTAGATGGACGTATGTCTTTATACAACCTCCAATACTATGTTACTATGTAACTGTTATACAGACATTATGGGTAGTGTATAAAGGTTGGACTAGATGGACATATATAATCTCCAATACTATGTTACTATGTAACTGTTATACAGACATTATGGGTAGGGTGTAAAGGTTGGACTAGATGGACGTATGTCTTTATACAACCTCCAATACTATGTTACTATGTAACTGTTATACAGACATTATGGGTAGGGTATAAAGGTTGGACTAGATAGACGTATGTCTTTATACAACCTCCAATACTATGTTACTATGTAACTGTTATACAGATATTATGTATGTCTTTATACAACCTCCAATACTATGTTACTATGTAACTGTTATACAGACATTATGGGTAGGATATAAAGGTTGGACTAGATGGAGGTATGTCCAGTACTATGTTACTATGTAATTTATTGGGATGACTTAGTTGTTGGTTGCCACCAGATTGATTATCTTATAATAATATTTTCACCTGTATGAAGACGTTGAGAGATACATTAATATTGTTTGCCTTTTTGTGGCATTCAGGCTGTTGCCTCCTCCGAGGGGTCCATTTTTATGGTTTTGTCCTAGACTGCAACATCTTGTCTCAGAATAGGGGGGCCTTGGGGTATCCTGGGGTATGGTCTGGTGGTCTGAGGGTGGGCTACAGCTAGGACCCACCTGAGTCCCAGAGAGCTTCTGCTACATATTGAGTATTTAAGATATGATAGTTGTTCTAGGGGATAAATAAACAGAGTTCCTTATAACAACAAAATACAGATTGCCAGGTGCTAGAGGGAGGAGGGTCTTTCCTTGTAAATTCTGTGATTTCGAGGAGATGATTTCGCAAAATCTACGCTCAGATTTAAATATTTGAAAAAATTTTTTTGAGCAAGAGATACCCTTTAATTCAATTCAACTGGACTGTTTTACTATTTACAATGTTTTCACAAAACCCCATCTGAGTGGACTCCCGTTCCTGTTGTTTTTTTAGAGGGCATTGGGCCTGCCGCATGTGCACCCCAGGGTGACTCGTGCATCTCCAGTTTTATATCTCATACGCCGCAGTGTTTTTGCTCGCGGCGTAGAACCAGAATCTCCTGCTCGATGGGGATTGAGAAAAGGTCCCGATTTTCCTCCTCGGTGGGGTTGCAAACAGAACTGATACAGTTTGCTTCAGCGATAACAAAGGGGTATCGTTCGGGTTCTAAATCCAGTCTAGAGAAAGGAAAACACATGGCATTTCAGTGGGGAAGTGAGACATTTTTAAGTGTAAAAACTTTCACATTCTGTAAATTATATCTTGTAAAGCTGCTTTATAACCCTAACCCGTTCCCATTATCTATTGCCCGTCATGTTTTGTCCCCCCTTCCCCCATCCTGTTGGGTTACTGACCATTGCACAAGTCTTGGGTGGTCTCACGCACCTTTGCCTTTACACCTTGCATTTGCCACAATACCTCTCTGCTTCCTGGTCACGGCTGTCAGTCAAAGTGGTGCAACGGTGATGTCGCAGCCAATTACCTGACAAGACGTGACCAGGAAGTGCCTCCACTGCTGCGGTTCTTGTCTCAAAACAAGCTCGTAACAGCGCAGGGCCCAGGCGAACGAAGGGACCGGTCGCAAGTGCCCTCATGGGCATCTTTGGAGAACAAATATGGGGTTGGTGGGGTAGCTGAACCTAAATATAATGTAATTTTAAGGCGGCGTTGCCCTTTAAGTACTTTTTATATAGTTTATACTTATGGCCTTGTACATTATTGTAATATCATCCAACCTATAAAATTCTATGTCAAGTATAAACCCACTTAACACGTCGTATACCTGTATGCCAAGGAGCAGGGAACGACTCTCAATGCCTGGCCTGTGGTGATCACACTGTGCAGTAACTGGTTGTCAATGACACTAATGTCCCCACATTCATCGTACTGGGAAACAAACATTGCTCTCCCTCCCACTTTTCTCCTGGATCTGAAGCTAATTCTCCATAAGGTTCCTGCATTGAGAGAAGTAGCCATCAGGTAGAAAGGCTGGTGTTAGCCATTGGCACCCAAGAATCACCTGTTCCAGTAAAGAAAAAACAGTCCTGATCATTGGGATTTGATCTACATGGATTTTACGACCGGATGTTAGTTTTTTTCTGCTGATTGGTCACTATGGGTTTTCCAGGATTCTTTATTGCTCTTCTATTAATGAATGAAATGTTTTTCTGAGTTTTATTATTTACTAGACAAGGGCACATTCCTCCGAAATTGCTTTTTCAAATGCGCAAGATACAATTGCAGAAAATGTTTAACACAGATATGCCATTTTAAACAGCCCACTGTGCACACCAATAATATTTTATTATTAGACTGGTGTATTGAGTAAGCAATGTGTCTACACTCCTCTCTTCTTCTCAGCTTCTCAATATTTACTTGGCTGCTTATAGAAGGTGTGAATACCTTCAAAATCTGCTGATTAAAACAATGCATTTCATACAGAAACCTTGCAGTGACCACCCCCCCTCCACTAGATCAGTGAGCTTCAGACATGCTCATGTGATTACAGAGTAAAAGGAAATTGTCCAATCAGTCTGCTTTGGACAGAGGTATAAAAGTGAAAAATCTAAAGGGTTTCTGTAGTTGAATATTTAATCATCACATTGGAAGACCAGCAATACATTGTTTTCAACTGCGGTTTCTGGGAAAAAGGAGCTAAGCAAATGAGTTTCACACATGGATTTTTCTTTAAAAGCCACAAAAAAAAACACCTATCATCGGTCCGGGGTATAAAAATTGTTTGGGGGTGGGGTGTGGACATAACTTTTAAAATGTAGATACAAAGGCAAAGGACAACAAGAAATGAGTTGAAACAGAAAATAAACAACCTCAACCACTTTCCCTTTAAGGAAAAGTGTATGTATCTGAGAAGAAAGGACTTAATCTTTATTAAAAGTAGTAATTAATCGATGTGGTGTGTTTGCTGCATGCCTTCCTACAGAACTGTTTTGCTCATGCTCAGTATCCCCCTCCCTCTCTATACCGACCTCCTTTCCTCAGACCTGACTTTTTTAAGACTGAGCATGCTCGCAAATCACTCATCTAGAACTGAGAGATGGAATTCCAAACTGCACCAATCAAGTTACAGTTACACACCTTCCGTAACAAGCAAAACATAATACTCCACTCAGCACAAGTTTATTATAAGGTACTTAATGGACAGCTGAAGCATCTTAACTTCAGATTCGATATATAATAAAATAGGGGACAGATCCAACAAAATAATGGCACAGTGATAGTTTGGGAAGAAAATTAACTTTCCAAGTAATGGGCAATATTTTGACTGGATTTACTGTTTGTTGACCACAGGCTAAATATTGACATTATTCTCCAATGTCTAAACATAAAATGGACATGACTTCCAATATGGCTGATACTGCACTTACGAGACCCGTCATTCCTTCTCAGTCCCCTCTTCCGGTAGTGCTAGTAAGAAAATCCATGGTGTATCTCGGCGATGGGCTCTTATAAAGGGCCAGTAATGGATGGAGTTTCCATGTTGGCACTGGGTCCTTCCTGAATCCATTTCCTAGTTATTGGTTCACCCCGGATCTCCATAGAATCTCTGATTATTCCTCCATTCGGTGGAGATTCCAAGTTTCTGCAACTGACGTGAATTTTCAGTCCCATTAATGTGACAATCCAGTTTTATGGCTCTGACAGATGGAAATGACGGATTATCAATGAAACGAGTTAATTATTATTTATTGTCACTGTGTGTGTTACATTGATAGTTTTGTTCTGTTAACAGAGTAAAAAAGAATGAGGACATTACCTGAACTTACCTGTAAATTGGTCATTTCCTTCGCACCCATAGACCCCAATCATCTGCAAGCAAGTCTATTGCCAGCTCAACTGACAACTACAGCTGGAAGCAAAGATATCATGGTTGGTCAATTTATCATGGTCTGTTATTGGAGAAGCTCCCACAGATTTAAGGCATGGTACCCAAGGGCCAATTTTAGACCCCAGTTAGTTGATAAATCCTTCAGCTGATCAATAGGTCGTGGACATTATTTTCTAAAACCTTCATATTATAGTTCTGTGTATTTAAACACATAGAGGGAATGGTCAGGATGAAATATCATCTATGGCACTTTTATTTCTATAGACAGTTTATGGGCCACTCCCCCCCACACTTCCCTTTAAACCCAGCTACTAAACCTGGTTTTTAGACATTCCTGGAGGGAAATCTTCATGCCGGTGTTCAACGCTCTTTTGAAATTTCCTCCTGCCCTAATTTTTAAAGCCATAATTTCTGTAAGAAC